>CM046029.1:4449042-4921542 GCA_025215565.1 Flaveria ramosissima
CTATCCCAGAGACAGACTCTGATGATGATGATAGCGGCGACGCCGGGGATGACATGCCTGCACCATCAAGAGGCACAGATACAGAGATTATTCCCCCGGGGTCAGCCACTGCCGGAGAGGTCGCAGAGATGGCCGGCTTCCATCAGGAGTTTGTTGCTGGTGACATTGAGGAGGAGGAGTCAGACGAGGAGCCCCTCACCAGGACTGTGGGAAGCAAAGTCGTTCCCACAGACCACGGGCTAAAGGTGGTTGGTGAGCACCCAAGGGACTCCTCGGAGAGAGATACTGACCCTAACTACGTTCCAGGGTCAGTTAGCCGAGCTGCAGGGGGAGCATCTACTTCCTCCGGGACTAGGAGGAAGCGGATGGCTCAACCACATGGGATGAAGAAGAAGAAGCGTCGTTTGACCTTCGTGACTACCACCACAGCCACCACTACCACCACCACTGACATACCACCCATCACCACAGCCACCACAGCCACTACTCCCACTACCACATCCACCACTCTACCTACCACCACCATATCTATCCCATCCATCACCAGACCATTCACCCCCACCTCACCACCATCAGCTCACCGACCCATATTCACCACAGCCACTGCCACAACCACCACACATCAGGCTGGACCGTCAGCCCAGCCTTCACAGGTACATGGATTCACTCTACCTCACATTGGGGTAGAGGAGCAGCTCTCAGCGCTTAACCGGATGGTTATGCGTCTGCTTGCTGCTGACGAGGAGAAGGCGGCGCAGATCCACCAGTTGACCGACTTGGCTGCTGCCCAATCTCAGCAATTGGCAGAGCAAGCTCGTGTCATAGACCAGCAGAGAGTTAAGGTGTCCCAACTCCAAGATACTCAGGCTCAGTCCTCCAAACGTATTGAGGAGTTGGAGACGACCAATAAGACGATCATGCTGAGGCTGAAGGGGTCGAAGGATGAGCCCCTGAAGCTAAAGGAAGGTGACGGAGATGACGGAGATGATGATGATGAAGATGAGGATGATGATGAGGAAGATGATGATGATGAGGAGACAGAAGAAGAGAGGACAGAAGGACATGATGATGATGACGAGGCAGAAGGAGGGGATGCGGCTGCATCGGCCTCTGCCTCAGGTCAGGAGCGGAGATCCAAACGTCGACAAGACCAGTCATCCACTACTTCTGCTCCTCCGAGCGACACACCACAGATTCAGGACCAAAGTACTGATTAGACGTTTTATGTATTTATTTACTTTGTACTTGAATCATGTAATGAAAAACAAATGTATTAAATGTTTATATATATTAAGTTAATATATGTCTGTTTGATTGATTACTAATGATTTATGTGTTGAATGTTTATATCAAACAGATCCAAACTTTCAAAGGGATGAGTTTGACTTTACTCCCCTTCAAATGGTCAAGACTCAGTTAACTATGATTCTTGACCTACAAGGGATAGTAAGACGGTCTGTGAGTTATACCCCTGAAGAAGGGGAGATAATTCATGACTTGTCTGATGAGCAAATAGCTGAAATGTTCAAACTCAATCCCGATGAAATCGTGAAGGATGCTCCAACAGTGGACTCAACCAGTGATGAGGAACTGAACGACATTGATGAGGTTGAGATTGAAGACATCACTGCAGAAGAGTATCCTCAGTATGCTGACGCCGAGGGAAATGTGGTCCCCAATTTGGGTGAATCCCTAGTCAGTGATACTTTCGAGGTACTTGACAAGATGGAGCAAGAAGCAGAAAAGACTGAAGAAACAGCCCAAGCCTCCAATGCAGATGTAGATATTCGTAAGGCTGAATGGGCTGCCTGTTTTGAAGAAGTACGAGCCAAACGGGCTGCACCAAAGAGAGATGCCTACACCAAGCTCTACAAAGTCAAGAAACACCATAAGGTGTCGGGCAGGATTATCTCTTGGGCTTACTTTGAAGACCTTAACGCCTATGCAGTTAAGAGGGAGCAGGGCATAGAGTACTTCAGGTTCCCACATGATCTGAAGACTCTACCTGGTTTTGAGCTCAACCAGCTGGCTAAACTAAAGCTGCTGTATGCCGACCCGAGAAAGATGTCAGGCTGGTTTGAGGCTGCCCTGAGAAAAGAGTACCACACCAGGTGGGTCAACTTCAAACCTCAACAACCTACGAGGTATATCAGACGTTCTGAAGTTGATCCCATAACTGGTAAGCCAAAGATAGTGCTGAAGTGGAGTCCCCCGCGAACAATGTCAAGAATCCCTCTAAGGGAAATGCCACAGGACTTCACTCTCCACTTCAAATGGTGGTACTACGATTGGAGAACAGCTGAAGCGGTCATAGTCCTAAACAGAGAGGGCCAAATGGATACTATCAGGGTATTCGACCCAATGTGGCTAACCAACTTATCTGCTAATGATGTCTACACATTATATAAGTGGCCACTGTTCTATGACACGCAAGATATTGTACAAGCCCTCCAATTCCAAAATGTTATACGACTCTGTTTTGCTTTTGAGATACACGCAGGAGTCACTAAAGAGGAGAAGTACAAGAAGTTTAAGGAGGTGATGCAGAAGACAAGAGAATAGATAGATCTAGGTCCAAGGGGGAGTTTGTTGATACATATATGTCCCTAGATCATGATTTGTAATGTAATGAACTTGTCTGTCTGATTTTGATGTAATTGTAATTGATTAATGAAATGATATGAATTGATTGTTACTTGTAATGTTTAATATTTCATTAATGAGTTGTGATTGAATTGATTGGGTTTATAAATGTTTGAATGAGTGCACATTAAGTTATATCAAATAGAACATTCAAACTTAACTTAATGAAGTTCTCATGCGGATGGCCCATGCGAATGGACCACACGCATGAATAACTTCATACGATTGAATCAATCGCACGACTGAACCAGGAGACTGGATCAGTCGTATGATTGACACATAAGATTGACTCAATCGCACGACTGAACACTCAGTCGTGCGGATGAATCAACCGCATGGTTCAATCGCACGACTGAACCATACTTATGGCCCAGTCGCACGATTGACCAATACTAACCTATAAATAGACCCAATTCGTGAGAAAACGGAAGCATTCATCCCATTACGACTCCAGACGTACCCTAGCCGTCCAGAAGCCTCCCAAATCGTTCTCCAAGTTCATAGAACACATCAGATCGGTTCCTAATCGATTTCTGACGTTGAAATCAATTCTTGATTGATTCATCGTGTGTTCTCACTGATTGGATCGCCAATCAAATAGGATTCCGCACTATTTGAGTTGGTTTAACACGCAATCACTCGGTATTTCGTTCAAATACCAGGTCCTAACAGTTAAATTGTATCAGGACTACAATATGGAGATTAAATCCGATATTGAGTCTTTAAATGTTTTAAAATCTGATTTTAAAAGAGCTGAATCTGACTATCAAAAAAAATTGAGGAGTTAGAGAAAACTGTGTCCCTATTAAAACATGAACACACAAACTATAAGACTCAAATAAAGGATTTAATATCCAAATTGACTGAGGCTCAAGCCCAGCTTGTCACAACTGAGGCTCAAGCTAGGAAGTATGCTATTTCTGAGCAAAACTTCCAAGCCATTCTTGCATCATCCTCTCACTCAAAGCTTTGTTACCAAAACAAAGGTGGGTTGGGAACCAATGACATTGCTCCACCACACTCCTATGAGTCTATAAGACAACCAAGGTGTGGTACTGAGGAGCAAGAGGTTCCATCTGCTGACCCACCTTCTTATGAGTCAAAGAATGATGCAACCATGGAGACCATCACAGGGAAGAACCAGGTAATTATACCCTCTCCCACCAATGATAATCAAACACTAACCACCAAACCAGAAGAAGCAGAGCTAAGGCAGCCAAAAAAAACTGCTAAGAAAGTGGCTGAGTCTAAGCTGAAGATAGATCCAAAGCAAAAGGGTGCATTCATCTCAGTTGGATTCCAGGTGGTTGGAAACTCTGATTCAGGAAAGAGGTGTAGTACCAGCACCCCTGTCCTACTAAAGGATCAGAAGTTAAAGGGAAAGGTTGCTGATGAAGAGAGAAAGAACAAGAAACAGCAATCCTCAAATTCCCAAAAGATTAACATTGCATGCATAATGTGTGGTCTGCAAAACCACATGGCCAAAGATTGTTACTACAATCCTGCTAGCACACATTATGCAAATAATGTTAAAAAGGAAGGAGTCAGGGAAGATTTCTCATTTGGACCATATCAAATGGTTCAAGTGATGAAAAAGGGAAAGCTTGTTTCCGAAGCAAGGCTGCTTTCGGAAGAAGGTCCTTCTTCCGAAAGGAAAAAGGCTTCGGAAGCTAAAGCTATCAATAATCAAAAGAATAAAAGAGTCCCCTTGAGACCATCCCAGAAGAAGACTGCTTCGGAAGAAAAGGTGGTGAAGGCTTCTTCCGAAAAGAAAGAAGCTTCAGAAGAATGCCAAGTTACAAAAGCTTCAACAAGCTCATCCTCCATGATTAACCAAGGGATGGAATGGAAGATCAAGGAAGATGCTGTAGCCCAAACATCTTCTTCAAAGACATCCATTGAACCCCCATGCATAAATTTTGGTTCAATTATGTCACTATCATTGGAAGAACCTAAGACCAACAAGGCTTGAGTTTCCAATCAAAACTAATCATCGCATCTTATGTGCAGGGACATCCATATGACAAGAATAACAATGTTTGGATTGTGGATAGTGGATGCTCCAGGCACATGACAGGGAACAGATCTCTCCTTCAACAATTTCAACATTATGATGGAGGTGCTATCCAGTTTGGAGGTGAGGCCGGAGGATATATTTCTGGCAAAGGAAGTATATCCAATGGAAAATTAAAGGTTGACAACATTAACTTTATCAAACAGCTTGAACACAACCTGTTAAGTGTTCCTCAGTTCTATGATAAAAAACATCAAATGCTCTTCACAGAACATGAGTGCATAATCCTCAAACCCGGGATGACAATTCCTCGGGAATTGGTGCTTCTTAGATCTCCCAGGAAAGGGGATATGTACAAGCTGGATATGAACAATGCTTCCCCAATGGGAGAAGTATCATGCTTTCTTTCCAAAGCTAATGGTGATGAGTCAACACTATGGCATAAACGAATGTGTCATGTAAATTTTAAGACAATGAATAAATTGGCTAAAAATAACTTGGTACATGGTTTGCCTAAAAAGGAATTTTTCTGCAAAGATAACTGTGTTGCATGCCTGAAAGGGAAGCAACACAGGGCATCTCATAAATCCAAAGTTGTTAACTCCATCACCACCCCATTACACTTATTGCACATGGATCTATTTGGTCCCATAAGTATAATGAGCATTGGAAGGAAATCATATTGCCTTGTGATTGTTGATGATTTTACTAGATTTACATGGGTATTCTTTTTAAGAACCAAAGATGAAACTGCTAAAACTTTGAAATTTTTTATTCTTAAAATAGAAAATCAAATTGATCACAAGGTTAAAATAATTAGAAGTGATCAAGGGACTGAGTTTAAGAACCACGTTCTTGACTCATTCTGTAACTCAAAAGGGATTGCCAGACAATATAGTGCTCCTAGAACTCCTCAACAAAATGGTGTTGCTGAGAGGAGAAATAGGACACTTATTGAGGCTGCTTGAACTATGTTAGCTGATTCAAAGCTGCCTCTAACATTCTGGGCAGAGGCAGTCAGCACTGTATGCTATGTGCGGAACAGGGTCCTTGTAGTAAAGCCACATAAAAAAACCCCTTATGAGCTATGGAACAAGAGGCCACCGTTCATTGGCTTTCGAAGGTCCTTTGGTAGCAGGTGTACCATACTAAACACAAAAGACAATTTGGCAAAAGTTGCTGAAAAGTCGGATGATGCTATCTTTGTTGTATATTCCTCTAACTCTAAAGCTTATAGAGTTTATAACATTAAAAATCAACAATTTGAGGAATCTTCCAACATTGTAGTCAATGAGCACACTCCTTATGTTAGGGGAAATGGCCCTGATCATATCTTTGATATAGATAGGGAAGTCTATGTATGCCAACCTCCGGGATTTGAAGATCCACAGCATCCCAACTATGTGTGCAAATTGGATAAAGCTCTATATGGGCTGCACCAAGCACCTAGGCTGTGGTATGAGACATTGTCTCAGTTTCTCCTAAAAAATGGTTACACTAGAGGTACCATTGACAAGACTCTTTTCATAAAGAAGTCTGGGAAAGACATCTTCTCGTTCAAGTCTATGTTGATGACATCATATTTGGTTCTTCAAATGACCAAATGTGTAAAAACTTTGAGAGCATTATGAAGAAGAAGTTTGAGATGAGTTCCATGGGAAAAATGGACTTTTTCCTTGGAATTCAGGTGAAGCAAATGAAGGAAGGGTTCTTTATCAGTCAATCTAAGTATGTCAATGACATCTTAGAAAGATTTGATATGAAAGATTGTAAAGCAGCAAAAACACCTATACCCAGAAACCACAATCTCTGCCCCGACTCTGAGGGGGAGGATACTGATCAACATTAGCATAGAGTGATTATTGGTTCTCTGATGTATCTCACAGCAAGTAGACCTGATATCATGTTTGCAACTTGCATTTGTGCAAGATATCAGGCTGCTCCAAAGGTGTCTCACCTAGTTGCTGCCAAGAGAATCCTTAGATACCTTAAAGGAGCACCTAAACTAGGTCTCTGGTATCCAAGAAATAGTGATTTCAATCTCTATGGTTACTCTGACAGTGATTATGATGGCTCCAATATCAAGAAGAAATCAACATCTGGTGGATGTCAATTTCTTGGTGGAAGGATCATCTCATGGCAATGCAAGAAGCAATCCTGTGTCTCTACATCAACTGCTGAAGCTGAATACATTGCTGCTGCTAGTTGCTGTGCTCAGCTGCTGTGGATTCAAAACCAAATGATAGACTATGGATTCAACTTCATGAGCACTCCTATCCACATTGACAACAATAGTGCTATCTCCATTACTGAAAATCCAGTAAAGCACTCCAAGACTAAGCACATCGATATCAGGTATCATTTCATTAGAGATATTCATGAGAAAAATCTTATCAAGCTAATCAAAGTTGATTCAAATGAACAATATGCTGACTTGTTCACCAAAGCCTTTGATGAACAAAGATTTAAGTATCTCATTACAGCTATTGGGATGATAAACCTTGATTAGTCGATCTCATTTAAAAACCTTTTAATGTGTAAAGTCTTATGTCAAAACAATCTAAGCCCTGTTACAAAAGATATTTCTCTAAAATTTTTTTATCTAAGTATGAATTCTTCCGAAGAGAAATTAACGCTTGGAAGATATTTTACATATCTTCCAAAGCAAATTTCTCCCAGGATAATTTTCTTCATTATTAAGTCTCGGAAGAAGTGATTGATTTCATATCAGATCTACTTCCGAAGCTTGTTACACTCTCCATTCGGAAAGCAACATATACTCTCGGAAGTAATCACTTTACCTTCGGAAGTAAATTTGCCTTCGGAAGAACATTACCTTCGGAAATGCTTTATACTCGAAAGAAAGATTTTACTGTGTAACGAAAATATTTTGGGCCCCACTCTGTAAAAAGTAAAGATTTTGTTAATGATGTCGGATTATTTAAATGGACTAACCCTACAGCCCATGTCACATGATCCACTAAAACCTCCCATCATCTTATCCAAACCTCCTTAAACCGCCATTCCACCCATTTAAATACCTCCGGCTAATCACTTACATCCTTTTTACCAAAATTACTGCCCTAAAAGCTTTCTTCCTCTTCAACTTACCCAATTCCGAACTATCTTCTTGTAACTTTCTTCAATGGCACTTAACCCTCAGCATAACCAAGTTGCACTCCTTGACTCTTCAAGGGATGTCAACTTCTCAGATATCATCTCCTTTCTAACCCAATCTTCTTACTACACTGCCCTGACTGTTAACCCTACGGTTTACTCAAATCATATGTCTGAATTTTGGGCAAACAGTCAGATTGAAACCCTAAATGGGGTTCGTGTCATAAGATCGCGCATCTGTGGCCAGGAGTTGGTCATTTCTGAACAAATCATCAGGGAGCTTTTAGAGCTTCATGATGAGGGCGCTCCTACGGAATTCCCCAAAGCGGATCCGGACAACACTTATATCCAAATGGGATATGGTGGAGATGTTAGCAGGTCAACCGTCTACAAATTCAACTTCTCTTACAAGTGGAAGTTCCTGCTGCACGTAGTTCTTCACTATTTGTCCAACAAATCTGGGGGATGGGATCAAATCCCATATGAACTTGGGTGCCTAGTTCATGGTTTGGTGAAAAGCCTCCGCTTCAACTACTCAAGATTTGTGCCGACCAATCTCATGGGAAACCTTCAGCGGGACACATTCTTCATGTATCCCAGGTTTCTCCAGCACATATTCAATTGTGAGCTGGACCAGAGCAAGCTTGTCTGCGCAGCTGCTCTGACTGTTCCTCAAATGAGGCCAACCATCTTCAAAACTTTGAAGAGAGTGTCCACCAACTTCACCGGAAGAGATACTACACTTCTTCCAGGTATGATTGAGCCAATGGCTCCTGGTGTCATCCCTGTTAACCCCACAGGTGGTGAACCACACTAGCAACTACCCTCACTTTGCCAAATCTACCTTCTCCACCCATTACCTTCACTTATCAAAGACGCCCCAAACGAACCCTTGTTCAATCTTCTTTGATTGAACAAGCTCCTCATGTTCTACCCAAAAAGGCTAGAGTGGAACAATGGGCTCCCACTCAGCCTGAGGTCCAACCATCCTTCACATTTGACCTTAATGTGGGTCTTGAGTCTCCTCAGTCTCAGACCCATGAGCCCGAAACCCAAGCTGAAACCCTTCAGAGAGAGTCTCTATACTCCCCTGAGCAGCCAAAAAGGGACAGCCCCATCACAGGCTCAATGCCTTTAGACATTGATCAAAGTCCCGGGTCACTAGGTTTTACTTCCATATCCTTTACTGACCTATTAATCAGAGCTGATGAAGAGATTATGCCTCTTCAGGGCAATGAAGTTGATCCATAACACCCTCTCAAGGATCAACAGAGCCCAGAGAGATCTCTTATCTCTAGCCCCCATTAGCAAACCTTTACTGAGATGAGTCCCACTGATGTGGAGGGGACTCATGTAGATTCAGCTACCACTACTGAAGGAGCCTCAAGGGATCCTCAGGACAGTGGTAACATTACTAAGACTGAATCTACGGCAACCATGCCCTTTGATGACTCTGAAAAAGACATCATTGAGCAAGGGAAACCAGGGCGCCAAGAAACCACATCTGGTGGTGAGGCTGAACATACAAGATATGTTACCTCATCTCCCCGTGATTCTTCAAAAGAAGATGAGGGAAGACTGCAACTCACCACTGAAGACCTACTTTCTAAAGTCTCAAATCTTGAATCTAAGGTTAGAACTTTAGAGGATAGGTCTGCCACTCAGCAACTTGAGATTGAAAATCTCAAGGCCAAACTAGCTGAGAAACATATTGAGAGGTCTGTTAGGCACGCACCAACTTAGGTCTCTTTGAGCTCTTCTTCTAGCTCATCAAGCTCTCAGGATGATGCTACCAAAAAGGAGGAGAGTGTTCAGGGACAAAGCCAAAGACAAGAGGAGCCCCAAAGTCAAGCTCTCACTTCCCTAAGCTCAAAATATCCTATGCAACAAGCTTCAGTTTTCCCTGAGCCTCCTCCAGTTGTAATTCAAATGGATCAAAGGATGCTCCAAGATCTCAATAGGTTCTTTAACAAGTTCCTGTTGGAATCTCTTATTGAACAGCCAAGTCCTAATCTATCTGTGATCTACTTCGGAGCTAAGGAGCTTCAGAGGTTAAATGCACCTTCTACCACTATTGAGGAAGTTGGTCAACCTAAGGTCCAAGTGGAACCTGAGATTAACTTCGAAGGGGAAACAAGGACTGATGGCCCAACAACTGAGACAGTTGGGACATATAGTGCATTCTCACAGACTTCCGAAGCACAATTCAAAGCCTCGGAAGAACAATTTCAAACTTTCGAAGCTAAGATTGCAGCTGTGGAAGGACTATTCTCCTTATCCGATGATCTAATAGTCATAGATGCAATCCTATAACTTGCATCTGAGGTTAATAGGGAGGATTTTCTCACCCAACCACTAGCTCAAACATCAGCATTAACTCCAGCTTCCATCTCTACTACTCAACCTGAATCTTCCATCCAAGAACCCCCAAAGTCTAGCACTTCCGTAGACATCAAAGGAAAGAGGAAGATGACTAAGGAAGAGCTTTAGGAGGAAGAAAGGTTAGAAAAACTCAAAAGAAAAGGTAGGCTTCCAACTGGAAAACTTCTAGCTGCCAGTACCAAAGCAGCTGCAGCCAACCAGGCTGCAGTCAACAATAGAAGAAGAGTAGAGATCATTGATAGACTTGTTAGTCTAGGAGCTGTGAATGAAGATGTACTCCTGCTACCATTAGAGGAGTTAGTTGAGCTGGAAAAGGCAACTTTGTTGCAAAAACAGCAAAAAGAAGAGGCAGCAAGGTTGGCCTTAGAAGAAGAAAGGGAGAGGAAAGAAAGAGAAGATGATCAGCAGCTCAGGAGGGAAAGGATAACTTTCCTAACCTCCAGAGGTTTCTCTCTAGAAGAATTATATCCACACAACAATGATACGATCTTATGGCTCTTCAACAAAGAGCAAGATCAAATGGAGAAAGACAGAAAGAAAGCTGCTAGGGAAAAGCTGATGCTGAAGAAGAAGAAGGAAGAGGAAGCAGGACTAGCTGCTGCCAAGAAGATAGGTGAGAAGGCTTGGATGAAGAGCTATCTTCGGGCTCATGGCTTCTCTGGCAGGCAGGTAGGTCCTATGTGTGAAAAGACCCTCCAGCGACATATCAGTGACATAAAGGATGACATTCGCTCATGGAAGAGGAAGGAGATGTACAGTAGGGGACAGGGGATGATCTTCAAATCAACTACTCAACCCCAACTTCAAACCCAACCACAACCTAAACCAATTCCCTTTCCATTCGCTATCAAAACCGAACCAACCACTGAACCATACACCCCTGAACCTACACCATCACCCCTACCAACCTCTTCACCTCAACCACCTAAACTACCCATCCTCCAACCCAAAACACTAGCCAGAACCCAAACACCTCAACCTACCCAACAACCCATCAAACCATCCCCTCAGCCTTCTAAACATCTCTCCTTAGAAGAATTCAAGGCAATCAAGACAAAGCTCATCAATTGCACAACCCTGAGCGATATCTCCTGTGAGGAAGATTCAGTCAATTTAACTTATGTTGATGGATCCTCATGTTCCCTCACTAGAGATCAATTTCTTGATCTGCCCAGAGGAACATTGGACCAAGCTGCAAATCTCCTTGGCCTCAATTCAGACACTTTGAATGAGGAAGAAAAGAAGTTAAGGAGAAGGCTGGTGACTCTGCTGGATACCAAGAAAGGTGACCGGGTGCCAAGACAACCTCTTACACCTAGGAAGAAGATCATCCAGTGGAGGTTCGAAGACTCTTCTCACAACTTTGTTGTTGAAAGAGAGAATGGAGAGCTCAACAGGCTAAGTGCCTTATCTCTGCTACACTTAAGCAGATTTGATATTGCTGAGTTAGCAGAGAAACCATTCTCCAACCCTTCAAACTCTGATGTAGCTGCTCATATCAGAAATCATCTAGGCAGTCTTCATATGGCCGAGCTAACCGCTAGGACCAAGATTGAAGAAGAGTTGAAACTGAGAGAGGAGGAGAAAAGGAAGGGATCAACAACCAAAGGCAAAGCCTTTTTACAAATGGTTGAAGGTCCCGAACTTGAATCCATAGTTAGATGGGAGTATGATTATAACTCCCATCAACTAACTCTTTTCAGGGGGACGCAACAGAGGGTACATGTCATTCAGAGTGATAGACTGGATCTCCTATCCACCAATGACTTGTACAAGCCTCTCAGCACCACTTCAGGGAAGAACAAAGATACAGACAAATATCTTTTGTCCCTGGTGTTGAAAGCTTTGAGAAGCAGAAACAAGTGAGGTTTTGGTAGCATCAGCCTAGGGGGAGTTTGTTGGATCTAGAAAGGCTGGAGAAACCAAAACCAAATCACTTAAAATATATTGGTACAACAAATAAAGGACTTCCGAAGCTAAGTGTGGAACTTCCGAAGGAAAAAGGAGCTCTTCCGAAGACAAAGTGTAAAACTAACTTCCGAAGGAAAACTCCAACTTCTGAAGACAAAGAACTTACTTCCGAAGATCAAGACTTAGAATGATAGATCAGAAGTCATCTTCCGAAGTATAGAAGTCCTCAAGCCTTGAAAGTATAGAAGCCCCTTCTGAAGTATAAGTGGCTTCGGAAGAACTTGTTGTTCCGAAGCCAACTTACCTTCGGAAGACACTACTATTATCCAGTGGACATAAGTATGGTCTCCCTGACACTCCGTTGCAGACCTTAGAGATACTGCATGGCGTTTTCTCAAAAGCCATGTAGTTGACCATCTTTATTCCACTATATACCTTTATAAGTTAGTACAGTTGCCATCTTTAGTTGGTGATAAAAGGTAAGTCATGGACATGTCATGACTACCATATCTTAGATAATACTTTATCTAAGATACCTTAACTTTAGCATTGTAGTATATGGTTTAGTCTTAGGTTTCCAGCTGGTATCAAAGTATATCCGGCTGTAGGATCTAGTATATATAGTTTCTCATTGTAACTCTTGTTTCATGCTTGTAAGAGTCTTGTAATACTTTGAGTTGAGAAGTAATATATACAAGTTCCTTGAAAATTATTTTTGTGTGTTCTTTTCTACTTATTATTTTATTATCAACTCTTATAAAAGACTTTACTTCATCTGATTTGAGTGTTCTAGAAAGTGAGTTTGAGAGAAATCAAGTGTTTAAGTGACAAACCCGATCCTGCAACTTGTTTTAGGGCTGGAAATGCATGTTGTTACGTATTTTTATAAATGTTGGGTGTGTACCCGTATGCTTGTGTGTGTGCCATGTTAGGTGGGTGTATGTTTGGGGGTGATTTTGATTATGTTCATGTTTTATACATGTTTATGATGCTTGGTATGCTAAAAACTAGGCTAAGAACAAGTTAGAAACTGATTTTGGTCTGGAAATGATGTAAGTTGAAATTTAGTTATTCATGCGCCTAAGTCTGCCCAAACGCCTAAGTGTGCCCATGCGCCTAAGTCTGCCCAAACGCCTAAGTGTGCCCATGCGCCTAAGTCGCTCATGCGCCTGCATAGTGCCCATGGCCTAGAATTTGCCCAGAACACCTAAGTGTAGGCCATGCGCCCACATAATGCTCATGCGCCTAGAACCTTCCCATGCGCCTAAGTGTTCCCATGCGCCTAAGCAGTCATGCGCCCGCATAGTGGCCATGCGCCTGCATAGTTCTCCTGCGCCTAAAGGACTTAGAAAATATTCTGAAATTTTGGAAAAGGGATTTTTAGGCTATGACTTGGAATGTTTTGGTGATGTTGTATGATGATCTTATGCATGTTTATGGCCTATTTCTTTATGTTATTTATTACGTATTATTGTGTGGCTTTACTTGGTGTGATTATGCTTATGAACGTAAAGTATTATCTTAACGAAGCGAAAGATTTAAGATAATGAAAGTGGAACATAATGAATGAACGAATGAAAGTCTTGCAAGCAAATGTAAGGAGGTTCACAACTCCATGAGAGTTGTTAGCTCAACTGTGTGTTTTATAGCATGCGATCTTGGCTAACCCATGAGGGTTCACACACAGGGGTAGTCAGTCTCAGTGACTGCTCCGTACGTGCGATATGGGATCTTTGTCGCTTAACCCTAGAAGAGATGGCTTCGTGCCCAAGAGGGGGGTTAAGCATATGACAGGATCTGGATAAAAGTGAAAGATAATGATGAATGTACGAAACGTGTGATGCGTACAAAAACGAATGATGATGAAGATAATAAATATTATCTATGTGTATGTACGATTTATGGTCACGTGTGAAAGTAAAGAAAATGTTTATACAAATGAAAGGTAAAATATAATTTTATAAAACTAGAACTCACTCAGCAACACTGACTTTTATGCATTTTCAGTTGGCAGGTAATTGTTGCTGGGGATGGCACAGGGTGATGCTACTTGGCAAGTTTCGGATGGCATCCATTTTATGTAGTAATGATGTTTTTGTGTTGTAATGCAACCAAACGATGTTTTGTAATGTTAACAATGTTGTATTATTTGGAAAAAGCAATTATTAATATATAAAATGGTTTTTTGTTAAATTATTCCGCTGCAATGCTTTTAGTCAATGTTAATGTGTTTTTAAATATTATGTGCGATGATTGTCCAACTGTAAGCGTTCCGGGAACGGGGCCTTACAATACATCACAACTAATAAATCATACATGGAGTCTAATCATGCACTACATGCCATGTAAAGCCACTCACGACTTCACATCCTAAACCCTGCCAATCCTACCAAGTAGGGGCCTCAGATTCGTCCGCGTGTATGACAATCATAATCACATTCATCAACAAGATTCATTCCAACCAACATACACAACAATAATCAATTTCAATTACAAACATGATTCCATAACCTCCTAACATAATCCATCATCATGTGTAACCAAAGAACCTAATTTTCTAAATGATCAACCAAGTATACATACAACTCAATTAACACATTCCACCACATCAGACATCATCCATAAGCATTCTAACATGATCCTAACATCATAAGCATGCCCAAATCATCATATCCAATGTTCATCACAAATAAAGTTTCCCTTTTGGGAAAGTAATACCCAAACTCAATCTAACATCCAATTCATTCATAAATTCATTAACTTTATACCTAATCAAGTTCATAGCATTCATCTAAACATGATAATCATCACTAATTCATCATAATTCCCAATCATCATTATAAAAGTTTCTACTTATAGTAAGTTATGAACAATCACTAGATTTCATGATTTTTCTTGCATAATCCATGTAAACTAACATCCAAGCAATGTATCTAACTTCATACAATCATCAAATCATGAATTCCAAGAAGAAAAAGTTTCTTCTTTAGGCAATGTATGAACTACATGATCAATTCATAGATTTATTGCATAATCAACATAACCCAACATTCATACAACCTAACTAACATCATATCATCATCTAACAATCATAAATTTCAACTTTTCATACATAATTTCGAATTAGGGTTCATCAAGAACCAAAACTATGAAAAACATGATAAAATGTACCCTTTAGGTGTGTTTAGATGATGATTAGCACTTGAAAACAACTTGTAACACTTGAAACCAAATCAAATTCGAATGTTGAAGCTTGTTCTTGTCAAAATCGCAAGGTGAGAGTGCTTGGGAGGGGTTTCGGACGCAATGGGGGGGTTTGGGGGGAACTAGGGTTCTAATTTAGGTGATATTTAGTTTATAGTTAATTACAAAATAAAGCCCATTGTTTATATTTTATAAAAACTAATCTTTTTAACACTTTTTAAAAGATTTTAACTACAAAATACAAACATTATTAATCAATAATAATAATCATATGCATTTTTCAATAAGTCACAAAACACATGAAATATATTACACGTAGTTACGTTATCACGTTAAATTCACAAATAATGCTTAAAATCTATAAATTCATGAATCACATAACCACAACTAATAATCAACATTATTAGTTAAATTATTATCTGATTATCATTGATAATTGTTATTAAGTCACCAACATTCAACGACAACTAGTGTGTGCTCACGACACGTGTATGGAAGACCTAACAGAACTAACGGAGTTTGGTAACGGAAAATTACCGGATGTCACATTATCCCCATGTTGAACGAATTTTCATCCCGAGAATTGTGTTACATGGTTGTGTTACATCATTGGTTTACTGTATTGGCATAACGAAAATCGAATGAGTTGTCACATCCTACCCATGTTGAAAGAAATTTTGTCCCGAAATTTAATCAGTACCTTCCCCGGCTGTCGTCGTCGTTTCAAACAAATGAGGATACTTTAAGCTTCATTTGATCCTCGCGTTCCCACGTGAATTCCGGTCCACGTCTTGAGTTCCAACGAACTTTGACTATAGGTATTTTGCTTGATTAAGAGTTTTAACTTCACAATCCATTACCTCAACCGATTCCTCAACAAAACGCAATTGCTCATCCACTTGTACTTCCTCGAGTGGTACAACCAAAGTTTCATCAGATAAACACTTTTTCAGATTTGAGATGTGAAATACATTGTGAACACCACTTAGTGAGTCAGGCAGGTCCAATTGATACGCCACTGGACCTATTCTTTCCAAAATCTCAAATGGTCCAACGTATCTCGGATTAAGCTTGCCTCTTTTGCCAAATCGAATCACACCTTTCCATAATGAGGCCTTCAACAAAAATTTGTCACCGACCTGAAACTCCAAAGGTTTCTGTCACTTGTCTACATAGCTCTTTTGTCTGTCTCGCGCTGCAGCCATTCGGTTCTGTATCTGCACTATCTTCTCGGTAGTCTCGTGTACCAACTCAGGGCCAGTCAACTGACTATCACCAACTTTCGCCCAACAAACTAGTTATCTACACTTTCGCCCATACAACGCCACAAATGGTGCTGCCTTGATGCTAGTCCTCCAACGTAGATGAACTTCCCAATTGTTCCCGAAACCAATCACACAAGCACGCAACATGTCCTCCAAGGTTTGAATAGTACGCTCGCTTTGCCTATCGGTCTGCAGATGAAAGGAGGTGCTCATATCCAGACGTGTATCCAAAGATTTCTGTAATGACTGCCAGAAATGAGATGTGAAACGAGCATTACGATCTGAAATAATTGAGATCAGCACGCCATGTCTTGAAACCACCTCCTTCAGGTAAATTCGGGTTAACTTATCCATTTTATTAGTTTCTTTGATCGCCAAGAACTGAGCTGACTTAGTCAGTCGATCCACAATCACCCATATCGTGTCACAACCACTAGGAGTCCTGGGTAACTTAGTAATCAAATCCATAGAAATATGATCCCACTTCCACAAGGGGATCTCAGGTTGTTGCAGTAACCCAGATGGCTTCTGATATTCCACTTTAACCTTAGAACATGTCAAACACTTGCTCATGTACGTTGCTACGTTTGCCTTCATATTAGGCCACCAATAGTGCGCCTTCAAGTCATGATACATTTTGTCGCTACAAGGGTGTATAGAATACTTAGACTTATGTGCTTCACCCATAACCAAGTCTCTCAGATTCCCATACAAAGGTACCCAAAGTCTATCCATGAAATACCGGATTCCATCGGTTTTGACTTCCAACTGTTTGTCCATCCCACGTAAAGATTCAGAGCTAATGTTTTCCACTTTCAAAGCTTCCGTCTGAGCTTCCTTGATTTGATCAGACAAGTGAGTGCTAATCGTCAGTTGCAGAGCACTGAGCTTCCTTGAATTGATCCGAAGACTCTTGTGATTGGAGTAAATAGTGCATTTGGTACCGTACAAGTAATGTCTCCAAATCTTCAAGGCAAATACCACTACACCTAACTCCAAGTCATGAGTAGTGTAATTCTTCTAATGCACCTTCAGTTGTCGCGAAGCATAGGCTATTACCTTGTCACGTTGCATCAGGACACAACCAGTCCTTGGGTAGAGGCATCACAGTAAACTACGAAATTATCACTTCCCTGAGGTAATGCTAATATTGGCGTGCTATCGAATTTTTGTTTCAACGACTGAAAAGCAGCTTCTTGACTCTCACCCCATTTATAAGTTGTTCCTTTATGGGTTAAGGCTATGAGAGTTTGAGCGATTTTAGAAAATCCATCAATGAAATGTCGATAGTATCCTGCCAGGCCAAGAAATTGCCTTATCTCACTAGGCGTCTTGGGTACCGACAAGTTCTTTATCGCCTCAATCTTCGCAGGATCCACATGTATTCCCTTCTCGTTAACAATGTGACCCAAGAATTTCACCTCACGAATCCTGAAATCATACTTCAAAAATTCTAAGATTAAACGTAGGTGCTCCTCGTGTTCTTCCTTGGTCTTTAAATAGATCAAGATGTTGTTGATAAACACGATAACAAACTGATCAAGGTAGGGTTTGCACACTCGATTCATGAGATCCATGAACATTGCTCGTGCATTAGTCAACCCAAATGACATGACCAAGAATTCATAATGACCATAACGAGTACGGAATGCGGTTTTCGAGATATCTCTTCTCGAACTCTCAGTTGATGATAACCAGACCTCAGATCAATCTTTGAGTAATAGCTTGATCCCTGAAGCTGATCAAACAAGTCATCAATACGAGGCAAAGGGTATCGATTCTTGACTGTGACTTTGTTCAACTCTTTGTAGTCGATACACATTCGGAAAGTGCCATCCTTCTTCTTAACAAAGAGAACAGGTGCTCCCCACGGTGATGAGCTCGGTCGAATAAATCCTTTATCCAATAGATCCTGAAGTTGTGTAGATAGTTCCTACAGTTCGTTCGGCGCTAACCGGTAAGGTGCTCTTGCAATTGAGCTTCTCCCAGAGTCAAATCGATCTGAAACTCAACTTGATGATGAGGTGGTAGTCCAGGCATATCCTCTGGAAACACCTCCGGGAAGTTACAAACCACCAGAATATCCTCTATCTTCTTTTCCTCTTGTTGCTTGTCAGAGATGAGGGCTAATATGGCTAAGTGACCCTTGTGTAGCCACTTTTGCGCCTTCATAAACGATATGATGCCTATCACAGCACCACTCTTTTCGCTCATAATCGAAAGGATTTCCCCATCCATGAGAGGAATGTGAATGACCTTCTCATGAAAAATTACATCTGCCTGTTTCTCAGATAGCCAATCCATGCCCACGACTACATCGAAACTTCCAAGAGTAACGGGCACAAGATCGATATCGAAGGTATGACCAGAAAGTTCTATCTTGCAACCCTAAGGATGTGTGTAACCGAGATTTGCTTACCATCAGCTAATTCTATAGTATACTTAGATTCCAACACTGAAGGCATATCACTCAAGAGACTACAAAACTTAGTAGAGATAAAACTCCTATCGGCTCCAGTGTCAAACAGTACAAAAGCAAAATGACCATTAACAGGAAATTTACCAGTAATAGTAGTAGGGTCGTTTAGAGCCTCACCTGCACCCATGACAAAGGCTCTCCATTTAGCTCCACCATTATTGCCTCCATTATTGTCACCGTTTCCACCCTCATTGTTATTGCCACCATTCCCGTTGCCATCACCATTTCTCTTTAATTGAGGGCAATTTCTCTTGTAATGTCCCTCCTTTCCACACTCAAAGCAACCCTTTGGTGTTTCATGGGGCTGCTGGGGCTGCTGAGACTGCTGAGGCTTCTTCAATAACTCCCCACGACAATCCTTTACCGCGTGTCCAACCTTCCCACAACGCTGGCATCGAAAACTATCACACCTTTCAGTGTGGTGGTAGTTGCATCGGCTGCACTTGGGATTTTTCCCCACATATCCACTTGGTCCTTGAGATGATGAAGATGATTGACTAAAGTTGCGATTATCAAACCTCATTTGATGTTGTTGTTGTTGGGGCTGATGCTGTTGGGGTTGGCTACTAGAGGACGAGCCTTTGTTGGCACTGTTATCCCACTTGCGTTTGTTGTCGGGCACGCTTGCCACCGCGCACCGCTTGGGTAACTTTCCTTGCTCCACAGCCTGATCAGTTAGTTTGTGAGCTAGTTGGATAACCTGTTGAATAGTAGGGAGATTTGCAGCGGTCACCATACTTTGAATCTCCGGCACCAAACCACGTAAGTTGAGCTCAATTCGCCGGTTTGCCAGGTCAACCATGCCAGGACAGAGTGTTACCAAATCATGAGACCTCGCAGTATAAGCCTCGATGTCAGATCCTTCCATCTTTAATTGCCAGAACTCAGCTTCCAGCTTCTGGACTTCATTACGAGGACAATATTCCTCCGTTATCATCATTTTGAATTCGTCCCATGGCAACGCGTTTGCCATCGCCTGGCCAAGCATTTGCACTTGAGCATTCCACCACGTGAGTGCTGCACCCTCAAGTGTTCCCGTGGCGTATTTCACCTGGTCCGCCACTGGACAGTTGCACTTGGCGATAACTGAGTCGATCTTCTCAAACCACCTTACGAGCCCTACAGCTCCTTCAGCTCCACTGTAGTATGGGGCTTACAATCCATGAATGCCTTGTACGTGCATCCAGGCGGTCCTATATTCAACGTGTCAGGGTGTTTAATCAAACTGAAAGAACTAATCACCTAATAGAATATTCGTGTAACTGATGACTAGTGTCATCGTTTACCTCCAAATTGGGCGGGTTGAGTGTTTAGTGCTGCCTGTACATGCTGATTAATCAGAGCAGCTAACTCGGCCGGAGTCATGTTCACAGCACTGGCGCCACGTCCACCGCCACATCCACGACCACGTCCACGTCTTCTACCTCGACCGTCCATATTTCACTTTGCATTCACAAATACAATAATGAGTAGCATCCAACATATTAATCTCATCGAAGTATGGTAAATAAGATGTACTATCACAACCACAACATTTATAACTAAAATAATAACTTATCATAAATAAATTGTAAGTAACTCACAAAATATCCAATCAATGTCAAAGTTTCAAGTTTTCAGTTGTGAGGGAAACAACACTTCCCACATAGGTTTAAAAGAAAACACCATGTGGTCTAAGTCATATAAATGTGAAAATGAATCCAATAAAACCTATCCATCACTGTCTCCACTGTCTGGGGCTTCTTCCGTCTCTGCCTCATGGTCCTCATCAGAGTCTTCTTCTGGTGCAGGGTTGTCCACAATCTGAAGTACTGCAAGTTGTGCCTCTATTCCAGTCAGCCTACCCTCGATACCCATATTGTGAAGCTCCTGCTCGTCCATACGTTTAGAAAGCTCTATCACATTACCAGTCAAGTTGAAATGCCCAGTAATAGACGTCGATAACCGCTCTTCAAGCGTCTCTACTTGCAGGCGTAACTGGAACATCGCATACCTTAGAGTGGAGTTCTCGTCAGTGAGTACTCCGATTCGCTGAAGCTCAGTGTCCAATGTCGCAACCAAGGCTGCAACAACCTGCTCGAGAGGCACATCAAGAGGTGGGAGAGTGGGTGCCGTAGAAGCAGTCGCTGACCTAGTCCTAGGTCTAGCAGTGGCTTGTTCTGGAACACGCTCTCTGTGAACCATACGGTTTACGTTGGTCGGATAGTAACTCCAATCCCGCGGAGGATCGCGTGAAGGTATCGCGAACGGCTGATCCCAGTTTATCTCTCTAGGAGGGTAAGGATGTCGCGGCCAGTCGGGTACTCGATAAGGTACAGGAGGAGGGGATTCAGAACGCGCAAGTCTTTTACCCAAAACCCGTGATGATGATGCCATACTGCAATGCATGTGATGTCTATGCCAATGAGTATACAGTAAGAGAATAAGCAATGAGTAACTAAGTAAATACATGCGGTTATAGACTAGTGTGACATACGAGGATCACAGTGATTAGTTACCCAGAACAACACTATATGCCACAATTAAAATAAAACAAACCAAGAATCCATACTTTAAAACCATATGCGAAGCATTTTGAAAATAAGACAAACCCAAAGTATATAAAATGCTATTTGGCAAAACACGCACCACCCCAATATTTAAACTCATAAGTAAAACCAAATGTTATGTCTTAATATGAAGACTTAGGATGCATTCTAGACCTGTGGTGTGCTCCTAATGGCAACCTGAGTTAAAGACCTGAGAATAGCATATTAAAAGTGTCAACACAATGGTTGGTGAGTTCAAGAGTTTGCATTTAACATAAACAATAATAATCATAAAACACAAGAAGTGCATTGAAATAGATAGTTAGTCAATATTCATAAAGAATAACCATAGTGATTTCGCGATCGAAGCTGACTGTGTTGCGTTTGCTGCCTCCCGTCACGACTTACCAGGTCGTGACGATGTTTGTGTTTAGGATAATATTGCACCCGTTTGACCTCGAGTCGCACAGGTGGGGCTTGTCAAACCCAGTTATACTACCCAATATTTTCCGCTAGTTACTATTATTAACGATTCAAAAGTGTAAGGACTTTCAAGGTATAATACACCATGTTAAACTATACACAACTTATAATAATAGTAAAGCGTTTATAAATAAGTATGCTATCTCCCCCTAAAGAGAGTTTATAAAATAGTGTGGGGGCATGAACTCACCTGATGCGCAAACGAACAATGGTAAAAGAAAACTGACAATGGATGGAAAGACAACCCTTCAAAGGTTACCTAGAACACGCAAGTACATAAGTACGTGTACATAGAAAACTTAACAACCCTAGATGCTCAATAAACACGTTGACCCAAGGTTTAGGAAAGCAAGATCCATTTAACCTAGTTGACCCGTTTGACCTATTTGTGACATATTAATTGAAATATCGTTTAATTAAGCATATCAACTTATCATACATGAGTATCATACAAGCTATTCATGTGTATCACATTATCAACCCAAGTTCTATCATGGTCATCATACTACATTAGATTATCATACAACTTATGCGAATCCCAAACAATCAACATGCTCAACACAATTATAAATACATCACAACTAATAAATCATAAATGGAGTCTAATCATGCACTATATGTCATGTAAAGCCACTAACGACTTCACATCCTATACCCTGCTAATCGTACTAAGTAGGAGCCTCAGATTCGTACGCGTGTATGATAATCATAATCACATTCATCAACAAGATTCATTCACAACCAACATACACAACGATAATCAACTTCAATCCCAAACATGATTCTATAACCTCCTAATATAATCCATCATCATGTGTAACCAAAGAACCCAATTTTCGAAATGATCAACCAAGTATAGATACAACTCAATTAACACATTCCACCATATTAGACATCATCCATAAGCATTCTAACATGATCCTAACATCATAAGCATGCCCAAATCATCATATCCGATGTTCTTCACAAATAAAGTTTCCCTTTTGGGAAAGTAATACCCAAACTCAATCTAGCATCCAATTCATTCATAAATTCATCAACTTTATACCTAATTAAGTTTATAGCATTCATCTAAACATGATAATCATCACTAATTCATCATAATTCCCAATCATCATTATAAAAGTTTCTACTTATAGTAAGTTATGAACAATCACTAGATTTCATGATTTTTCTTGCATAATCCATGTAAACTAACATCCAAGCAATGTATCTAACTTCATACAATCATCAAATCATGAATTCCAAGAAGAAAAAGTTTCTTCTTTAGGCAATGTATGAACTACATGATCAATTCATGGATTCCTTGCATAATCAACATAACCCAACATTCATACAACCTAACTAACATCATATCATCATCTAGCAATCATCAATTTTCAACTTTTCATACATAATTTCGAATTAGGGTTCATCAAGAACCAAAACTATGAAAAACATGATAAAATCTAACATTTAGGTGTGTTTAGATGATGATTAACACTTGAAAACAACTTGTAACACTTGAAACCAAATCAAATACGAATGTTGAAGCTTGTTCTTAATCAAAATCGCAAGGTGAGAGTGCTTGGGAGGGGTTTTGGCCACAATGAGGGGTTTGGGGGGAATTAGGGTTCTAATTTAGGTAATATTTAGTTTATAGTTATTTACAAAATAAAGCCCATTGTTTATATTTTATAAAAACTAATCTTTTTAACACTTTTTAAAAGATTTGAACTACAAAATACAAACATTATTAATCAATAATAATAATCATATGCATTTTTCAATAAGTCACAAAACACATGAAATATAAATTACACGTAGTCACGTTATCACATAATATTCACAAATAATGTTTAAAATCTATAAATTCATGGATCACATAACCACAACTAATAAGCAACATTATTACTTAAATTATTATCTGATTATCATAGATAATATTATTAAGTCACCAACGTTCAACGACAACCAGTGTGTGCTCACGACACGTGTATGCAAGACCGAACGGAACTAACGGAGTCTGGTAACGGAAAATTACCGGATGTCACAGAAAAAAGGCATAAAATAAAATATTATTAAGTTTAAGATTTTTAATACTTATCATTAAAGCCTCCTAGAAGAACTCAAAGTCAAACCCTACAAAAATTGAGGAGTTAGTTGGAGAAAAAGAGCATAAATAGGGGCTGATAAAAAATCTAGAAATAAAAAAGAAATCTTGGAAGAATCTTGGAAGGAGAATTGAGGCACCTTGATCGACAACCACTGTAGAAGAAAAATGGAATTTTTTGTGATTTCTCAAATTTTTGGAAGATACTTTTATTATTTTGATTTTGGTTTGTAAGTTTTCTTTTAGTTTGATTAACCTAGTCATCATGTCCGGGTAGGGCACTTTTAGTGTTAGGACCTGGTATTTGAACAAAATACCTAGTGATTAACGTGTTAAACCAACTCAAATAGTGCGGAATCCTATTTGATTGGCGATCCAATTAGTGAGAACACACGAAGAATCAATCTAGAATTGAATCTAACGTTAGAAGTCGATTAGGAACCGATCTAATGTGTTCTGTGAACTTGGAGAACGATTTGGGAGGTCTCTGGACGGCTAGGGTACGTCTGGAATCGTAATGGTATGAATGCTTACGTTTTTCCACGAATTGGGTCTATTTATAGGTTAGTATTGTTCAATCGTGCGACTGGGCCATAAGTATGGTTCAGTCGTGCGATTGAACCATGCGGTTGATTCATCCGCACGACTGAGTGTTCAGTCGTGCGACTAAGCCAATCTTATGTGTCAATCATACGACTGATCCAGTCTCCTGGTTCAGTCGTGCGATTGAGTCAATCGTATGAAGTTATTCATGCGTGTGGTCCATTCGCATGGGCCATTCGCATGAGAACTTCATTAAGTTAAGTTTGAATGTTTTAATTAATATAACATTATGTGTAACCATTCAAACAATCATAAACCCAATCAATTCAATCACGATTCATTAATGAAATATTAAACATCACAAATAACAAACAATCCATGTCATTTCATTAATCAATACAACTTACATCATAATCAGACAGACAAGATTTATTACATTACAAATCATGATCTAGGGACATACATGCATCAACAAACTCCCTCTTGGACCTAGATCTATCTAATCTCTTGTCTTCTGCATAACCTCCTTATACTTCTTGTACTTCTCCTCTTTGGTGACTCCTGCGTGAATCTCAAACGCAAAGCAGAGTCGTATAACGTTTTGGAACTGGAGGGCTTGTACGATATCTTGCGTGTCATAGAACAATGGCCACTTGTATAATGTATAGACATCACTAGCAGACAAGTTAGTTATCCACATTGGGTCGAATACCCTGATTGTATCCATTTGGCCCTCTCTGTTTAGAACTATGACAGCTTCAGCTGTTCTCCAATCATAGTACCACCATTTGAAGTGTGGAGTGAAGTCCTGTGGCATTTCCCTGAGAGGGATTCTCGACATAGTGCGCGGAGGACTCCACTTCAACACAATCTTGGGCTTTCCAGTGATGGCATCAACCTCAGACCTTCTTATGTACCTAGTAGGCTGTTGGGGTCTGAAGTTAACCCATCTGGTGTGGTACTCCTTCTTAAGGGCAGCCTCAAACCAGCCTGACATCTTCCTTGGGTCAGCATATAACAGCTTTAGCTTAGCCAGTTGGTTGAGCTCAAAACCAGGTAGAGTCTTTAAATCATGTGGAAATATGAAGTACTCTATGCCCTGTTCCCTCTTAACTGCATACACGTTAAGATCATCAAAATAAGCCCATGCAATAATCCTGCCTGACACCTTGTGGTGTTTATTGACTCTGTAGAGCTTGGTGTAGGCATCTTTCTTTGGTGCAGCACGTTGGGCTCTCACTTCTTCAAAACAGGCAGCCTATTCAGCCTTTCGAATGTCTACGTCATCATTTGAGGCTTGAGCTGTTCCTTCTGCCTTTTCGGTTTCCTGCTCCATCTTGTTCAGTACCTCAAACGTATCACTGACTAGGGACTCACCCAGATTGGGAACCACATTACCCTCGTTGTCAGCGTACTGAGGGTACTCTTCTACAGTGATATCTTCGACCTCAACTTCATCAACATCATTTAGCTCTTCATCACTAGTCGAATCAACTGTTGGAGCATCCTTGACGATTTCATCAGGATTGAGTCTGAACATCTCTGCCAGTTGCTTGTTAGATAGGTCATGAATTATTTCCCCTTCTTCAGGGGTATAACTCACAGACCTTCTTACAATCCCTTGCAGATCAAGAATCATGGTTAGTTGAGTCTTGACCTGTTGAAGGGGAGCAATATCAAACTCATCTCTTTGAAAATTTGGATCTGTTTGATTTAAACATTCAACACATAGATCATTAGTAAGTAATCAAGCAGAATTACATTAACTTAATATATAAACATTCAAAACACTTGTTTTCAGTACATGATTCAAACACCAAAATAAATAAATACATAAAACATCTAATCTGTACTTTTGTCTTGAATCATGGTCTCATCGCTTGAAGGAGCAGAGGTAGTAGCTGACGGTCCTGTCGATTCTTCGATCGTCTTTCTTGACCTGAAGCAGAGGCCGATGCAGCCGCATCCCCTCCTTCTGCTTCGTCATCATCATCTTTTCCCTCTGTCCTTTCTTCCTCTGTCTCTTCCTCATCCTCATCATCCTCCTCATCCTCATCATCATCTTCATCGTAATCATCACCATCTCCATCATCCCCATCACCCTCCTGTATCTTTAAGGGCTCATCCTTTGACCCCTTTAACCGCAGCATGATGGTCTTGTTGGTAGTCTCCAACTCCTCTATACGTTTGGCTGATTGGGCATGCTGCTCCTGGAGTTGGGACATCTCGACTCTCTGTGCGTCCATCAGCTGGGTCTGCTGCTCTATTACCCTAGCCTGCTCTGCCATCTGCTGAGACTGGGCAGCAGACAGGTCGGTCAGCTGGCGAATCTGAGCAGCTTTCTCCTCATCTGCAGCTAGCAAGCGCATTACCATACGGTTTAGCGCCGACAGCTGTTCCTCTACCCGATTGGAGGTAGAGGAGATCCATACAAGTGCGAGGACTGGGCTGACGGTCCTGCATGATGTGAGTGGTGGTGGTAGTGGCTGTGGTGAATATGGGTCGGTAAGATGGTGAAGGTGATGTAGGTGTAAATGGTATGGTGGTGGATGGGAATGTACAGTGGTGGTAGGTAGGTGGTGGCTGTGGTAGCAGTGGTGGATGTGGTGGCTGTAGTGATGGATGGTATATCAGTGGAGGTGGTAGTGGTGGCTGTGGAGGTGGAAGTAGAGGCAACAGTGGTAACGAAGGTCAGTCGACGCTTCTTCTTCTTCAGTCCATGGGGCTGAGCCATCCTCTTCCTCCTGGTCCCAGTGGAAGTGGATGCTCCCCTTGCAGCTCTGCCTACTGAACCCGGAGCATAGCTCGGGTCAGTCTCTGTCTCTCTAAAGTCTCGAGGGTGTTCACCAACCACCCTTAGCCCGTGTTCTGTGGGAACAACCTTGCTTCCCACAGTCCTGGTGAGGGGCTCCTCATCAGACTCCTCCTCCTCCTGATCACCAACAACAAACTCCTGATGAAAACCGGCCGTCTCAGCAACCTCTCCGGCAGGGGCAGACCCCGGGGGAATAACATCTGAATCAGTGCCTCTAGGTGGAGCAGGCATATCATCCCCGGCGTCTCCGCTATCATCATCATCTGAATCAATATCTGGGAGGAGCAGCCTCTCATCATCAGAGTCACTGTCCTCATGACGCCATTTGCGTCTGCCCGGCGCCACATACCTCTCGTTGGCCAGGTGGCCAATCAATCTCTTCACTTGGGGCTTCACCTACTTCCCCCTATAAACTCTCATCCGGCCCAGAGTCGTATCATCCATGATCTCTAAAGCCACTGCATCATGACTCTCTTTGGGCAGCTGTGGCAGCTTCTCGTTGAAGACGAGCTGTAAGAACCTGGGGTACATGCAAAACCCCTTCTTTCCCTTGGCCTCCAAGTTCTCCACCAAGTAGGAGAATATCATGCTAGAAAAACTGATGGGGTTGTTCAGCACCAGTGCCACGTAGGCATTTTGAATCTGGTCTGAGAGGTCGTCGAACCCACCCCTCCTCGATGCAACACACTTGAGGATCATGTGTGCTAAGTACTTGTACTGGGGGCTCAGGTTGCTCTTGTTGAGCACACCTGAGTTGATGTCCCCAGCGTACTTTATCCTCAGAAAGCATCCTCGCACTGTCAGTGGTTGTAATCTAGTAGGATGATCAGTATAATCCCCAAACTCGAGACCCTCTGGATGTCGGCAGCAGTGATCTCAATATCATGACCCAGTATAGAGCTCCTAATGCAGTAGGGCTCACGGGAGCGGTCCAGAGAGGCATTCTCCCAGAATGCCTGATGGAGTGATCTGTATGGCGTGCAAGGAGTGGAGATAGCCTTATGAATCCTGGACCGTCTAAGAAAGGCTATAATGTCGGTAAACTCGGCCCCGTTCCTGGTAGTGTGATCCAAATGAGCACAGATGTTGTGCTTTGGATTTATGGACCATCTCTCTGCCATTTTCCTGAAACATACATGACATAGAACAATTAGTACATACAACATGAAAAATTCTGTTCTAAGTGTAATGTTGAAAATCATTCTGATTCATTCGTGCGAATGAATCATGCGACTGAATTCAGTCGTCTGTTCTTTCATGCGACTGAGCTCATTCTGGTCAGTGTGACATGCGATTGGGTTCAGTCTGCTGACTGAGTCTGCGATTGGTTCAGTCGGCCGACTGAGCTCAATCGCATGGTTCATTCGGCCGAATGACCCAATCGCAAGATTCAATCGTGCGATTGGAGTTCATCCGGACGACCAGTCGCCTGTCTCATAGTTCAGTCGCCTGTGGTTCGAGTCTTGATCAATACAAGTGATTTAACATGGATTACCGGTTCAATAGACTCGCATTCTTGTTACTAATAACCTATTAACCTTAATTTTAACATTTTGCATAGTTTAAGTAGGTTATTAGGTCAAGTTCAGTCCGTTTCTTGTTTTCATTCGAATATCACCAAATTAGGGTTTCAATCCTTCTGATTTCGGTGAAATAAGACTTCAATCTACCTGTATAATCAATAGCGAACGTCAGTGAATCAATAGCAATGAGAAAACAAGGTCTAATGAAATTTTGGCAGCGTAACGGTAGGGAATGCGATTTGAGGGCGATTTGAGGTGTGGTGAATGAAATGCGATCGACTGTGCCCTTTAAATACTAAAGCTGAGTTCAGTCGGCCGACTGGCCTCAGTCGCTCAGTTCATTCGGGCGACTAAGGCTCAATCGTACGATTGGCCCAGTCAGTCGCATGCTGTTGACCGACTGAGGTTCAGTCGGTCGACTGACTCAGTCGTGCCTTTCATTCGCATGTTCAGTTGACCGAATGAGTTTCAATCGGTCTACTGACTCATTCGCCCCCTTCCAATCGGTCGAATGGGCCATTCTGATAAGCCATTCGTGTGAATGACTCAATCTCATGTCCATTCGTGGAGTGGAAGCCATTCGCATGGTTGGTCCATTCTCATGGTCCAATCGTGCGAATAGGTCACACTTAGTTAATTTTCTGCCATTTTTACCAATTTACATTTAAAACCCTTTTAAATTATTGAAATTAACGTTATGAGCTTTTGATCATCTCAGACATGATCATTTTAACTTGAAAACTTTATGATCACCTCAGACGTGATCCTTTTAAACAATTTAGTCACCTCAGACGTGACCTTTTTAAACACTTTGTCACCGCAGACGTGACTGTTTTAAATTTTTAAAGCACATGTGGTCATCTCAGACATGACCCTTTTAGTGAGTTGATTCCTTACTGATTTTCCTGATGTAGTCCGACAAACTAATAAAGTTAAAATTAAAAACGACTAACTAACTTAGAAAATTTAAACTAATTACTCAAACAAACTTGTTTTTGGCTTTTTGTGAGAGATAAATCCTAAGATAAACATCTACGGGATTTGGTTCCGGAATAGACAGCTTCAACTTGGATTGATCACACATGGACCAATTCAATTTTGGAATCATACAGGCAAGTCAAATCATTTGGGACTTGTTATCAAAATCTTTTGATGCTCAATTCTCGTGTTCATCCAGAGTCGTTAGCAACTTAAGGAAATCATACTGAAACTCTTAGATTGTCACATTGATTTGAACTTTTGAGAATTGTAGCCACAATGATTGTCAATATGTTTGTCCACTTAAATCCATACACAGACTTTTGACACAGACTAGTGACTGATTAGGTTTAATTATTTCAACTAACATTTGTGGATCCCACACTTATATGGTAATCAACATTCCTCAGGAGCTTTTGAGCGGTCTACGGGATTATTACAAGAAGAGACTATTCTTAGAGCTTTCAAAGAGAAGCCAGTCCTCAGGTCAGTGCCATCGCACAGCAGAGAGGCGGCAAACAACAATGAATTCTAGAATATCTAGGTTATGCTTATCCTCAGGTCAGTGCCATCGCACAGCAGAGAGGCACACAACCTATCTCCTTGTTAGAGCAGCTTATTTTATTTTACACAAAATGCACCAACAACATAAGTCATTAGCTTTATAGCATTTGTCTTTCATTTTTCCTTGCTTTGCTCTAATTATGGTCATCCGCACACATTTGTGGCGTTTACATGCTCATTACCCCTTATTGAAATATTGTTGATTGTGTTAACCAGTGATAAGATGGAAGCCCACAGTCAGTTGAACAACTTAGTTTGATCTTGAGATTACCAATCAGGTCTATTCATCTAGTTGTTGAATCTACCGACATATCATTTGTGGTCTAGCAACCTCTAGGTCTACTTTCTTTGTGTTACCTTAGGAGTTACCAGTTTTCTATCATCTTCCCTTTTGTATTGCCTAGACTACACAGACTTATACTTTAAATTTTTGCATCTTTTCAAAACTTAGAATTTTAAAATCCCTCTTGATTTGTTCCTGTGTACTATCATTTTCCAAAGGTGTTGAATCGGTATCATAGATACGATCTACCTTATATCAGCTATTTACTCCTTCTCCCTCGTTTTTTTAATATTAACTTGCTGACATATTCTCCCCCTAAAATACTAAAATCATTACTGGTTTAATTATTTTAGGATTTTAATAAACAGCAAAATAACATGAGTTTAAATTTAACAGACGAAAATAAACACATAAAATAAAATAAAATAAAATAAACTTTAACTAAACTACATCGGACTACACATTATCATCATCAGGAATTACCTCACTTTTCTTTTTAACTCCATTGACCTCTAGCAAATATTGAAAACGTGGTTTATCAAAGGCTTTAGTATAGAGGTCAGCGCGTTGAAAATCAGTATTAATTTTAACCACATCAATTAAGTTCTTTTCAAAACAATCTCTTATGAAATGGTATTTAATACCGATGTGTTTGGTCTTAGGATGTTGAACCGGATTTTTAGTTACTGCAATTGCAGCAGAGTTATAACAAAAATAGGAGTAGTCGAGAATTTTAAACCGTAATCCCGCATTTGCTGTTGAATCCAGATGATTTGTGAACAGCAACTTGCAGCAGCAACATATTCGGCTTCACAGGTTGACAATGCAACCGATGTCTGCTTCTTACACTGCCAGGTAACTAATCTTCTCCCAAAGAATGACACCCTGCTGATGTAGACTTGTAGTTCATCTTGCAGCCCCCGTAATCCGAGTCACTATACGCGGTAAACTCAAAGTCATCATCATGAGGATACCACAATCCAAGTGTGGGTGTACCCTTCAGATAACAAAAATCCTCTTGACCCCGATCAGATGGTTGACCTTAGGTTTTGCCTGATATCTAGAACATAAACATGTAGCATACATAATATCAGGTCTTGAGGCAGTGAGATACATAAGGGATCCAATCATTCCTCGGTACATTGTGGCATCTACAAGATCTCCATTCTCATCAGGTGCTATATCGTGATTCGTAGCAAGTGGAGTCCCAGCAGCAGAAGCATTCTCCATGTCAAAGCGACTGAGAATGTCTCCTACATACTTGGTCTGATGTAGAAAGATCCCATTTGGTGTCTGATCCACCTGTAACCCGAGAAAGAACTTCATCTCCCCCATAGCACTCATCTCAAACTCTTTCTTCATCACTGCTTCAAACTCTTTGCATAACTCTTCGTTCTTTGAGCCGAAGATTATGTCATCAACATAGATCTGTACAAGCAGTAGGTCGCCATCCTTTTCTTTAATAAACAGTGTGCAGTCAATGACTCCCCTGCGAAAGCCGTGTTTCACAAGATGAGTCGAGAGTTTCTCATACCAAGCTCGAGGAGCTTGATGAAGCCCGTATAAAGCCTTGTCGAGCTTGTAAACTCTATCCCGATGATAAGGATCTTCAAATCCCTCGGGTTGACTTACATAGACTGTTTCCCTGATTTCCCCATGAAGGAATGCACTCTTCACATCTAATTGGTAGACTTTAATCTTCATGTACGATGCATAGGCAAGGAAGATACGAATGGCTTCCATCCTTGCCACGGGTGCAAACACCTCATTGTAGTCAATCCCCTCGACTTGGCGAAAACCTTGAACCACCAGTCGAGCTTTGTTCCTGATAATGACCCCTTGGTCATCCTTCTTGCATTTTAGTACCCATTTGGTGCCAATGACTTTAGCACCTTTAGGTCTATCAACCAGAGTCCATACACCTAACTTCTTGAACTGCAGAAGTTCTTCTTGCATGGCACTCACCCACGCCTCATCATTTAGTGCCTCACTGACATATTTTGGCTCAACCTGCGAGACAAAACATCGATAAGCACCATCATGAATGTAACCCTTCTCCATAACCGAGGCGTAATCAGCTGAGTATAGCTGATTTCGGGTTTGTACTCCTGATCTGACATCCCCAATAACATTGTCAAGGGGATGATAGACGTTTAGTCGTGATCCTGGAGTAGTAGGAACAGCCACCTCAGAACCTAGATTATGAACATGTGGTTCTGCATCTGAGGTAGTTGGAGTTTGAGGTTCCGAAGTCGAAGGTGCATCACTTGTAGATGCTTGTGGACTTTCAGGAACTGGAACCTGTTCCTCCTGACTGTTCTGGTCATCTGCTTCAGCTTCATCTTCAGAGGAGGAGTCACTGTCATTGACTACTCCCCCTGACTGAGTAGATGATTCTCCTTGTGAGCTAGATGGTGTATTCAGGATATCATACATCATCCTAGTAGCTAACTCATCATCCGAGGGAGAGAGAGGGATGTTGAAGGACTTGAAGAATCCATCATAATCGAAGAAGTATGCGGGTCCTTTGCCTGTAGGTGGTGTGGTATATCTCTGAACGTCGACATTACACCACACTTCTACAAGACCCGTTGAGTTGTTGTAAACTCGCTTGTTCGGTATGTTGTATCCTAGAAAGATTCCTTCATCCGCCTTCTCGCTGAATTTGCCTTCTTGTGTCTTCTTCAGAAGTGTGCACGGCGCGCCAAAAGGTTCAAGATACTCCAAATTCGGTTTGCGTCTTTGTAGTAGCTCGTAACATGTCTTTCCGTGGCGCTTGACTATTAGGACTCGATTCAGTGTATAACATGCATTTGCCACTGCCTCATTCCAGAATTGGATAGGCAGTTTCGAGTCCGCCAGCATAGTCCGTGCTGTCTCTATCAAGCTTCTGTTCTTCCTCTCAGCAACACCATTCATCTGAGGCGTGTAGGCAGAAGTGAATTGATGCACAATTCCCTTTTCCTTGCAGTATGCCTCCATCCATTGATTCTTGAATTCTGTCCCGTTGTCTGAGCGTACTTGTCTAACTTTTAGCTTGTAGAGAGATTCCAGTGTGGTTACTAACTCCTTGAATGACTCAAATGTTTCTGATTTGGATTTCAGAAACATTACCCAAGTGAACCTTGAGTAGTCATCAGTGACCACAAAACAGTACAAGTCGCCTGCAATGCTCTTTGTACTGACTGGACCAAACAGATCCATGTGAAGAAGTTCAAGAGGAAGTTCTATTGAATGAACTTTCTTTTCCTTATGAGACTTCTTTGTCTGTTTGCCTTTCTTGCAAGCTACACAAAAGTCAGGAAGTTGGAAGTTCTTGACATTAACTCCTCTCACTAAATCCTTCTGAATCAAATGATTCATCTTCCTTTGACTAATGTGTCCCATTCTCCTATGCCAGGAGATGGAATCCTTCTCAGTAGCTTTAGATAGAAAGCACTGAACCTCATGATCCGTTGTAGCAGCTGTTGACAGATCCAAGACATAAAGGTCTTTATATCTTGAAGCAGTCATCAGAACTTGGTCCTCTGGGATCACGTAGTCTTTCTTCAGCACGTAACACTTCTTGTTGTCGAAGATGACCTTAAATCCTTTATCACAGATTTGGGAAACAGAAAGTAAGTTATTCTGAAGTTGTTGAACGTAGTTCACCTTATCAAACTTAACTTTCTGATTTCCCACTTCTCCCTGAGCTGTGATATAGCCTCCCTTGTTTCCAGCAAAGGAAACATGCCCTCCTTTTATTTGCTTGACGTTTGATAAAAGGGCTCTATTTCCTGTCATGTGCCTGGATGCTCCGCTGTCTACAATCCACGTGTTAGTCTCAGCACTGTATCGAACACCCTGCACATACAAAGTAAATGAATTAGTTTAGGTTAGGAACCCAAGCCTTTACTGGCTTGGGTTTCCCAGAGGCATCACACATCATAAACTCCACCCATTGACCCTTAGAGGGTGAGGGTAGCTCAGGTTCCTTCTTGTCATCAGTATCAGACACGCAGGATGACTTTTCTTTCCATAAGCCAGATTTGTGCAAGGCCTGTTTATGATAAACAGTCGTCTGGCTTACAGGTTGGACTTTAGGTTCACTAGCTCTTCTAGGTGGAGTCAGAGAACTCCTCTTAGAAGACCTAGGCTTAGAGTCCTGAAGATCAATCTTCTTCCTAGGTGTCTGATAGAAAGGACAATAGGAAGCAAGTGTCCACATTCTCCACAGTTGTAGCATGACCGGCTATCAACTTTATGAGTAGACTTTCTTTGTGGAGAAGTGCGTGACACTCTAGTAACATCAATCACTTTAGGTTTTGACTCTTGTGCGTTTGATGTTTTCTCTGGTTTAACAAAATTAACTGTTTTAACCTGTTTAACATCTTTCTCTTTTTGGTTAACTGGTTTTTGACTTGAAGCATGTGAAAAATTAACATTTGAAGTCCTTTTAGGTTCTGATTTGACTCTGTTTGACCCTGACTTTAAGTTAACTTTTTCAAATTCATTTTCCAGATTAACACAAGGCAATTTACCCTTTGCCTTTGAAGTGGCCTCCTTTTGTTTCTGTCCAGATTCAGTAGATGAACATGAGGTATCTGGATCACTAACAAGAGGAGTAGACACCACGTGATCCTTGATGGGGTTATTATTTACTGGTCTAGACTTAGTGTTCATCAAGGTCTCAGGTGGTGGTGGAACCACTTTGTAACCAATCCCTCCCCGTTATTTCTTTCTCTCACTAAGTGTTGAACTATGTGTGAAGAACTAGTCCAACTATGCAGTTTCTGTTTTAATGAATTTACTTCTACTTCTAGAACTGCCTTTTGCTTCTTAGTGTCTTCTAGGGAGTTTAGATAGTACCTAATGTCATTTGCTTGGTTAAAGGCAACTACTTCGGTTTCCCTAAGTGTTTAGTCAATAGGTCTATCTTTTCTTTATAACTATGCTCATTTTGTTTTAGTACTCTATTAGCCTCAGTGCACAGTTGTAAATCTTTTACTAAGTTATCATTATGATCTAATAACCTAGCAAATTTTTCATCTATGCTATTCCTAAAAGTATCACAATCAGAACAAGCATGATTATTAAACATTTGGTCAGTAGTACTTACCTGAGTTGGTTCAGAAGAGCTAGCCATCAACGCAGCATCAGATGTCTCTGGTTCTGGTGATTCTGTATTTTCTGTCTCTGACGTGGAAGTCTCCTCCTTTGGCTTGTAACTGACCTCGGCTGCAGTTGCTTCTTCACTATGTGACATCGCTATCTCAACTGCTAGATCACCTTCACTCGCAGAATCATCATCAATATCCTCTACACTGGCAATGTTTGATTCTCCTGGTGAGACAAACCTAAAACTCCAATCCTGTCCTTCATCATCATGAGCAGTCAAGGCTTTTGGATCCTTGTTTGATGAAGTAGAACTGGAAGCTTGCTTGTCTTGGCGAGTAAAGGACGAGAACGGGTTCCCATTACCCGTCTTCTTTGGCTTGACACATTCTCTTTTGAAGTGCCCCTTCTCTCCACAGTTGAAGCAGGTCACTTTGCTTTGTCAAAGCCAAATGTGGTATCCTTAGTAGCTACCAAATTCTGTCCAGTCTTTTTAACAAACTTCTTCGCCCTTCGGACAGTACTAGCTAAGGCCCACATTATATCCATCCTCTCAAGCTCCATTTCATCCACCTGCTCGTAGTCCTCATCTGCCAGATGGCAGTTTCCAATCTTCCCGGCAACAAGTCCATCATATGAATGAACCACTGCGGCTAAAAGATCCATATGCTCTCGAGCTACTTCTACAGTCACATTACCGAGGTTCTCGGTCTTCAGTTTGGTAGCACTTGCTTCTGATCCAATATAGTGGGTACAAGACGACCCTGACGTGTCTGACCAGAAGGAGAAGCATGTGAAGGACCTGACGAGCTAGACACAAAAGCAGTCTGGAGAGGTGCTCCAGATGTCTTAGCTTGAGGCGTGGCGTTGTACAAAGCTGGATTTTGTGTGTACGAAGACTTCTGAGCTCTGTACTTCATCCTAAGTGCTTCTTCTCGCAACTTAAGAAAGAAGTCATTAATATCCAGTTTTGCAAGCATTCCATTCTGTCTCAGGTTAGACACGAATGAAGCCCACTTATCAGGCAATCCGTCTGCGAAGTTACTCACTTTCTCTTCCCTGGTCGTTTCCACTCCATGTGTATGCAGTTCGCTCATCAAGTGGTAGAATCTATCATGACGTCGTCTAAACTCTCGTTACCAATCGATGAGAAGTTATCGAATTCCTTCTTTAACTCCTTTGCCTTGATTGCCTTCAATGAAGCATTCCCATCATACCTCTTCTCTAGCTCATCCCACAGTTTCTTGGACTGCTTATTCTCTGAATACTGGTGGAATATGTCTTTGGGGATAGACTGTGTAATCAATGCATAAACCCTTTTCTCTGCATTGTACTTAACTTTCTGCGCATCCGTCATCCCACCTAACGTTAGCTTAACTCCATCAGCTCCCACAGGTGTACTATAACCAATCTCAAGGCTTCCCACAGATTAGGATCTACTCCATTGAGGTAGATCTCAAAACGTTGTTTCCAGTGGGGAAACTCATCTAAAGTCAAGAGCTTTGGTGGTTTATTGTGATTACCCACCTCACTCTCAAGCAGCAGCAGGTTCTGTATCCTCGAGTCCTTCCCAGCAGTAAAGGCTGACATCTGATCTTCCATGGCGAATAACTTAAAGTTTAATCAAACTAACTTTCACTGATGCGACTGAAGGATGCGGATGGTCTAATCGTGCGTATGAACTCTGCGACTGGTTCAATCGTGCGGGTGAACTGGGCGATTGGTTCAGTCGTGCGAATGAATCTGGTGCGTATGAGCTATGCGAACGAACGGTTCAGTCGGCCGAATGAAGGTGCGACTAGGTCCAATCGTGCGAATGAGCAATGGGAATGGAGTCCAGTCGTGCGAATGGATCACTCGTGCGACTGAAGCTGCTGTTTTGCGAAATTTTCTAGGTTTGACGGGTTTCAGCCGTAAAAATTCGAAATTTCACAAGTCCTAATCACCTAAGTCCGTAGAAACCAAACTTCGATGAGCAGGGAACGTCCAAGATCACTTTTGACACCAAAGATTGCGTTTTTAGTGCAAAAACACAAACTTTTATGCAATCTTGATTGAATCAACACGTATCAAGAGCCAAAGCTCTGATACCACTTGTTAGGCCTGGTATTTGAACGAAATACATAGTGATTAGCGTGTTAAACCAACTCAAATAGTGCGGAATCCTATTTGATTGGAGATCCAATCAGTGAGAACACACGAAGAATCAATCTAGAATTGAATCTAACGTTAGAAGTCAATTAGGAATCGATCTAATGTGTTCTGTGAACTTGGAGAACGATCTGGGAGGTCTCTGGACGGCTAGGGTACGTCTGGAATCGTAATGGTATGAATGCTTACGTTTTTCCACGAATTGGGTCTATTTATAGGTTAGTATTGTTCAATCGTGCGACTGGGCCATAAGTATGGTTCAGTCGTGCGATTGAACCATGCGGTTGATTCATCCGCACGACTGAGTGTTCAGTCGTGCGACTAAGCCAATCTTATGTGTCAATCATACGACTGATCCAGTCTCCTGGTTCAGTCGTGCGATTGAGTCAATCGTATGAAGTTATTCATGCGTGTGGTCCATTCGCATGGGCCATTCGCATGAGAACTTCATTAAGTTAAGTTTGAATGTTTTAATTAATATAACATTATGTGTAACCATTCAAACAATCATAAACCCAATCAATTCAATCATGATTCATTAATGAAATATTAAACATCACAAATAACAAACAATCCATGTCATTTCATTAATCAATACAACTTACATCATAATCAGACAGACAAGATTTATTACATTACAAATCATGATCTAGGGACATACATGCATCAACATTTAGTTTCAAAATTAAGGTTTAATTTCTTTAATTTGGTTTGAACTTATTGAAATGTTTATTAGATGTTTTTGTTTTAATGGTTTGTTTGTTTGATTCTTGATTCTAAACCTGGATCTACTCCGGTATATATTAGATTGTTAGTAAAATTGAGCACTTTATTAATTTTTCTATTAAGGTTCTTCAAAATTTAAAACCATGATCCAGTTTTGATTTTTGATATAAGAAACAATTAATGATTTGAGTTTGTCTATGAATTCATTCTCGTTATAGAATCACACAATCTAATTAAACATACCGAACAACGTGTGTGTTTAATTATAATTGATATTTCTATCATTAAGAGTAGAGGGTTGGCTCTAATCAACGAACTGAGATTGATTAGACATTAGATAAAGTGGATATCCGAATGGCGTGATGTCTAGTATCGATACAAATTATTAATTAAAAATAGACATTGCACCGTAATCGTTAATTATCGTAAGCCAAATCGAATCAAGAAATTACCTTAGTGTTGGAACTAGTTTTCATATTTAAATATATTTAATAATTTAATTAATTTTTTAAGTAATTACCTTTCACAATTAAAAAATGCAAAAAAAAATGTAAATTTTCGTTTTTCCGGTGGAACCTTAACATGGTCGCGCATAATTTCCTTTACAGTTTTGACACAGTCGTGTCAGCTTGCGGGAATTTTTATTAATTTCTTCAATTAAAATTTTATTTTTAGTTTTTAATTAAAACCCCCAACTTCCTTAACCCATAATCAATCAAAGTAATTGTGCTCAAACGTTTTTGGTATAAAATAATTGACACGTATCGTTACACGAACCCTACTTCCGCTCATACTATTTTTAGTGTGTGTGATGGTAGGTTCACATTATAATATTTTATTTGTTGGATTAGACACCCAACAATACCTCACTTTTTAATATTGAGCTCCATAACATGCATGAACGGTAAACTTTCTTCATCTGCAGTTATCGGTGTAATAAAGCAAGGGAGAGGAGCATATAAGTCAGATTGCTTCATTAATGTATAAGGCTTTCAACCTAAATGGTTTCACAACTGCAAGAAATAAATGTATTCCAAAGATCTTGGGCAAATACAAAGAGGGTTTTCCTGCGACCTTAGGATTTATCTCTCTTCCTACTACTCCAACCTGCTTTTCCATACTTTGTATCTAGAGTACTTCATTTAATTTCCTCTGCAGTATTGGGCTTTGGCGGTATTTATCATGAACTTTTAGGACCTGAGACACTTGAATCAAGTAGATAGTGTACGAGTATAGTATTGTTTTGAATTTATAAACTATACTCATTACATCTACCAAGACGACATTTTTCACTGTACATGACCAAGGATTACAAATGCCAAGACAATAACATACGTATGGCATGCTCCCTATATGTCACACCCCAACCTTGACGGCGGAAACGTCGAGGTGTGAGGGTTAAGATTGTTCACAGCCACATAACGCTATTATTAAATCCCAAATATATTATTCATAAGTTTTCAAAATTACATTACAAGCATAAGTCTCAATAATGAAATAAGTTTCAACATGAAATAACAAACATAATCATTTTGTTTATTAACTAGGTCCAAGTCCTAGAATATGGCAGCAACATAAGTCACTTCAAAACTTGGGGGTTTTCCTGAAACATGATAAAAATAAAAGGTCAACTATAAATAGTTGGTGAGTTTCCAAGGTTTTCATACATAATATGAAAAGGTTACAAGTAGCAATTCATGTCATAGGTTATAAGCTAGTAAGGTTATAGAACACATATCGTTACAACCAAACCTCGACTTGATTACAAGTATAAAAGATTGGCTAAGTGTATTTGGTTCCCTAGTGCACAAGCGTACGGCCCCTAGGAGTCGGCAATACCTCGACTTTAGCACCAAATAGGCTTGTAAGGCCTAAAGATCTAAGACGTCGCCAGGCTAGCAATAGTTAATGATTGTAAACAAACTATGTATCTCATATAAACACTTTCAATACACAAATAACCATGACAAATAATAAGTTGAATTGCATGTGATTTACAAGTCTCAAACGTGTATAAGTGTATCATGTATAAGCAATCATGTTTCACCCCAAAATAGTGTGAAAATGTAAAAAAAGGGACAAGGAAAACTCACGTGGCAAGAAGTATAGAAAAATGATGATTAATAAGCAATTATAATAAGCAACGATCCAACGTGGTTCCTCACAAGGTACCTAAGTATATATTTACAAAATTTAAATTTAATTATAAGAAGATTAACGAATTGACGAGGACTAGGGTTCCCATTTAGCATTTGGGGTTTGTCTTATAATTATGTTTATCAAAATATAACCAATTATATTAATTAAACTCAAAGAGGTTTGCAACATTTTGAGGAAGGTTATATATATATAAAGAAAACATAACATTTATATAAATTTGAATATATATATATATATAAATTAAATATAGTTTAGTAACCACAATTTGAAACAATAATTTGAAAAATCTAGATATAAAGTTGAAATAAAGTTTTATAACCAAATGTGATTAACACGTTTTGTTTTAAATAATAATAATAAATAATTTAAAAGCAATGTTTGAACCAATAAGTATTTTAGTTTCATAAAAATAACCAAGTATAAACTTTATATATATATATATATATATATATATATATATATATATATATATATATATATATATATATATATATATGTTTTTAAAAAGAAATATTTATTTGTCTAAATTTTATAAAACAATTATAGAAAATGATTTGATGCTTTTAGAAATATTTAGAGTTTACAAACTCCATTTTTATATTTATTAGAAATATTTTAGAACTTAAGTTAAGGCTGAAAAGCCTAAAAAAAGAAAATGGGAGGTGGCCGGGTTTCGAACCCGTGACCTCCAAGTGGGCATGGGGTGTCTTAACCAGTGAACCAAGGCATACAGCCGCGTTTAGAAGTTCATTTTAATAAGCTAAATACACCAAACACAGAATTCCCCCAAATCGCATGAACCCTAGGTTCAATCGTCCCAAATTAAACCATAAAACAATGTTTTTAACCCAATCATTGTTAGGGCTTTTGTTTCCCTCATCAAACCGAATATATTGATGTATTAAACTTACCCGTTTGAAGTTTGAATCGAAGATAACGAGATGAAAAACAACTCGCGGTCGTAGCACCCCAAAGGATGAGCAAACCTTAATGAAAATCAAATTAAATCCGTGGGAAGCTTCAGGAAACGTTCTTGATCGAAAGCCCTCAATCAATTTTGATTCTTGAACTCCAGATAATGGATTGGGTTGAGTTGCAGGTCCGCGATATTGGAGGGGATCGAATAAGAAGTTTGTATGTTTTCAGGTGAATTTGGTTGTTGTGACCGCTTAGGACTAGTTAGATGATCGTGTACATTCGTTTAATTCGATTATTATTACGATTTAATGCTCAAACGGCCATGTAGTTTAAAGTCGACGGTTTCTTGATTGATTAAGGTTCATAACCGTTTTATAAGTGCCATTCAACGTGCATTCACACTCGAGTTGGGTATATGGAGCGATTTGGGATGGTTTGGCGTCAAAACGGCCGGTTTTTAGTGGGGTTTCGGGGCTCGCCGGCGCCGCGCCGGGCTTGGCCGGCCGGCGGCCGGAAAATCGAGGGAAAGAAGGGTGTTGGGTTTGGGTTTTATTATTTACACGTTTGGTCCCTGTGGTTTAATGCTTTATTATTTCATGCCCAAACTTCCATTTTAAGTTTCTATTATGACAAATTACCCCCTTAACCTTTTTAAACTTTAAGGTTAATTAATTTTAATAACTTATCAATTATTAATCTTTTATAAATCATTATCATCATCTTTAATTTATTTTGTTACCAACATTACTTTCATTTATTTATTGTTGTTGATATCAATTTTATTAATATTGTTATTGTTATTAGTATTATTATTATTTAACTTTTCATGTTAATATTATTATTATTAAAATCATTATTAAGATATTTTTACTTAATTACTATGAAATCATTTACATTATCAATCTTCAAGTTAAAGAATTAAAAACAAATTGAAGAAATAAGCATAAGTAACCCATAGATTCTTATCAAAGGCATAAATAGTCCTTATAATAATTTAACAAAGTTAACTTTTAACTTAACGAAAATACGAGATGTTACAGTCTCCCCAACTTAAAAGAATTTCGTCCCGAAATTAAGAATGAACTTAAATGAACAAAGGAGTTGTAATGAGAGGTGAGTGTTCAACGACCATTGATAGACGTTTGATTACAGATGAGATGTTTCACTTCATGGAATCTTACAAGTCTCTTGCTATAATGCATGCCAATTGGAATTCTTCCAGTGAAATACGAGGCGCTTTGAAATTTGGCATATGAAACGTTGAAAGACGATGACGAATTACCGTGGTATGTTAGACTTATAAGCCTCAACTTCTAGAATATAATCTTGTAGTAAAATGATGTCTAGAAATCAATAAAAGACCAACAATGATAAGAAAGGTTAACCGTCAGGATTTAAGAATCCCAAACGTCACTATATGAAACGATCTTAACGCATATCTTGTGAATATGTATCGCTCCCTTGACCAAACCGTCGGTCTAAGGATAATACGTTACGCGAAGATTTTGGAATGAGTTCACGATGATGGTTAGGAACATTATTAAAAGCAGAAAATGAATTGATCATCCAAATTAATGATCGATGTTTAACGACATACCACGGTATACGATTATTTGAGGTAGATATAAGCCAATTTCTCGACCCGTTAACCCACATGAGTCAATATGAAATTAGTTAATCGGTCTATAATGCACCATTTGTCATCATGGCATCTAAGATAAGAGGCACTTAGTGATGAAAAGTTAAACAGGAGATTCATAGGAACACGAATGTTAGGCTTTGTCATATGTGAAGGTAAGACACTTGGACACATACCAAGTTATGTCTTTCCTTTTATGCCAAACCCATGACTACAAATTACGAAATTTTTATGAACCTTTATATCCACATCACAACGAGGATAATAACAAGTCTTGTTGTTCAAAACCAAGATAAAATTTCATTGATTTGCAAGGTTAAGGGTTCAAAAGCGATTCAAAAAATGACGCAAACATTAAGAAAAGTATTTGTAAACATGTTTTGCAAGATAGCAAGTTTCCAAGTATAGATTGCATACGTAGTTCATCAAACCCATAAGTACAGTCGAGAACATTCGTATGACTAGAAAGACATAACCACAAGTTGATAATGTCTTTATTTAGTAGAAAGATTGTTTAAGAAGACTACCATCACACAATCATGTGTTGATGATATCTCAAAATGAAAGTTGATAAGCAGGGAATAAATGGTTCGATATAGCTAGATCAAGTCAAAACATAAGGTTAAAGGAAAATAAATCAATTTAAGAATTTAAATGCTCCAAGCTCGGAATCAAAATCAACCTAGAGTGATCGGGTCTCTTTTCAAGTTCAGAAATCATGCTTTGGCTTGATAGGTCCAAACACTAACATTGGTTCACCCTTCAAGTTACTACATGTTTCTTGTCACTTGATTAAAACCTTGGTAAGTTGGAGATCAAGAAATGAGAATAGTCATCAAGGTGTGGTTTTCACTACTAGCTTGAGGGTGTATTCCTAAGGTATGACCACTAACTTACCAATCAAAAAGTTCGATCCCAACTCCTTGTTGAGGATCCACAGAAATAGACGAGGTAACTCACCATTAAGGTAAGGGAAATCACTCCTATCTTAACGGTGAAGCTTTACAAAAACAAAATATAACCAGATGAACTTCTTCATCAAAATCCAGAATTCACTCCTACTTTGATGAAGTCGTCTCATTTGAACAAATACAATTCTTAGAGATGATATTATCATCAAGGTATGGAATTCACGCCTATCTTGATGATTGAATTTCATAATAGCAAAAAGAAAACAATCGAAGATTGACATTTGTCACCAAAGTACGGGTTTCAATCCTATTTTGGTGAGATCATGTCGTTTGTGAAATGTCATTCCAAAGAAAACAATTGAAATCAATCCTCGGGATAAGGAAATCACCCCGATCCAGAGGATGAAATTTTGTAGATCGCAATTGGAAACCATTTATCGAAACGAATAGATTATCATCAAAGTAAGGGAATCACCCCTGTTTTGATGAGTTGGAATCATTTAGGAGATACGAGTGTTTTTAGTCATAGGTTGGCTTGCAAACACTTGCATCTCCCACGGTGCAGACAGTACGAAGTTTGACATAACAGCGAACAGAAAAAGAATATCAATTAGAAATTTAGGAAATTTCAAGTTACATCAATGTAACAAAAGAGAAAATCAGGCTTACAAGCTTAGGATCAAAGTTCGAGATAACAAAATTTGTTGTGGTGTTCAAATCTTGGATGGTTTCAATCGGGAAGACGAAATCAAGGGCAGGAAATTATTCAACACCACAATGAGGTGTGAACATTCGATTCACAATCGAAAGAAATACATAGACTTCTCACGATATGAGATCAACCACAGTCTTATTGAAGACACGCGTACTTATAAGTGATCACTCATCTCAAGGGTTTCGAGTCAAGTAAATGGATTAAATGATCAAGTCAAATCACCATTTACACTTTGCTTAGACAAAGTATCTCGAGATGTAGGAATTCCACCTATAGCATTTGCATGTTCTTAGTTATGGGACACATCACTTGATAACCATAAGTAAAGTTTTTGATGTCCATTCGGTTTAGATTCCCAATATCTTTGGGTATATTAAGATCCATGTTCAAGTTGGTCAAGATATAGAAATAGTTACATGAAACGCTCAACGTGTAACGGTGTTTAAACTTAAAAGTTGAAACGTAGGATAGGTTCGATATTAACAGGAACATTATGTATGATGAGAATGAAGTGATACCAGTTCAAGGAGTCAAAGATTTTAAGATACGAAGAGGATGGTTCCATTTGGTAACGCATTACCATTTGGAATCGTTGACACGTCAAGGTAAATTGACCCATTTGCCATAGAGACTTGTGTATGTTGACCATAGTTTATCACTCATCCCAGAAATCCCCAGGTAAGCATAACTGGTCTCACAATGAGATTTATACGATATGCTTGCCTTAGCCCGAAGGCTTTTTGCCAGGAAATCCAGGATACAGGTGTCTATGTGTCACACAAATTTCTTAGGTTCATGAAATCAAAACCTTGATGAGATTTTACATAGATTAGACATAAGTCTAAGGATCCAAGTCATAAGCATAAGTATACAATTCCACGTGTCGTCGAGAATAAGATTAAGAAGTTCATTTGTCGGGGAGAATCAAAGAGTTAAAGTTAAGTTTAGGGAGACAAGTAACTAAGTTTAAGCATACATAGGCATCAAGTTGCACAAAAGGCATAGCATCATGTAGCATGCAAACAACATGTATACACAAAGGTATAAGGATCTTTCTATGAGGTTCATGCAACTATAGTGTAGGTCACCATTTCTAATAACCTAAATCCCTATAGTTATGGGCTCTGATACCAATCTGTCACACCCTAACCTTGACGGCGGAAACGTCGAGGTGTGAGGGTTAAGATTGTTCACAGCCACATAACGCTATTATTAAATCCCAAATATATTATTCATAAGTTTTCAAAATTACATTACAAGCATAAGTCTCAATAATGAAATAAGTTTCAACATGAAATAACAAACATAATCATTTTGTTTATTAACTAGGTCCAAGTCCTAGAATATGCCAGCAACATAAGTTCACTTCAAAACTTGGGGGTTTTCCTGAAACATGATAAAAATAAAAGGTCAACTATAAATAGTTGGTGAGTTTCCAAGGTTTTCATACATAATATGAAAAGGTTACAAGTAGCAATTCATGTCATAGGTTATAAGCTAGTAAGGTTATAGAACACATATCGTTACAACCAAACCTCGACTTGATTACAAGTATAAAAGATTGGCTAAGTGTATTTGGTTCCCTAGTGCACAAGTGTACGGCCCCTAGGAGTCGGCAATACCTCGACTTTAGCACCAAATAGGCTTGTCAGGCCCAAAGATCTAAGACGTCGCCAGGCTAGCAATAGTTAATGATTGTAAACAAACTATGTATCTCATATAAACACTTACAATACACAAATAACCATGACAAATAATAAGTTGAATGCATGTGATTTACAAGTCTCAAACGTGTATAAGTGTATCATGTATAAGCAATCATGTTTCACCCCAAAATAGTGTGAAAAATGTAAAAAGGGGACAAGGAAAACTCACGTGGCAAGAAGTATAGAAAAATGATGATTAATAAGCAATTATAATAAGCAACGATCCAACGTGGTTCCTCACAAGGTACCTAAGTATATATTTACAAAATTTAAATTTAATTATAAGAAGATTAACGAATTGACGAGGATTAGGGTTCCCATTTAGCATTTGGGGTTTGTCTTATAATTATGTTTATCAAAATATAACCAATTATATTAATTAAACTCAAAGAGGTTTGCAACATTTTGAGGAAGGTTATATATATATAAAGAAAACATAACATTTATATAAATTTGAATATATATATATATATATAAATTAAATATAGTTTAGTAACCACAATTTGAAACAATAATTTGAAAAATCTAGATATAAAGTTGAAATAAAGTTTTATAACCAAATGTGATTAACACGTTTTTTTTTAAATAATAATAATAATAATAATTTAAAAGCAATGTTTGAACCAATAAGTATTTTAGTTTCATAAAAATAACCAAGTATAAACTTTATATATATATATATATATATATATATATATATATATATATATATATATATATATATATATATATATATATATATATATATATATATATATATATATATATATATATATATATTTTTAAAAAGAATATTTATTTGTCTAAATTTTATAAAACAATTATAGAAAATGATTTGATGCTTTTAGAAATATTTAGAGTTTACAAACTCCATTTTTATATTTATTAGAAATATTTTAGAACTTAAGTTAAGGCTGAAAAGCCTAAAAAAAGAAAATGGGAGGTGGCCGGGTTTCGAACCCGTGACCTCCAAGTGGGCATGGGGTGTCTTAACCAGTGAACCAAGGCATACAGCCGCGTTTAGAAGTTCATTTTAATAAGCTAAATACACCAAACACAGAATTCCCCCAAATCGCATGAACCCTAGGTTCAATCGATCCCAAATTAAACCATAAAACAATGTTTTTAACCCAATCATTGTTAGGGCTTTTGTTTCCCTCATCAAACCGAATCCATTGATGTATTAAACTTACCCGTTTGAAGTTTGAATCGAAGAGAACGAGATGAAGAACATCTCGCGGTCGTAGCACCCCAAAGGATGAGCAAACCTTAATGAAAATCAAATTAAATCCGTGGGAAGCTTCAGGAAACGTTCTTGATCGAAAGCCCTCAATCAATTTCGATTCTTGAACTCCAGATAATGGATTGGGTTGAGTTGCAGGTCCGCGATATTGGAGGGGATCGAATAAGAAGTTTGTATGTTTTCAGGTGAATTTGGTTGTTGTGACCGCTTAGGACTAGTTAGATGATCGTGTACATTCGTTTAATTCGATTATTATTACGATTTAATGCTCAAACGGCCATGTAGTTTAAAGTCGACGGTTTCTTGATTGATTAAGGTTCATAACCGTTTTATAAGTGCCATTCAGCGTGCATTCACACTCGAGTTGGGTATATGGAGCGATTTGGGATGGTTTGGCGTCAAAACGGCCGGTTTTTAGTGGGGTTTCGGGGCTCGCCGGCGCCTCGCCGGGCTTGGCCGGCCGGCGGCCGTAAAATCGAGGGAAAGAAGGGTGTTGGGTTGGGTTTTATTATTTACACGTTTGCTCCCTGTGGTTTAATGCTTTATTATTTCATGCCCAAACTTCCATTTTAAGTTTCTATTATGACAAATTACCCCCTTAACCTTTTTAAACTTTAAGGTTAATTAATTTTAATAACTTATCAATTATTAATCTTTTATAAATCATTATCATCATCTTTAATTTATTTTGTTACCAACATTACTTTCATTTATTTATTGTTGTTGATATCAATTTTATTAATATTGTTATTATGATTAGTATTATTATTATTTAACTTTTCATGTTAATATTATTATTATTAAAATCATTATTAAGATATTTTTACTTAATTACTATGAAATCATTTACATTATCAATCTTCAAGTTAAAGAATTAAAAACAAATTGAAGAAATAAGCATAAGTAACCCATAGATTCTTATCAAAGGCATAAATAGTCCTTATAATAATTTAACAAAGTTAACTTTTAACTTAACGAAAATACGAGATGTTACACTATACTACAATTATTTTCGAGCATGCGATGTGACATAACATGCCAAAACTAGAAATGAGTATAAATACCCATGTCATTAGATGGATGGTATCTTCTCTATCTTATTCTCACTATTTCTTTCAACACCCATACACACACGTCCTAATATAAAAACTTGCTAAAAAGGATGAATCCTTTCTGTAAGGATTTCTATAAGTCTGATGCAGCCAAAACATCCAAAGTCTCTCTGCATGCATGCACTGAAGAACAGAAGTAGAAATTCTTCGGAAGTTTTACACCATGCACTAGAAATATTCGAAGTGTAAAATCTTTTGAAGCCAAGACCAACATCTTCTGAAGCCAAAAGTGAAGTATTCCGAAGCTTCAAAGACAAAGTCTTCCGAAGCCAAAGAGTGAAGACAGATTTCTTTCGAAGACTTTTAAAGACATGCTTTTATCTGATGTACTTTACCATAAAGCTGGACCACCTTTCCGCTGCAACTCTGTAAAGTCACCAACTTACATGAGTTGGTGAAAAGGTCCATGCTTTTGGTAACTGTACATTGAGGTCTTGAGTCCATGCTTTCTACTTTATGTACTTTTATCCTTTTTGTAATATATTAGGATGTGAGCTATGGCATGTCATAGTCACTTGTCAAAAGGCAAATCTGTCTTTTGACTCTACATTTGATTTTGTAGTTGTCTAGTCAATTGTATCCAGCTGGCCTTCAAAGCATGGCCGGCTGTAGGATGTAGTATAAAGTATCTCAAGTACTTGTAACTATTAATCGTATGTTTTGTAACATTTGTAATAGAACTTGAGAAGCAATATACAATATTCTTGAAAATCAATTACTTGTGTTGTTTGTCATCTTGTTCTGTCTCATATTTACTTGTGTTCTTAGCAACCTTCATTAACAAGTTAACCAGTTCCCTATTTGATCTGTTAAGTGTTCTAAGCAACTCTCCTCATTGTGTTGTTGTGTTGTAAGTGCATACCCTTTACCGGTCCTGCATTTGGTATCAGAGCATTTCAGGCTCTTGATATAAGATCTTACCATCTTAAGATCCCTCATACACACAAAATACTTGTTGATGCATGTATGTCCCTAGATCATGATTTGTAATGTAATAGATCTTGTCTGTCTGATTATGATGTAATTTGTATTGATTATGAATGACATGGATTGTTTGTTATTTGTAATGTTAATATTTCATTAATGAGTCGTGATTGAATTGATTGGTTTTATGATTGTTTGAATGGTTACACATAATGTTATATTAATTAAACATTCAAACTTAACTTAATGAAGTTCTCATGCGAATGGCCCATGCGAATGGACCACACGCATGAATAACTTCATACGATTGACTCAATCGCACGACTGAACCAGGAGACTGGATCAGTCGTATGATTGACACATAAGATTGGCTCAGTCGCACGACTGAACACTCAGTCGTGCGGATGAATCAACCGCATGGTTCAATCGCACGACTGAACCATACTTATGGCCCAGTCGCACGATTGAACAATACTAACCTATAATAGACCCAATTCGTGGAAAAACGTAAGCATTCATACCATTACGATTCCAGACGTACCCTAGCCGTCCAGAGACCTCCCAAATCGTTCTCCAAGTTCACAGAACACATTAGATCGATTCCTAATCGACTTCTAACGTTAGATTCAATTCTTGATTGATTCTTCGTGTGTTCTCACTGATTGGATCGCCAATCAAATAGGATTCCGCACTATTTGAGTTGGTTTAACACGCTAATCACTAGGTATTTCGTTCAAATACCAGGTCCTAACAAGTGGTATCAGAGCTTTGGCTCTTGATTACGTGTTGATTCAATCAAGATTGCATAAAAGTTTGTGTTTTTGCACTAAAAACGCAATCTTTGGTGTCAAAAGTGATCTTGGACGTTCCCTGCTCATCGAAGTTTGGTTTCTACGGACTTAGGCGATTAGGACTTGTGAAATTTCGAATTTTTACGGCTGAAACCCGTCAAACCTAGAAATTTCGCAAAACAGCAGCTTCAGTCGCACGAGTGACCCATTCGCACGACTGGACTCCATTCGCATTGCTCATTCGCACGATTGGACCTAGTCGCACCTTCATTCGGCCGACTGAACCGTTCGTTCGCATAGCTCATACGCACCAGATTCATTCGCACGACTGAACCAATCGCCCAGTTCAGCCGCACGATTGAACCAGTCGCAGAGTTCATACGCACGACTAGACCATTCGCATCCTTCAGTCGCATCAGTGAAAGTTTGTTTGATTAGACTTAAGTTATTCGCCATGGAAGATCAGATGTCAGCCTTTACTGCTGGGAAGGACTCGAGGATACAGAACCTGCTGCTGCTTGAGAGTGAGGTGGGTAATCACAATAAACCACCAAAGCTCTTGACTTTAGATGAGTTTCCCCACTGGAAACAACGTTTTGAGATCTACCTCAATGGAGTAGATCCTAATCTGTGGGAAGCCATTGAGATTGGTTATAGTACACCGGTGGGAGCTGATGGAGTTAAGCTAACGTTAGGTGGGATGACGGACGCACAGAAAGTCAAGTACAATGCAGAGAAAAGGGTTTATGCATTGATCACTCAGTCTATCCCCAAAGACATATTCCACCAGTATTCAGAGAATAAGCAGTCCAAGAAACTGTGGGATGAGCTAGAGAAGAGGTATGATGGAAATGCTTCGTTGAAGGCAATCAAGGCAAAGGAGTTAAAGAAGGAATTCGATAACTTCTCATCGATTGGTAACGAGAGTTTAGACGACGTCATAGATAGATTCTACCACTTGATGAGCGAACTGCATACACATGGAGTGGAAACACCATGGAAGAGAAAGTGAGTAACTTTGCAGACGGATTGCCTGATAAGTGGGCTTCATTCGTGTCTAACCTGAGACAGAATGGAATGCTTGTAAAGCTGGATATTAATGACTTCATTCTTAAGTTGCGAGAAGAAGCACTAAGGATGAAGTACAGAGCGCAGAAGTCTTCGTACACACAAAATCCAGCTTTGTACAACGCCACGCCTCAAGCTAAGACATCTGGAGCGCCTCTCCAGACTGCTTTTGTGTCTAGCTCGTCAGGTCCTTCACATGCTTCTCCTTCTGGATCAGACACGTCAGGGTCGTCTTGTACCCACTATATTGGATCAGAAGCAAGTGCTACCAAACTGAAGACCGAGAACCTCGGTAATGTGACTGTGGAAGTAGCTCGAGAGCATATGGATCTTCTAGCTGCAGTGGTTCATTCATATGATGGACTTGTTGCCGGGAAGATTGGAAACTGCCATCTGGCAGATGAGGACTACGAGCAGGTGGACGAAATGGAGCTTGAGAGGATGGATATAATGTGGGCCTTAGCTAGTGCTGTCCGAGGGCGAAGAAGTTTGTTAAAAAGACCGGACAGAACTTGGTAGCTACTAAGGATACCACATTTGGCTTTGACAAGAGCAAAGTGACCTGCTTCAACTGTGGAGAGAAGGGCACTTCAAAAGAGAATGTGTCAAGCCAAAGAAGACGGGTAATGGGAACCCGTTCTCGTCCTTTACTCGCCAAGACAAGCAAGCTTCCAGTTCTACTTCATCAAACAAGGATCCAAAAGCCTTGACTGCTCATGATGATGAAGGACAGGATTGGAGTTTTAGGTTTGTCTCACCAGGAGAATCAAACATTGCCAGTGTAGAGGATATTGATGATGATTCTGCGAGTGAAGGTGATCTAGCAGTTGAGATAGCGATGTCACATAGTGAAGAAGCAACTGCAGCCGAGGTCAGTTACAAGCCAAAGGAGGAGACTTCCACGTCAGAGACAGAAAAGACAGAATCACCAGAACCAGAGACATCTGATGCTGCGTTGATGGCTAGCTCTTCTGAACCAACTCAGGTAAGTACTACTGACCAAATGTTTAATAATCATGCTTGTTCTGATTGTGATACTTTTAGGAATAGCATAGATGAAAAATTTGCTAGGTTATTAGATCATAATGATAACTTAGTAAAAGATTTACAACTGTGCACTGAGGCTAATAGAGTACTAAAACAAAATGAGCATAGTTATAAAGAAAAGATAGACCTATTGACTAAACAGCTTAGGGAAACCGAAGTAGTTGCCTTTAACCAAGCAAATGACATTAGGTACTATCTAAACTCCCTAGAAGACACTAAGAAGCAAAAGGCAGTTCTAGAAGTAGAAGTAAATTCATTAAAACAGAAACTGCATAGTTGGACTAGTTCTTCACACATAGTTCAACACTTAGTGAGAGAAAGGAATAACGGGGAGGGATTAGGTTACAAAGTGGTTCCACCACCACCTGAGACCTTGATGAACACTAAGACTAGACCAGTAAATAATAACCCCATCAAGGATCACGTGGTGTCTACTCCTCTTGTTAGTGATCCAGATACCTCATGTTCATCTACTGAATCTGGACACAAACAAAAGGAGGCCACTTCAAAGGCAAAGGGTAAATTGCCTTGTGTTAATCTGGAAAATGAATTTGAAAAAGTTAACTTAAAGTCAGGGTCAAACAGAGTCAAATCAGAACCTAAAAGGACTTCAAATGTTAATTTTTCACATGCTTCAAGTCAAAAACCAGTTAACCAAAAAGAGAAAGATGTTAAACAGGTTAAAACAGTTAATTTTGTTAAACCAGAGAAAACATCAAACGCACAAGAGTCAAAACCTAAAGTGATTGATGTTACTAGAGTGTCACGCACTTCTCCACAAAGAAAGTCTACTCATAAAGTTGATAGCCGGTCATGCTACAACTGTGGAGAATGTGGACACATTGCTTCCTATTGTCCTTTCTATCAGACACCTAGGAAGAAGATTGATCTTCAGGACTCTAAGCCTAGGTCTTCTAAGAGGAGTTCTCTGACTCCACCTAGAAGAGCTAGTGAACCTAAAGTCCAACCTGTAAGCCAGACGACTGTTTATCATAAACAGGCCTTGCACAAATCTGGCTTATGGAAAGAGAAGTCATCCTGCGTGTCTGATACTGATGACAAGAAGGAACCTGAGCTACCCTCACCCTCTAAGGGTCAATGGGTGGAGTTTATGATGTGTGATGCCTCTGGGAAACCCAAGCCAGTAAAGGCTTGGGTTCCTAACCTAAACTAATTCATTTACTTTGTATGTGCAGGGTGTTCGATACAGTGCTGAGACTAACACGTGGATTGTAGACAGCGGAGCATCCAGGCACATGACAGGAAATAGAGCCCTTTTATCAAACGTCAAGCAAATAAAAGGAGGGCATGTTTCCTTTGCTGGAAACAAGGGAGGCTATATCACAGCTCAGGGAGAAGTGGGAAATCAGAAAGTTAAGTTTGATAAGGTGAACTACGTTCAACAACTTCAGAATAACTTACTTTCTGTTTCCCAAATCTGTGATAAAGGATTTAAGGTCATCTTCGACAACAAGAAGTGTTACGTGCTGAAGAAAGACTACATGATCCCAGAGGACCAAGTTCTGATGACTGCTTCAAGATATAAAGACCTTTATGTCTTGGATCTGTCAACAGCTGCTACAACGGATCATGAGGTTCAGTGCTTTCTATCTAAAGCTACTGAGAAGGATTCCATCTCCTGGCATAGGAGAATGGGACACATTAGTCAAAGGAAGATGAATCATTTGATTCAGAAGGATTTGGTGAGAGGAGTTAATGTCAAGAACTTCCAACTTCCTGACTTTTGTGTAGCTTGCAAGAAAGGCAAACAGACGAAGAAGTCTCATAAGGAAAAGAAAGTTCATTCAATAGAACTTCCTCTTGAACTTCTTCACATGGATCTGTTTGGTCCAGTCAGTACAAAGAGCATTGCAGGCGACTTGTACTGTTTTGTGGTCACTGATGACTACTCAAGGTTCACTTGGGTAATGTTTCTGAAATCCAAATCAGAAACATTTGAGTCATTCAAGGAGTTAGTAACCACACTGGAATCTCTCTACAAGCTAAAAGTTAGACAAGTACGCTCAGACAACGGGACAGAATTCAAGAATCAATGGATGGAGGCATACTGCAAGGAAAAGGGAATTGTGCATCAATTCACTTCTGCCTACACGCCTCAGATGAATGGTGTTGCTGAGAGGAAGAACAGAAGCTTGATAGAGACAGCACGGACTATGCTGGCGGACTCGAAACTGCCTATCCAATTCTGGAATGAGGCAGTGGCAAATGCATGTTATACACTGAATCGAGTCCTAATAGTCAAGCGCCACGGAAAGACATGTTACGAGCTACTACAAAGACGCAAACCGAATTTGGAGTATCTTGAACCTTTTGGCGCGCCGTGCACACTTCTGAAGAAGACACAAGAAGGCAAATTCAGCGAGAAGGCGGATGAAGGAATCTTTCTAGGATACAACATACCGAACAAGCGAGTTTACAACAACTCAACGGGTCTTGTAGAAGTGTGGTGTAATGTCGACGTTCAGAGATATACCACACCACCTACAGGCAAAGGACCCGCATACTTCTTCGATTATGATGGATTCTTCAAGTCCTTCAACATCCCTCTCTCTCCCTCGGATGATGAGTTAGCTACTAGGATGATGTATGATATCTGAATACACCATCTAGCATACAGGGAGAATCATCTACTCAGTCAGGGGGAGTAGTCAATGACAGTGACTCCTCCTCTGAAGATGAAGCTGAAGCAGATGACCAGAACAGTCAGGAGGAACAGGTTCCAGTTCCTGAAAGTCCACAAGCATCTACCAGTGATGCACCTTCGACTTCGGAACCTCAAACTCCAACTACCTCAGATGCAGAACCAAATGTTCATAATCTTGGCTCTGAGGTAGCTGTTCCTACTACTCCAGGATCACGACTAAACGTCTATCATCCCCTTGACAATGTTATTGGGGATGTCAGATCAGGAGTACAAACCCGAAATCAGCTATACTCAGCTGATTACGCCTCGTTATGGAGAAGGTTACATTCATGATGGTGCTTATCGATGTTTTGTCTCGCAGGTTGAGCCAAAATATGTCAGTGAGGCACTAAATGATGAGGCGTGGGTGAGTGCCATGCAAGAAGAACTTCTGCAGTTCAAGAAGTTAGGTGTATGGACTCTGGTTGATAGACCTAAAGGTGCTAAAGTCATTGGCACCAAATGGGTACTAAAATGCAAGAAGGATGACCAAGGGGTCATTATCAGGAACAAAGCTCGATTGGTGGTTCAAGGTTTTCGCCAAGTCGAGGGGATTGACTACAATGAGGTGTTTGCACCCGTGGCAGGATGGAAGCCATTCGTATCTTCCTTGCCTATGCATCGTACATGAAGATTAAAGTCTACCAATTAGATGTGAAGAGTGCATTCCTTCATGGGGAAATCAGGGAAACAGTCTATGTAAGTCAACCCGAGGGATTTGAAGATCCTTATCATCGGGATAGAGTTTACAAGCTCGACAAGGCTTTATACGGGCTTCATCAAGCTCCTCGAGCTTGGTATGAGAAACTCTCGACTCATCTTGTGAAACACGGCTTTCGCAGGGGAGTCATTGACTGCACACTGTTTATTAAAGAAAAGGATGGCGACCTACTGCTTGTACAGATCTATGTTGATGACATAATCTTCGGCTCAAAGAACGAAGAGTTATGCAAAGAGTTTGAAGCAGTGATGAAGAAAGAGTTTGAGATGAGTGCTATGGGGAGATGAAGTTCTTTCTCGGGTTACAGGTGGATCAGACACCAAATGGGATCTTTCTACATCAGACCAAGTATGTAGGAGACATTCTCAGTCGCTTTGACATGGAGAATGCTTCTGCTGCTGGGACTCCACTTGCTACGAATCACGATATAGCACCTGATGAGAATGGAGATCTTGTAGATGCCACGATGTACCGAGGAATGATTGGATCCCTTATGTATCTCACTGCCTCAAGACCTGATATTATGTATGCTACATGTTTATGTTCTAGATATCAGGCTAAACCTAAGGTCAACCATCTGATCGGGGTCAAGAGGATTTTTCGTTATCTGAAGGGTACACCCACACTTGGATTGTGGTACCCTCATGATGATGACTTTGAGCTTACCGCGTATAGTGACTCGGATTACGGGGGCTGCAAGATGAACTACAAGTCTACATCAGCAGGGTGTCAATTCTTTGGAAGAAGATTAGTTACCTGGCAGTGTAAGAAGCAGACATCGGTTGCATTGTCAACCTGTGAAGCCGAATATGTTGCTGCTGCAAGTTGCTGTTCACAAATCATCTGGATTCAACAGCAAATGCGGGATTACGGTTTAAAATTCTCGTCTACTCCTATTTTTGTTGATAACTCTGCTGCAATTGCAGTAACTAAAAATCCGGTTCAACATCCTAAGACCAAACACATCGGTATTAAATACCATTTCATAAGAGATTGTTTTGAAAAGAACTTAATTGATGTGGTTAAAATTAATACTGATTTTCAACGCGCTGACCTCTATACTAAAGCCTTTGATAAACCACGTTTTCAATATTTGCTAGAGGTCAACGGCGTTAAAAAGAAAAGTGAGGTAATTCCTGATGATGATAATGTGTAGTCCGATGTAGTTTAGTTAAAGTTTTTTATTTTATTTTATTTTATTTTATTTGTTTATTTTCGTCTGTTAAATTTAAACTCATGTTATTTTGCTGTTTATTAAAATCCTAAAATAATTAAACCAGTAATGATTTTAGTATTTTAGGGGGAGAATATGTCAGCAAGTTAACATTAAAAAAAACGAGGGAGAAGGAGTGAATAGCTGATATAAGGTAGATCGTATCTGTGATACCGATTCAATACCTTGGAAAATGATAGTACACAGGAACAAATCAAGAGGGACTTTAAAAATTTAAGTTTTGAAAAATGCAAAAATTTAAAGTATAAGTCTGTGTAGTTAGGCAATACAAAAGGGAAGATGATAGAAAACTGGTAACTCCGAAGGTAACACAAAGAAAGTAGACCTAGAGGTTGCTAGACCACAAATGATATGTCGGTAGATTCAACACAATAGATGATTAGACTTGACTGGTGTTATCAAGATCAAACTAAGTTGTTCAACTGACTGTGGGCTTCCATCTTATCACTGGTTAACACAATCAACAATATTCCAATAAGGGGTAATGAGCATGTAAACGCCACAAATGTGTGCGGATGACCATAATTAGAGCAAAAAAAAATGAAAGACAAATGCTATAAAGCTAATGACTTATGTTGTTGGTGCATTTTGTGCAAAATAAAATAAGCTGCTCTAACAAGGAGATAGGTTGTGTGCCTCTCTGCTGTGCGATGGCACTGACCTGAGGATAAGCATAACCTAGATATTCTAGAATTCATTGTTGTTTGCCGCCTCTCTGCTGTGCGATGGCACTGACCTGAGGACTGGCTTCTCTTTGAAAGCTCTAAGAATAGTCTCTTCTTGTAATAATACCCGTAGACCGCTCAAAAGCTCCTGAGGAATGTTGATTACCATATAAGTGTGGGATCCACAAATGTTAGTTGAAATAATTAAACCTAAATCAATCACCAGTCTGTGTCAAAAGTCTGTGTATGGATTTAAGTGGACAAATATTGACAATCATTGTGGCTGCAATTCTCAAAAGTTCAAATCAATGTGACAATCTAAGAGTTCCAGTATGATTTCCTTAAGTTGCTAACGACTCTGGATGAACACCGAGAATTGAGCATCAAAAGATTTTGATAACAAGTCCCAAATGATTTGACTTGCCTGTATGATTCCAAAATTGAATTGGTCCAGGTGTGGTCAATCCAAGTTGAAGCTGTCTATTCCAGAACCAAATCCCGTAGATGTCTATCTTAGGATTTATCTCTCACAAAAAGCCAAAAACAAGTGTGTTTGTGTATTTAGTTTAAATTTTCTAAGTTAGTTAGTAGTTTCAATTTTAATTGTATTAGTTTGTCGGACTACATCAGGAAAATCAGAAAGAATCAACTCACTAAAAGGGTCATGTCTGAGATGACCACATGTGTTTTAAAAATTTAAAACAGTCACGTCTGAGGTGACAAAGTGTTTAAAAGGGTCACGTCTGAGGTGACTAAATTGGTTAAAAGGATCACGTCTGAGGTGATCAAAATGTTTTCAAGATAAAATGATCATGTCTGAGATGATCAAAGGCTCATAACGTTAATTTCAAGAGTTAAAAGGGTTGTAAATGTAAATTGGAAAAAATGGCAGAAAATTAACTAAGTGTGACCCATTCGCACGATTGGACCATGCTAATGGACCAACCATGCGAATGGCTTTCACTCACACGAATGGACATAAGAATGAGCCATTCACACGAATGGCTTATCAGAATGGCCCATTCGACCGATTGGAAGGGGGCGAATGAGTCAGTCGACCGACTGAGACTCATTCGGTCAACTGAACATGCGAATGAAAGGCACGACTGAGTCAGTCGACCGACTGAACCTCAGTCGGTCAACAGCCTGCGACTGACTGGGCAATCGCACGATTGAACCTGAGTCGCCCGAATGAACTGGGCGACTGAGGCCAGTCGGCCGACTGAACTCAGCTTCAGTATTTAAAGGGCACAGTCGATCGCATTTCATTCACCACACCCCAATCGCTCTCAAATCGCATACCCTACCGTTACGCTGCCAAATTTTCATCAGACCTTGTTTTCGTCTTGATCTTCATTCACTGACGCTTGCTATTGATTATCCAGGTAGTTTGAAGACTCATCTTTCAAAAACATGAAAGATTCAAACCCTAATTCTGACTACTCGACTGTGAAACAAGAACCGAGACTAGAAAGACCAAATAACCTACCAAAACTAAGCAAAACGTTAAAATTAAGTCTAATAGGTTATTAGTAACAAGAATGCGAGTCTACTGAACCGGTTATCTGTGTTAAAACACTTGTTTTGTTGAAGATTCGAACGATTGGCGACTGAACTACAGGACAGGCGACTGGTCGGCCGGATGAACTCCAATCGCACGATTGAAACTTGCGATTGGACAAATCGTCCGAATGAACCATGCGATTGAGCTCAGTCGGCCGACTGAACCATTCGCAGACTCAGTCAGCAGACTGGACCCAATCGCATGTCACACTGACCAGAATGAGCTCAGTCGCATGAAAGAACAGACGACTGACTTCAGTCGCATGATTCATTCGCACGAATGAATCAGAATGAGTTTCAACATTACACTTAGAACAGAATTTTCATGTCTTATGTACTAATGGTTCTATGTCATGTATGTTTCAGGAAAATGGCAGAGAGAGATGGTCCATAAATCCAAAGCACAACATCTGTGCTCATTTGGATCACACTACCAGGAACGGGGCCGAGTTTACCGACATTATAGCCTTTCTTAGACGGTCCAGGATTCATAAGGCTATCTCCACTCCTTGCACGCCATACAGATCACTGCATCAGGCATTCTGGGAGAATGCCTCTGTGGACCGCTCCTGTGAGCCCTACTGCATTAGGAGCTCTATACTGGGCCATGATATTGAGATCACTGCTGCCGACATCCAGAGGGTCCTCGAGTTTGGGGATGATACTGATCATCCTACTAGATTACATCCACTGACAGTGCGAGGATGCTTTCTGAGGATAAAGTACGCTGGGGACATCAACTCAGGTGTGCTCAACAAGAGCAACTTGAGCCCCCAGTACAAGTACTTAGCACACGTGATCCTCAAGTGTGTTGCATCGAGGAGGGGTGGGTTCGACGACCTCTCAGACCAGATCCAAAATGCCTACGTGGCACTGGTGCTGAACCACCCCTTCAGCTTTTCTAGCATGATATTCTCCTACTTGGTGGAGAACTTGGAGGCCAAGGGAAAGGAGGGGTTTTGTATGTACCCCAGGTTCTTACAGCTCGTCTTCAACGAGAAACTGCCACATCTGCCCAAAGAGAGTCATGATGCAGTGGCTCTAGAGATCATGGATGATACGACTCTGGGTCGGATGAGGGTTTATAGGGGGAAGCAGGTGAAGCCCCAAGTGAAGAGATTGATTGGCCACCTGGCCAACGAGAGGTATGTGGCGCCAGGCAGACGCAAATGGCGTCATGAGGACAGTGACTCTGATGATGAGAGGCTGCTCCTCCCAGAGATGGATTCTGATGATGATGATAGCGGAGACGCCGGGGATGATATGCCTGCTCCACCTAGAGGCACTGATTCAGATGTTATTCCCCTGGGGTCTGCCCCTGCCGGAGAGGTTGCTGAGACGGCCGGTTTTCATCAGGAGTTTGTTGTTGGTGATCAGGAGGAGGAGGAGTCTGGTGAGGAGCCCCTCACGAGAACTGTGGGAAGCAAGGTTGTTCCCACAGAACACGGGCTAAGGGTGGTTGGTGAACACCCTCGAGACTCCAGAGAGACAGAGACTGACCCGAGCTATGCTCCAGGTTCAGCAGGCAGAGCTGTAGGGGGAGCATCCACTTCCACTAGGACTAGGAGGAAGAGGATGGCTCAGCCCCATGGACTGAAGAAGAAGAAGCGTCGACTGACCTTCGTTACCACTGTAGCCTCCACCACCACAGCCACCACTACCACCTCCACTGACATACCACCCATCACCACAGCCACCACATCCACCACTGCTACCATAGCCACCACCTTACCTACCAGCACTGTACATTTCCCATCCACCACCATACCATTTACACCCACATCACCTTCACCAGTTTACCGACCCATATTCACCACTGCCACTACCACCACCACCTCACATCATGCAGGACCATCAGCCCAGTCCTCACACTTGTATGGATCTCCTCTACCTCCAATCAGAGTAGAGGAACAGCTGTCGGCGCTAAACCGTATGGTGATGCGCTTGCTAGCTGCAGATGAGGAGAAAGCTGCACAGATTCGCCAGCTGACCGACCTGACTGCTGCCCAGTCTCAGCAGATGGCAGAGCAGGCTCGTGTGATAGAGCAGCAGACCCAGCTGATGGATGCACAGAGAGAAGAGATGTCCCAACTCCAGGAGCAGCATGCCCAATCAGCCAAACGTATAGAGGAGTTGGAGACTACCAACAAGACCATCATGCTGCGGTTAAAGGGATCAAAGGATGAGCCCTTAAAGATAAAGGAGGGTGATGGAGATGATGGAGATGGTGATGACGAGGATGAAGATGATGATGAGGATGAGGAGGATACTGAGGATGAGGAAGAGACAGATGAAGAAAGGACAGAGGGAAAAGATGATGATGACGAAGCAGAAGGAGGGGATGCGGCTGCATCGGCCACTGCTTCAGGTCAAGAACGAAGATTGAAGAATCGATAGGACCAGTCATCTACCACCTCTGCTCCTCCGAGCGATGAGACCATGATTCAAGACAAAAGTACAGATTAGATGTTTTATGTATTTATTTATTTTTGTGTATGAATCATGTACTGAAAACAAATGTTTTGAATGTTTATATATTCAGTTAATGTAATTCTGTTTGATTACTTACTAATGATTTATGTGTTGAATGTTTAAATCAAACAGATCCAAATTTTCAAAGAGATGAGTTTGATATTGCTCCCCTTCAACAGGTCAAGACTCAACTAACCATGATTCTTGATCTGCAAGGGATTGTAAGAAGGTCTGTGAGTTATACCCCTGAAGAAGGGGAAATAATTCATGACCTATCTAACGAGCAACTGGCAGAGATATTCAAACTCAATCCGGATGAAATCGTCAAAGATGCTCCAACAGTTGATTCGACTAGTGATGAAGAGCTAAGTGATGTTGATGAAGTCGAGGTCGAAGATATCACTGCAGAAGAGTATCCTCAGTATGCTGACAACGAGGGTAATGTGGTCCCCAATCTGGGTGAGTCCCTAGTCAGTGATACTTTTGAGGTACTGAACAAGATGGAGCAGGAAACGGAAAAGGCCGAAGGAACAGCCCAAGCCTCAAATGATGACGTTGATATTCGAAAGGCTGAGTGGGCTGCCTGTTTTGAAGAAGTGAGAGCCCAACGTGCTGCACCAAAGAAAGATGCCTACACCAAGCTCTACAGAGTCAAGAAACACCACAAGGTGTCAGGCAGGATTATAGCATGGGCTTATTTTGATGATCTTAACGCGTATGCAGTTAAGAGGGAACAGGGCATAGAGTACTTCAGATTTCCACATGATCTGAAGACTCTACCAGGCTTTGAGCTCAACCAGCTGGCTAAGCTAAAGCTGTTGTATGCTGACCCAAGGAAGATGTCAGCCTGGTTCGAGGCTGCCCTTAAAAAGGAGTACCACACCAGATGGGTTAACTTCAGACCCCAACAGCCTACTAGGTAAATAAGAAGGTCTGAGGTTGATGCCATTACTGGCAAGCCCAAGATTGTGTTGAAGTGGAGTCCTCCGCGCACTATGTCGAGAATCCCTCTCAGGGAAATGCCACAGTATTTCACTCCACACTTCAAATGGTGGTACTATGATTGGAGAACAGCCGAAGCGGTCATAGTCCTAAATAAAGAGGGACAAATGGATACAATCAGGGTATTCGACCCGATGTGGCTAACTAACTTGTCTGCTAATGATGTCTATACATTATACAAGTGGCCACTGTTCTATGACACGCAAGATATTGTACAAGCCCTCCAGTTCCAAAATGTTATACAACTCTGCTTCGCGTTTGAGATTCACGCGGGAGTCACCAAAGAGGAGAAGTACAAGAAGTACAAGGAGGTTATGCAGAAGACAAGAGATTAGATAGATCTAGGTCCAAGGGGGAGTTTGTTGATGCATGTATGTCCCTAGATCATGATTTGTAATGTAATAGATCTTGTCTGTCTGATTATGATGTAATCTGTATTGATTAATGAAATGACATGGATTGTTTGTTATTTGTAATGTTTAATATTTCATTAATGAGTCGTGATTGAATTGATTGGGTTTATGATTGTTTGAATGGTTACACATAATGTTATATTAATTAAAACATTCAAACTTAACTTAATGAAGTTCTCATGCGAATGGCCCATGCGAATGGACCACACGCATGAATAACTTCATACGATTAACTCAATCGCACGACTGAACCAGGAGACTGGATCAGTCGTATGATTGACACATAAGATTGGCTCAGTCGCACGACTGAACACTCAGTCGTGCGGATGAATCAACCGCATGGTTCAATCGTACGACTGAACCATACTTATGGCCCAGTCGCACGATTGAACAATACTAACCTATAAATAGACCCAATTCGTGGAAAAACGTAAGCATTCATACCATTACGATTCCAGACGTACCCTAGCCGTCCAGAGACCTCCCAAATCGTTCTCCAAGTTCACAGAACACATTAGATCGATTCCTAATCGACTTCTAACGTTAGATTCAATTCTTGATTGATTCTTCGTGTGTTCTCACTGATTGGATCGCCAATCAAATAGGATTCCGCACTATTTGAGTTGGTTTAACACGCTAATCACTAGGTATTTCGTTCAAATACCAGGTCCTAACAGAAACCATGAGGACCAAATGCGCATTTACCAAAAGATGCAAAACGAGAAACTGGAACTAAGTTTGGTGAAACATGAAGAGTATGGAAGAAGCGGGATGGAAATCAGAGCCCAAGAAATGAAGAAATGTAAAAACCAAAGGTTCAAGATCATAGTAACTTAAAATGGGCATAACTTGGGCTAGGAAAAGAGTTACGGGGCCCACGACCTGTTAACGGAAAGCTCATGAAAAGTTACATGTGAAAAAATTGTGTAAAAAAGTGCAGGGAGGCCGTAACTTACGGACTTGTGCTAAGTCCGTTTGTGAACCCCATAAAGCAGAAGGTTTAGCCGTCTGGTTGAAGGTAGGCCGTAGGTCTAACGCGATATTTGGAGGATTATTTCAAATTTTAAATCCTATTTAACCCTAATCATTAGGGTTTCGAAAGGAGACTTTTCCTAGCCGAATTTAGGTGATTTCAAAGAGATTTTGGGTGCTTCCAAGCTCCTCAATATCATCCATATCATCATTGATCATCATCAAATCAAGATTGAAGATTCAACGAAGATGATGCGTGGCTAGGTTCTCTTAATTGCTTTCGGGAGTACAATTCTTGTCAAGTGAGACAATTGGTATGTTTGATTAGGTTTTGTAATGAACATGGATTGATTGAATGAAATTTTATGTTTTGATTAATTGAAACAAGTTACTTATAAATAAAGTTGTTTGCTTGATTATCATTTTTCAGTTTCCTTGCATCGTAAGCTCATTAAAAAAAGTAGATAACGTGATATAAGTGAATTGGTAACATTGTGAATGAACGAGTCTTAAAAGATTGTTCCTTTGTTATCACTTTAATCAAAAGTTAAGATCTTTAAGTATTGTTTCTTGCAAACCCAAAATTAGCAGTACCAATTGTTGATCTTGCAAAATTGGAACCCGGAAGTAATTGTCTTTCATTATTTAAGTAAATTTGTTTTAAAGTTTCTTGCTTTATGCAATTGTGATCATTAATTCATTCTAAAGTTTCAATTTTAAGTTATAAAGTTTGAGTCTTTAAGTTAATCAAGTCGTATTCATTAAACACTTTCCACATATTCCATGTGGAGACGACCTTACTTATCCTTACACAATAAAGGTAGCTAAGACCAATAAATTAACTTGTTTTTGATCGAGTCTCGACAACTAGATCAAAAGGGAAACTAGAAAACGATATAAAAAAAGTAGCAATTAAATAGGACAAACTCATGAAAAAAATCATCACAAATTTCATTGGTAGTCAATGTTTATTTACAAACGCATGCTAACCATCAGACAAATCTCTCAACCCTCTTTTACATTGATAAACAATTTCACATATTCATATACTAGATCTCATAGAATTATTTTTACATAAATTACAAGGAATCAATTATAACGACTTTAGAATTTAGTTCGATTTTGCCAATTATGTCACTAATGACGACTTGCACTATAACTCAAACCAATTGTAGTGGATTCTAAGCATTAGAAGAATCTTCTATTAATAATTATCTACTAATAGTACATTAGAGAAATCTTCCCTTCAGTAGAATTTTTTAGTATTTCCTCATTTTCTAGATAAAATCTTCAATGGAATGTTTCAGAAGATCTTATCACTTGATAAGTTCAAAAAAAATCAACTGATGATCTTTGAGGATTCATTAGGGGAATCTTAGCTTGTATAGATCAGTTGATAGTCTTCTAAGGATTCATCATGGGAACCTTAGCTAGCAGTCTCCTTATTTTACATATTCACTAGTGGAATCTAATTAAGTGATAGTTTATAGCATATCACTACTGATGACATCCTATTAAAAAAAGATTCTAACAAGATCTTGAAAACTATTTATTCAAATCTCTTAACCAAGTAGTGTAGTTACTTGTAGCTTTAATCATCATCAAATTTCATATTACTCTTGATAAACATATGGCAAATGTAGTGTGTGTGACCTATTAAAAGTAATAACTTAATTATATTAATAATCTAAATCGGATGATTACAATACCAAAAGATTTTATATTGTTTATACACTCGATCCACCCAAGGTGACTTTCCTTGAGTGGCTTATCAACGCTCTCACCAAAAACACACCCTCTAAAACACACATTTACCTGTAAACATGCATTCACATATTAAGTTACACATATTTATACAAAAACTTCATGTGGTTTATGCACTCTATGAGTTCTCGAATTCAGATTTTTGCGAACTTTCTGCCAAACAAGTTGAGTTGTCGTATCCTTGTAGGGTTTTTCATATCATGAAATTTTTGTTTTTCACTTGATATTTTAATCCATACAAACAACGTCCTTATGTTTTCTCATTGGATTATGATATCAAACTGAGTTTAATTTCAGTCACACATCTTCATGAATTATCAGATTCTCAGACATCTTTCACTTTAGTTCTCCTCCTTTCATCAAAGTCTCTCCTAAAATTCTTGGGTGCTTAGGTTCTTCTTCAATCATTCTCCTCGGATATATAAGAACTTTTAGGCAAATGAAAAGGGATTTCAACTTCCACTAATCAATCCTAAACAACTATATTCTTCAATCTGATGATAAAATTTTGTAAAATCGAATTAGACTTTTTGGTTATTTTCCCCTTTATTTAAGATAGAGTTTACTTCAATTTTTCTCTTTAAAGTTTGACTAAAGTAATCATTTTTCTTCAAAAGACTAAAAACATCAATTTTCCTTCAAAAGTTTCATATGTTGTTCCAATTTCACCCTAAAAGTTTCATTATTTTGGATAAAATTGAAACAACTAATAAAACTTTTAGACTAAAATTGAAATAACTTATGAAACCTTTGGAGGTAAATTAATATTTTTTATCTTTTGGAGGAAAATGATTATTTTTTACAAACTTTAAGGAGTAAAATCGAACTTAACTCTTCAAATTAAATTAAACCCACATTATTAAAGTCGAAATCCTCAAATAATACTCATTCATCACTCACTTTAACCCATTAGATCATTGTTCGGATCTTAAGATATAATAAGTGCACATTGTCTCGCTTCAAATCACGTACGACCTGAACTAAATGTTGTGCACTTAGAACTCGAACTTGATCAAACATGAAAGAAATCCCGTTTGAGGTCCAAACTATTTTGCCATAAAAAAAACTTGAATTCTTTTACTCTTTTTCTAGAACTCACTTGAGTTTTTACTGAAATTAGAGATTTTCGGATCTACCACACTTTACACATATTCTTTATATGAAGTCTTATCATTACTTTTGGTGTATTGTCTATTTGTGAACACTAACATAGTTCTTGCATAAACTTGAGAAAACCACCAAGTTCTCATAAGTTATCGCATGTAACAAATTTTGCGTCTATTACTACATGAGAAAACTCTTTTTGTTTAGTATTTTCGAACTTAATTCACTACTATAATCTAATTTCTTCGATTCCTCTTATCCAATCATGAAGAAACAGACCACATATAATAAAGCTGATTACACTGATTTCTTTCCCTTGGCATCGATCTTCAACTTTTAAAAAAAACAATTCCCTCTCATCTTCAATCATCCTTTTTTAACGTCTTACCACAGATGATCACGGAATGAAAATCCACATGTAAAGAGCAATAACTTTCACCGATACTTTTCAATTATCATTGAATTTTGAATTACTTTTGATAAACATAAGACGAATGTGGTGTGTGTGTGATCAACAAGTAATAACTCATTTATATTAATAATCGAAGTCAAGTAATTACTTCACTAAAGGAATTTACATCGTTTATATGCTCAATCCACTCAAGGTAAACTCCCATTAGGTGGTCTATTAGTGCTTTCACCAAGCACACAACCTCTGAAATACATACTTTCACACATAAATTGAGTTACAAAACAATAACTCCTATTTATACAATTTGAGGTTTATGCAAAAAAACTTCATGTAGTTTTTGCATTCTTTGGGTTCTTGCACGACTTTAGATTTTCGCAATCTTTGAAATTCTCGCAAACAAGTGAAGTTCTTGCATCCTTGTAAAGTTTTTGCTTTCTTGAATTTATACTTTTCATATGATATCTTAATCCATACAAGGCAATGCTTTACATTATTAACCATTTGCATAAAGCTTAATTTCTCTGTTATGAGAAGAATCCGCTAATGAATTTTAAAAGGTGTTTATCTTATTTTTTAAAACTAAAGTATCCACTTAAGTTAAATGAGAGAACGGAAAATTTTAAAGATTCAAAACATTATTTTATAGATCCATAAACAGGTTAAAACAAATAAAAGAGCCTTTTGATTTCTTAAGGGTGGTGGAAAACTTTACTTTGGTTTCCACTAATGATTTGACTGAATAGTGGAACCTTCATATTTTATTTCTACTATAGTTTCCTTTTATATGTTGAAACTTTGAATTTTGAAAATTTTTTCTTTGATCATTTGACTAATTGAAAATTTTCTTTAAGGAGTGATCTTTTGAAAGAAATATCATTAGTTGAATGGTTGGTTCTATAGAAATTGAACATATAGGGTTAGGAAATAAAAACAAAATGATGAAGATCACGTCCTGTGACATCCGTCACCTTAAGGTCCGTCAATTAACATGGTTTTCCGTTAACTATTCTTTGAACAATCACCCCTCATCTTTATTGACTCTTTGTGTGGATATCATACTTGCTTATCATCTTTATTCTTGTGATTCGAATCATTAACATAAACTATTTTCAAAAACTTTTAAAACTTTCGTCGTCGTTACCGCTAAATATATCATTTTTTATATATATAAAATTAACGTCACTAATAAAACCATTTTTAAGTTATAAATATCATTAAATACATTTTTATAATTAATATAATTAACCTAATAAAGTCGTTTTTCAACCGAAACAAATTTGGGAAACTCGGGGGTTAAGTGCAGGGACTAAAATTGACATTTTGCAAACTTGGGATGGGTATAAATACCCCCCATTTCCAGCCCTAGAACCATAACTTCCCCTTCATCTTCTTCACTTCTTCTTCTTCTTCTTCACTTTTCATCCTCATCCTTGCACCAAAACCGACCCATTTGGTCTCGTTTTCGCCGTCTAGACTTCATCTACAACCGAGTCTACTCCATTCTAGCAGGTAGACGACTTTGGTTGTCCCTTTTCTTGCTTATTCACGGCTGTCCAAACTAGGGTTTCGGGTGTTCGGGTTCAACCCGAACACATGAGGTCGTGTGGGTGCGTGTGAGGTCTTTCTGCGTGTGCTTCATGTTTGTGTATGTTTGTAGTGTGTTTCTGGAAGTCCTTGTTGTGTAAAACTCGTGCTCGGAGCAGCCGAAGGCTGCTCAGCCCCTCCTGCAGTCGCGATTCTGCTGTCCAGGCGACTGGGTCTGTCATGCGATTGAGTCGTGCGACTGGGTGAGTCGTGCGACTGAGCCATGCGTCTGAGTCAATCGTGCGACTGAGTTGTGCGACTGGGAGTGTCGTGCGACTGTGTGTATGTGTGCGATTGAGTCATGCGAGCGAATGAATGTGTGCGATTGTGCGTGTATCGCACGACTGAAGTCCAATCGCACGAATGAAGGTTCAATCGTACGAATGTAGCTTATTCGTACGAATGAAGGTTGATTCGTGCGTATGTAGGTTGAATCGTGCGATTGAGTGTTGTATGGTACGACTGAATGCCAGTCAAACGAATGAAGGTTCAATCGTACGAATGAAGCTGATTCGTACGATTGAGGGTTGATTCGTGCGAATGGAGTGTTGAGTCGTGCGTCTGGTCCTGTCGTGCGACTGAAGTTGCTGTGTGTGATTTCCTTCTTGTGTGTGGTGTGTGTATGTCGTTTGATGTTAAGGTGACATCGACACGGTTGCCATTACTAATGAAAACTTTAAAACCAACATAATCAAACTTACTAATGTTATTCCAAACCACATCAACTTAATATTTTACAAGTATTAACAACCAACTTATAACTGTTAATTTTTACCAAATACATCTTCAATAACAATGAAACTTTTACTCAAATAACATCAGCAATGGCGACGATGTCTAGTACGTGGATCAACATAAGATCTAATACGTGTGTCTGTTTGTGTGTGTTACACGCAACCCAACCGATACAACCCGAACCGACCGGACAATATTATATGCTTCATTCATATCATTAATGCTTAACAATAACTGACAATAGGTGTTTGACCGTTCATTTGCATACAACATTTGGATACATTGATCATACATACTTACCACCTAACAAGTGAGTTTTGTGGCCCCTTTTTACGCTTACAATATTTCAATCATTTAGAACTTAGGGGAAAAGTATGCTCACCCATTTTTAATGCTGTACAATTTACTTACAATTTACATACATGGAATCAACGTAATACTATTTTGCAAGTACTTATCTGATACATGCTTGTGTTTGCTGTGTGGTTCTTTCTTTGCAACTATTTAATTCCAGTGTGGGAACCGACGGATAAGTATTGGTAGTACTACTGGGTTGAAACCCCCACCCTTGTTTGTTGTTATACTAGTTAGTACCATCAGTGGCCAGGAACGGGCCCTTGGGTGAATATTTTCCGACTATATCTTTGTGTACGTCGCTAGGTTTGGTTGCAAAGCTCATTGTCATGTGATTTTACTTGCTTATATAACTGTATTCACGGTATTCCACATCGCTTACTATACAACATCAATTACTTATATATTATTTAAACCTGCGAGCTCACCAACAATTTTGTTGACCATTTTGAGCATATCTTTTCAGGTGATCATGCAAATTGAGGATCTAGGTGTGCTGCCTTAGTGGAGACCCTAGGATGCATTTTTGAGACTAAACATATTTGACAAACAATTATTTTGAACAATGTTGTAGTCTGATTTAACAATTACATTCTTCTGATACTTGTTCCCGGGTTATGGGAATTTACATTACAATATTATCATCTTTGACTATGTGAATCATTTAACATGTTTATGCTTATGGCTGTGTTGTCATGAATATTGACTAAACACAACACAAGTCCCCTTGTTGTTGTCGGGTGTCCTCATGGCACGCTTTTCATCATTTATTATATTGCATCTCTATCGCTTACCATGTGTTATGACGATCCCGATCTCGTTACATCCCCGTGTTTCCGCTTTAGCGGGGGTGTGACACGTCCCCACGTGAAAACTTTGCACTGCGTGAAAAGAAGTCCACATGCAAGACTAATTTTGTTTAGTATAAATAGTTTGCTTTGCTCATTTTATTAGCAATGTTGATATTTTCACACTTATGTAATCAAATTATCAGAGAGCAAAATTATTGAATATTATTAACATTGCTTGTTCGTGTTGTTCTTCTTGTTATTTTTATAATTAGTGATTGATTCATTCTGTAATTCTATCACGAGATCGATCTACAACGGATTCACGATCTTTACAATTGGTATCAGAGCCTTGTGTGCTCTAGATCGATTTGGATTGAACTTGAAGTGATTTGAAAAAGTTTCGAGCTACAAGTTTGGTTTTAATATGAAGATTGGATTGGATTGATCGAGTTTGTGCTTATTTAGATGTGTTTGAGTTCAAAAACCTGTTGAACAAGATTATTTGAAGATTTTAAGACATTTTAACGGTTAAAATGGTTTTAAATGATTCAATTAGTTACAATTAGGATTAAACTTGAACTAAATTCACTAATTTGAAGCTTAATTATCGATTTTGAACAAATTAGTTAGTAGATTCAACCTGAGAAGATTGATTTGTCCAGGAAAGAATGTGTGAGAATTTTTTTTGTTTGAACGCGATAAGTAGGAATTCGCGCAAAAAGTTGAACCAGTCGCAAAAGTTAGTTAAAAAAGATTCCATTTTGCGTGAGAAGTTTACTAATTGCAAAATTCTGTTACTTTCAGCCGCGCGAAAAATTCATAGTTGTCATGTAAGAAGTTCCAATTTTTAAAATTTTTGAGAAGTTTGAAATGTGATTTTTGGAACGGTTATCAACCCTAATTTGAATAATTTTATTGCTTCCCTGATCTAGATACTGAGACTGGTACAAACACTAAACCACCAAGACTTTTAAGTGAGGATGACTATGCTGATTGGTTGTATTGATTTGAGAACCATGTCATTTAGCCTAAACCAAGGATGTTATAACCGATCAAATACATATCGTACATTCCTCTGTGTAAAAATAACAAAGGAGAAATGGTTCCAAAACTAGAACATATTTAGGATGAGGAAGATATGAAGAAGCTGGAACTTCATGACTAAGCTTATGCTACCATAACCATGGCTTTGGCTACTGAGATTGCTCAGAAATTCATAAAATTCAGAGGAGCCAAAGTCTTGTAGGATGCCATGAAAACTCAAATCATGGTAAATAAGGATTGCACATAGAGGCTCTGGAAATTAAAACAAGATGATAAAGATTAAGTTTCCGCTCAAAAACTTTACCCTACGAGAGAAGAAGTTCTTGCGAGACTATTTTTGTTTAGTATAAATAGTGTGCTTTGTCCATTTTGTTAGCAATTCTCATATTTTCACACTTATGTAATCACATTATCATAGAGCAGTATTATTGAAAGTTATTTACATTTCTTGTTTGTGTTCTTCTTGTTATTTCTATAATATGTGATTGATTCATTCCGTATTTATATCACGAGAGCGATCTATAACGAATTCATGATCTTTACAGGTTCTTTCTTGTAGAGTTTGCTGGATTTTGACATATTCAACTTTGAATAAAAAATGTTAAGAGTCTGAAACTATACTTTGAGATTTTTCATATTGTTTTTCAAGTTTCTACAAATTTGAAGACTTGTTTAGAGTTTCTAATGATGTTTGCCCTTCATGAAAATGTAATGGGTTTTTAAGAATTTAAAAACATGTTCCTTGACTAAGATTTTCATAAGTTAACATTGATTTCAACACATTATTAAGAACCTACCCCTTTTTTGTCAAAGTTACATTTGAACTAATAGAAGTTGATTCTTTAAACTCTAAAGTAGTATCATCATTACTAGTGGTGTATAATCACTTAATGGTTTGGTAATAATGTATGCACCCAATATCACTCATAACATTGCCTATTACAATGAAAAGTTAGCATTTTGCTAAATACTAACAGATGATTAGTTCTACTCATTTTTTAACTAAAATCTTACTCCACTCATCTTGACTTTTTTTCTTCTTTTTAACAAATCATAAGTTATAGTGTATAAACAGTAGCATTATCTTATAATTTTGAAATTTCTTGTGTGTATCCCTTCACTTTATTATCAAATTCAGTATATTTAAATTTCTATAATAATGACATTTCATCAAGTTAATCACGATAAAATTTTTAATTGTTGCTTTAATCTTAGCAAAACACTCAATGCATTCATTTGAGCATAAGGTTTTGAGTACCTTAGAGATACATTCAGAGAAGGAATTGCCTTATGATTGTCTGCCATCAAAATACAACCATGATCATTTAGAAAGTTACTCCAATCATTGTATATAAACTTTGTTCCCTATCTATTGACATAGAATATATTAAACTTTTGAAGCATTTCCTTATACAAGCTGAGCATTGTTGGAATATTAATACTCAAGAAATTAGAAAGTCAAAGTGAAAAGTCAAACCGAATTATAATTGTTTGTCGGTTTGTAGTTAGGGCATTTAAAGGTTAGTTAGTTAATTATCAAATTTATGGTTATAAATACCCAAACATGTATCAATTTATGGTGTAATATAGTTTATGTTTGTGTGTGGTTTATTGTTTTGTTCCTATCTTTATTGTTTAAGAGTCACTACACAAATTATATGCATCCTCACTTAGATCAATCCAATATATAATGGTATCAGAGCAAAGGTCGGAAAAGACTCGAATTAGAAATGCAGTCTCCATCAAAGCAAAGTAGAGTATGTTACGAAAGTCTTTGTTTTTGCAAATGAAAAGTAAAGGCAAGTATTTGAAGAAAGAAGATGCATTTTATCCATTGATGAAGCAAGTGATCGAAGAGTTGATCAAAGGAATAAACATGTATGGTGTAGAATGATCAACATAATTTATTCAAATGAAATGGTAAATGCAAAAAAAAAAAAAAAAATGCAAACAAAGACGAAATAGATCGTTGATCTTAGGAACCAAAAAAGTCGATCAAGAATTCGATTTGAAAACCAGTTAACAATTGTACAAACAACAAATACCAACCATATAAAGAGTACCAATTGTATTTGGTTCATAATCGAAATTGCAATCTGATAATCATATAACGGAAAAGAAAGATATGAGTGGAAGTATTTTTTGATGAGAAAAATCGACAAGCATGGTGGATCAGTTTGTTATTAGAACCAAGTATGGTACAATGGTTTCAATGATGAATCTGGTGCTCGAATTTGGTCAAGGGACGATGCAAGAATAAAATGGTTTTTCAAAGGATAGCAATTTAAGTGTGGAAACTTTGTACATCAGGGTAAAGGATTTAAGGACTGATCATAAAGTAACGTTGTAAGAAAGACGCAAAAGGAATCAAAGAAACTCAAAAATTTGGCATGAGGAAGAAGATGGACTACACAATGGATGACCAAGATAATTAAGCAAGTGTCTGAATTTCTTGATTAGGGGAGTGATATTTTGGAATATTAATAATCAAGAAATTAAAGTCTCAAAGTGAAAAGTCAAATGGCAAGATAATTGTTTGTCGACTAGTAGTTAGGGTAGTTAAAAGTTAGTTATTAACGTACAAAATTTACGGGTATAAATTCAACATATGTACTACAATTGTATGGTACAATATAGTGTATATTACTATGTAATTATGTAGATTTAGGGTAAGTAAGCTCCTGAGGGGTGTATTTCATTGCAATCATCAAATAGGTGAATTCAGCCCCTTCTTTTCGAAGTTTTTATTAGTTTTAGGGTTGATATGTATACCAATATGATTGTCTATGAATACTATGATGAGTTTGTTTATAATGATTACATTTTCACGCTAGTATGAATGATTTAGTGGTAAAAGGTCGATATGCTTGAGCTGCATTGATGTTTTCGCATGAACAACATGTACACACATTACTTGGTTTTGCTTGGTAGGGTTTTTGCTCTAGGAGTTCTCGCACGTAGGTAGTTCTCACTAGGTTAATATGTTTTAACATAAAAGGTTTTAGTACAATAATGTTCTTGTATGACCCTAGTTTTTGCATGTCTAGGTTTTTCTTGAGGATGTTTTCGCTTGACTAGGTGTTCGAGTGATGTGTTTTCTTGTTTAACCTGAATTGATATATGCTATTTAACTAAGTGCACTTTATGTGTTTTGATTACCTATTATTACAAGTAAGTTATTATGTAATGCAAGTGAAAGATAACAAGGATGACAACTAAAGTGTAATGAATAAATGAATGGAGTTTTGCAAGCATAATGAATGGAGGTTCACAACTAAGAGGTTGTTAGCTTAATTTTGGGTGGCTTAGTTAGCTCGAAGGATAATCACATGGGTGTAATTATTGTAAGCAACTAGGAATGAAAGGGGATCTTTGTCATTTGACCTTAGAATTATAACTAACTTCATGTATACTGTTTGGGGGTCTAGCATATGACACCAATCTAGTACGGTGAAAGATAATAAGATGAAAAGGAAAGGAATGAGGTCTAAAGTTATTAAAAGAAATAATCACACTGATATATATGTATTAATGTGTGATAAGGCATGTATTTCTAAAACATATTTTATTATAGGACCAGAACTCACTTTGCTTTGATAACTTTGTATGAATATAAGTTGGTAGATAAAGTACAAGGCTGAATGGAATGCATGCATGGATATAATGATAGCCAGAAAGAGATTTCAAATCTGGCATCCAAAGATTTAATAGTCTGAACATTTGATAACAATTTTGATTTTTAAATAAACTTTAATTTTTCATTAAAACAAGTTTTACTTAAATGGTTAATTATGATTTTCGCTACTAAGTATGAATGTTTTATGCTTTGTATGATCAACAAGCGAGGTTTTCGGGAACATGACCTTACAAGTTGGTATTAAATCTAATGTTTAAGAGAACTGGATAAAATTATTTTTCAAAAACTGTTGGAGCTGTACAAGATAGTCTATATTTATCAACACAGTCAAAGTCAACAAAAGTCAACGTCACGGTCAAAGTCAACACAAGTCAAACCCGACACGTTCGAGACGAAGAACCGAGACGAGACGTTGAAGATTTAGATGACTAGGAGTTTTATTGTAATAAATATATTTTATGTAAACAAAATATATTTTATCTTGTTTTTAGTCATTTTTATGTTTTATATGTAATTTCATTAATTAGCCTAAGTCTAGGGGGTTAAATGTAATTAGTGAATATTATATTCACTATAATAGCCTAATTGTTATTAGGATTAGGCTAATGGTTGTATGACCAAGAGATTGAGGGTTTACTTGTAAACATATTATTAGCAATCTAATTGAAGATCAAAGGGGTTTTGATTGTGATTATCATATTTTGATCTAATTCTTCATGATTTGATTCAAGTTTGATTTTCCTGGATTTACAATTTGGTATCAGAGCCATTTTGGATCAAATTCACTGAAGATTTGAAGATTTTTAGAGAGAGAAGTTGAGGTTATGGTTGTTTTTGTTCAATATCAAGTTTTCATCAATTTTAGATCAAATTCGTGTGTATTTGATATGGAATTTGCTTGAATTTTGTTGGTTGGGAAAGCTCTGTTAATCATCAGATCTCAAATCCATTGAGTTTTTGATGATTTCAGATTGATTTCGTGTTGAAAAAGTTTTTCAGCTTCGTTCAGCGAAATGATCAGTTCATCCAGCGAAACTACGAGTTCTTCCAGCGAAACTACATGGGTTATCCTCATTGAAGTTGCTTTCTTCTGTCCTGCGAAACTAGTTTCATTGAACGAAAGTTCAACAGTGCTTGTGGGTGATTTACAAGCGAAATTGTTGCCGAAAGTATCATTGAATGAAAGTTCAAGCTTGTTTTGTGCGAACTTGTAGGTGAAACTAAGCTGTTTTAGGCATTTGGCTAGCGAAACTGCTGCCGAAAATTTTAGCGAAACTGCTGTCGGCTCAGCGAAACTAGAGTTCACAGCGAAACTAGCTCTGCGAAACTATAATTTCGGCGAAACTATCATTTCTTCAGCAAATTTCAAATGTTAAAGATGACTTCTTCAGCGAAACTAGAGTTCACAACGAAACTAGCTTGACCCCAGTTGCTAAGATTATCTAGCGTGACTTTTAAAAAATAATATTATTCCCGGGGAGAATTATTTTACAAATTTTGGGAAAAATATTTTTGGAGGGGTTAATTGTAATAAAAAAATGGCTTTTGCAGAACTGATTAAATCCTTCAAATCTGATAATCTAACAATTGCACAATGTCGGTTTGATAATTTTGCAGCTTTAAAGAATGAAAGGATGTCCGATTTTCTTGATCGTTTTCTGTTGGTGGCAAACAATCTGAAGAAGTTTGATGCCCAATTGGAAAATCATGAACAAGTTCTAAGATTGATTGATTCCCTCCCATCAGAATGGAGCTCACACAACAAGTCGATTAAACGAGATAGAGGTTTTCGGGATTACAAACTAATGGAGGTGATCAACAAACTGAAAGAAATGAAGTTGGATATCAAACGTCGTGAGTACTATGAATCGACATATCTAACTCCAAAGATCACTGCAAACTCTAAAGAGAAACAAGAAGAAAGTTCAGATGCTAGCACCAATTCTGACAGTTTACCGAAACCTAGAATTGAAGAGGTACAAGAGGAGCTTAAGCAGACATCAATGGGTAAAGGTGGAGCTGAGTTGAATGATGAAGTTTTTGATGCTGAGAAGGAAGAGGAATGGAAGCGAAATACCAGAGTTTGCAACTGCGAGAAGGCTCTTACTGCTGAAAGAGTTATCCTGGATCTTCCATACGAGACAGTTCAGGATATGTGTTCTTCTGCTTGCAAAATTAGGCTATTTGGTGTGTATAAAGCTAATAGGTTACTTTTAGATAACCAAAAGGAATTAACCACCATAAACGCAGAACTTAAAAAGAATGAAGCCAAGTATTTCATAAAATTAAATGAAGCTTTAAAAGAAAATGATCATTTAAAACGAACTCTTCTTGAACGAAATGCTGAAATTAATCTTTTAAACGAAAGAGTCACCTTGGCTGAATTTGAAACAAGCAAGCTTAAAACAAAGCTTGATAGATGGACCATATCTGGAATGAAACAGGAAGAGCTACTATGTAAACAAAGGGGAGCTAGGATTAAAACGGGAGTGGGTTGTGGTGAAAATCCATACATCTATCCTCCTCCTAGCTCATTGTTACTATCCTATGCCTCAACCTCATCCATCTAATGATTTGATTGAAGCTACTGAAACTAATAGTTTAAATGCAGGTTTAAGCAACATTAATCTTAAAGAGGTTAGAGATGTGCAGGATTCTTCTGTAGGTTTGGGATTCCTCAGGCAGGAGTCTGTTAAGAAGATTAATGATGATTCCACCTCTGATGCTCCAAAACCAATATCAGTTGCTTCTCCAACCTTCTTCAACAAATTCAAAACAGGTAATATTCCTTCGTTTGTTCCTGTCAGGTTTGTAAAAGAAGGAACAGTTGTCGAATCATCAAGCAATCAGAATCCTTTAATCGAAGCCGACACAATAGGATATGTCAATCAAGATCTGTTGGAGAAAGATCTGTGTATACGAGATTGGATAAGCTCAGATGATGAATCAATCACAGAGGAGCGTGTTGGTTTCTCACAGATCAAGATATCTCCTGACATTGTCAAGTCACAAAAGCTTCCAGAATCTGAATCAAGACAAATACGGATCTCTTCTCCAATTGCAAAACAACCAAGTCAATCTGTGAAGATCTCATACCCTGTTCAGCATAGCAAACGCCAAAACAAGCAAGAATCTGCAATCTCCAATTCCAAATGCTTCACACGGGACTACAAAGCATCAAAAGCCTTTCAAGGCTTGTTTTGAGTGTGGAAAAGAAGGTTATGTGGTAAAGAAATGTCCTCAAAGACTTGCTACGGATGGTAAAGGCAAAACGAATTGCTTCTCCAGCTGTAAGTCTATAAAGAATGTTCCAGATGGTAAAGGCAACACGGGTTGCTTCTCTGGATCAAGAGGTAAAAAGCACACATCTTTGAATGGTTGGATGAAAAACCCTCCATCCAAACCTTTTCATGTGAAGCCGGTTTCACATAATACAAAGATGAAAATGACCAAAGGTTCAAAACCAAATTCTTTTCCTTCTGGTCTTAAACAGAAAATGTTTTCCAAATTTAATTCGTTCAAATCCAAATTAATTGAATCGAAACAAATTTGGCAAATTAAATAGAAGGATACAGATATCCCAGATTGTTTTAACGGTTGTGTGCAGAAGCAGGTTTCTTATATTGATGAAAAAGGAACTTCCAGGACTACGATGGCCTGGGTTTCTCTTTCAAACTAATCTGTTAATGAGTGCAGGAATAATTCAGGAGGACTGTTAGTAATCCGGTTTACTGACAAAGATTGTTCCTAATTCAAATTTGAGGCGGAACAAACAGGTTAAGGTTACGGTATTTTATTCGAAATCTGGATTTTTATCTACACAATCATCGTTCTCAATTCACAGTCACTACATATTTCTTGATCATTCATTTCTTATCTTGATATCAGTGTAATTTGGAAGATCTTCTTTGGTAAATTTCTATTTATGCATAGTTTTATAAAAAATATAAAAAAATTTAAAAAAATATACAAAAAAACAAGGGGTTTGCAAAAATAAAATTTAAGGGGAGAGTATAATAAGACTCAATAAAAATAATAAAAAGAGAACTGGGAACTTGAGTCGAGATGACGAGAAATGATTGTATATCTTCTAGAAATGCTTGTTTTTACATGACTTGCGTTTATAAAATGAGAAATGATAGTAACTAATGCTATTATCTGATTTACATCTTATTTTTAATTGGAAATAATAGAAAAACAAACAGATTCTTTAATAATATGCTTGGTAGTCTCAGCCTGAAGAATAAAGTAGACAGCAGCATAATGATTTAAATTAAAATATATGCTTAAGAATGTCTGGATTTACGCAATCATTTTGGCCTGCACGAAAACTGAGTCCCAACAAAAATTGGATTGAGAATTGATCTTTCACCCACCATGATACAAATCATATAAGCCATATCTTTGAGTCATGATTGGTGTATTTATGTGTCTTGTGTTTGTGCTAATCTCCTCTACTGTACGGAAGTACTGACCTGAAGTGATGATCTCCTTTGCTGTACGATAGTACTGACCTAGAGCTCTCATCGGCGCATGATTAAATAGTCATCTCCTTTTTTATACGTGAGTATAGACCTGGAGCTCTCACCATTTTGGTCGAAGTAGTGTCAAATCATTTAAACGATGAATTCATCACAGAATGCAATATTATGTTGATAATCACTTGCACACTAATGCACACGCCTTGCTCTATAAAGATCGTAACAAAATTCAAGAAATTCTGAGGTTGGGTGAGGGTTTTTACCAAATGATTGTGGGGTCCTAGCATTCTAAAGTATTTAATCGAACCTTAACGAATAAACTTGTTGAAAAAGATAGGGCATGGGTTTAAGTGGACAAACATATCAGCAATCGTTATTGGTCTGTTTGAGAATTTTAAAATCATTCAAAGACTATGATTAGATTCAGTTATCAGTGTGATCTCATTACTTGTCGATGATGACATTCATCTTTGTGCTAAAGTATATCTTGAGGATGTGATCTCATGATCGATTCAGTTCTCGGTTATAAGAAAAAAAATATATATACATATATAAAAAAATAGATATATAAAATTAAACAAATTTAAATAAAAAAAATTAAAAAATATTATAATAAAATTTCATTTTAATTTTATTTAGGTCTTCCATCTTATGTTGTTACAATGTTATCACTTTTCATGCATTTCACAGAAATTACGCACAAACGAACACGAGTTTGCTTGTTTTCAAACACAAATAAACACGGGTTTATTTTGTTAAATTGAAATGATCTAATTAGAAATATCGAGATTGTTTTTGTGATTGTGTTTCAGATTTTTGCTGTAAGTGATGGCCGATCATCAGTTGAGCAGTGTACTTGATCAGAGAACATGTTCCTTAAGTTCGCAGAAGGTACCGAGCTAGGAATCCTCCTCCTACATCTTCTGAAGCACTCAAGATTAGAGATTCGGGAAAGCTGTTCCAATATCCTCACAAAGGTTGCATTTAAATAGGGGGAGCATATAAATAGGGGGAGCTTATGTGATGAATAACTTTTCTCATCAAATTCAAAAAGCTTCAAATTGAAGATCTTTCTACTGTTGACTTCTCGGGGCTGAATTTGTATGAAGACGTTGATAATGATAGACTAAGGGGGAGTATTGTTGGAGCTCTACAAGATAGTCTATATTATCAACACAGTCAAAGTCAACAAAAGTCAACGTCATTGTCAAAGTCAACACAAGTCAAAGCCGACACGTTCGAGACGAAGAACCGAGACGAGACGTTGAAGATTTAAATGACTAGGAGTTTTATTGTAATAAATATATTTTGTGTAAACAAAATATATTTTATCTTGTTTCTAGTCATTTTTATGTTTTATATGTAATTTCATTAATTAGCCTAAGTCTAGGAGGTTAAATATAATTAGTGAATATTATATTCACTATAAATAGCCTAATTGTTATTAGGATTAGGCTAATGGTTGTATGACCAAGAGATTGAGGGTTTACTTGTAAACATATTATTAGCAATCTAATTGAAGATCAAAGGGGTTTTGATTGTGATTATCATATTTTGATCTAATTCTTCATGATTTGATTCAAGTTTGATTTTCCTGGATTTACAAAAACAAACTTAAACTAAGAATGGAAAAAAAGGAATGATATCATTCTAAGTATCTATATGACTACATGTAAATGTTTGAGTAATTTAAAATAACTAGGAAAGTATTTATATGTTATATGACTATGTGTTTATAGTATATTTAGATACAGAGGTGATAAGTATAAAGAATTCTTAGGGTGTGAAAATTAAGGTTTGTAGTTAATCATAACTTGCCACTATAATTAAGGACTTACCATACTTGTCATGATCTGAGCTGTTACATTGAATGACCATGTTGGTGTCTTGATTCTTATAGGAATTAAAAATGGCCAGAAGAAATTCTACCAAAGCATTACGGGGAGGTGCTTGTGATGGTTGCAGAACTTGACCATTCGTCACTAGGAGTAAAGCTAAAGCTACAGAAACGACCCATGAGTATTTTGAGCTTGACAGTCATCATGGTAGTGATGAGGGTGCAATATTGAAAGCAACAATGAAGGATGCTCTAGTAGATGAGGTGTACAAGGTCATGTAGACAGTTCTATCATCTGTGATGACCGAGGTCATCAAAGCCATCAAAGATGGAAAGGAAAAAGAAAAGAAAGAACAAGAAAGGCTCAACAGAGGAGGAAGATGAAGAAATGAAATATGGAGATAAGGAACGACCCGAGTTTGAGATGGTTGTTTCAAATTATGAAGATAATGAAACAGCAAGAGAGAATACAAAGAGGTGTAACTATGAGGCATTTCAGAGACCTAAGCCCCTAGTCTTTGATGGTAATGGAAATGAAACTACCACTAATCGATGGGTAAGAGAAATTGAAGTGGTTTTAGATATGTGTGAATATAGAGAGGATCGAAAGATAATGTTTGCTAGTCATTCCTTCATGGACTCATTCTTGTGTTAGTGATTATGGAACTCTATCCTCATAAGGAACTTGATAAGACTAAGAGGGAGTTTTTGCAACTTGAATTAGGAAGCATGACACATCAGCAGTAAACTATAAAGTTTAATGAGATGGCCAGGCTTGTGCAAGATTTGGTCACACTAATGTCTAGGAAGATCAAAAGGTATATTCGGGGATTATTTGTGGATATTCTAGACATATGATCGCCTCTTGACCAGATATGTTCCCGTTGAGGTGGATCTGATGGTAAAGCTCTATGATAAATTGTCTGATAGAAGTAGAAGGAATAACATGCCCTTTGATGTAGAAACTAGCAATGGTAAGTCCACCAAAGTATCCAAGGCTATAGATGATTGTGGTATAGCACTGGAAAGCTATAGATTCTCTGCTAAATCATTTGTTATAACCTTATGAAGATTTGATGTAGTCATAAGGATGGCTTGGCTAGCTGCTTATAAGGCTAATATTGTATGTGGTAAGATGATTCGACTAGCTGCGGCCGTTGGTAGTTTCGTTACAATTTATGGGGATAGAGTATGCTAAGTTCCAAAGTTGATATTGTGATTTTAGCTGAAAAGTGTCTAAGGAGTGGATGTGGTGCCTGACTAGCCTATGTGCAGCACATGGATAAGACAGAACTACATTATCAGATGTATCAGTCATGCATGACTTCCCTAGGAACTTACTATAAAAGTAAGAAGGGGCGCGTCCCTTTCCATTACTCCATGCAAAAACTACTCTTTGTGGTAGTCTAGAGAGAGAAAGTACCTAGACAGAAAGAAGATTAAGGTATGTGAATTTGTCTTTTCAATCCATTTATGCATTAAGGAATACTTAGTTAATGATATTATTATGTAAATGTGTAGATTTAGGTTAATTAAGCTCCCAAGAAGTTTATTTCATTTCAATCTTAACAAAGAAGAGTTCTAATCCATGCATTTTCAAGTTATATATGTTTTGGGATTGATACGCATACCGATATGATTTCCTATGAATACTATGATGATATCGGTTAAAATGATTATGTTTTCATGTTGGTTTGAATGATTTAATAGTAAATAGTTGCTATACTTGAGATGCGGTGATGTTTTCGCATGAATAGATGTTCATGCATTACCTGTTTTCACTTCCTTGGTCAAGATGTTTTCGCATGAAAGGTTTTCGCAAGACCCTAGTTTTCGCATGATAGTGTTCTCGCATGACCCTAGTTTTTGCATGTCTAGGTTTTTGCTAAAGAAGTTCCCGCTTGACTAGGTTTTGGAGTGATGTGTTGACTTGTTTGAATTGAACTAATTTATGCTAATTAATGTTAAGTGCATTTTAGATGGTTTGATTACCTATTAATTATAGGTGGCTTAGCTAGCCCCAAAGGTTACTCACAGGAATCTGATCCTTGTGATCGACTAGTAATGAACGAGGATCTTTGTCGCATGACCTCAGAACTTTGACCAACTTCGTGAATACTGTTAGGGGCCATTTATAGGTCTCGACACAATTATCAGCTTCGTTTATAATATTGGGGGTCTACCACATGATGTTAATCCAGTATAGTGAAAGATAAGGAAATGGAAAGGAAAAAAATGATGATTAAAGTTATTTAAAAAGTAAACATATAATATGTATGTATTGATGTGTGATAAGGCAATGAATTTTAAAAAGCATATTTTATTATATAACTAGAACTCACTCATTATTGCTAATTTTGCATTCATATCATTTGGTAGGTAAAGTACAAGGCTAAGGGTAATGCAGGCGTGGGTATGATAGCTACTAGGAGAGTTTGAGTCTAGCATCAAAACTTCTGATAGGATGAACATTTGATAACAATTTCAATGTTTAAATACATTTTAATATTTATTTAAGACAAGTTTCAATATAATGGTTAATTATGATTATCACCGATAAGTATGAAGGTTTTATGCTTTTGTATGACCAATTGTAAGGTTTCCTGGCACTACAAGAATTTGACCCTACGACGACGACAAAAGTTGTCGCCATAGCCCCCATTTGTCGTCACCATAGGCTATGGTGACGACATGTCGTCGCCATAGCCATTGTAGCCACAAGCTCGTCACCATAGGTCTGTTTTTTGTCGTCGCCACAAAGGTCTATACCGACGACAAGTCGTTGCCATAGATTTGTCGCCATATATTTTGATATTTAATTTTTTAAATTAACTTTTTTTGAAAAGGTCTATGGCGACTACATGTCGTCGCCATAGATCTAGCAAACAATATTATTATTATATATAAAAATAAAAACTTTTTTTATAAAAAAAATTACGGCAACCCTATGGCGACGACATGTCGTCGCCATAGACCCCTGTGTTTTAAATTTTAAATTTTAAATTTTTTATATTTTCCTGTTATCCTCCCAATATTACAGGTCTTAATACAGATTTGTACAATCAAACGAATGCTATTATATATTACGGATACCTAAACGAATATCAATATGATTCAAGTTACATACCTACTAATGTAAATATTTTAAATTTTTACAAACCAAACAAACTAACTATCTAATTGTCGTCATCTTCATCATTATCAGGATTTGATTTTCTTCTTTCAAATTCATCCATTTTTTCTTGCATTTCACGCATTTGTTGCCTTATGGCTTCCATTTCTTCATTCCGATTTGATGACGACCCACTTGATGGTTCATAACGAGACACATTTTTACTTTTCGCCCAATACCTCTCGTATGACCACGCCTTTGTCCTAAGGCGAGCTCCAAACATTCTATCTCGTTTACAGGCGACTCACCCGCCTCCATTTGCATTTGGGCATATTGATTTTAAATTTTTACCTGCATTTTTAAAGAACAAAATATAAAAGTCATTAATATTTTTGTGAAATTTCGCCAGCATAGCTGCTGTAAAATGGAAAAAACCAAGCTGTTTAATTATAAGTATACATAAGATAATAATTTCCAAATTTCAACATCTAAACCAACAATGCTACTAATAATATTCATTTGAAATTAATTGACGTGTGTTCGGGTGATTTTGACCCATTTAACTAAAAGCACAAACTAATATAGTAACAACATATCAAAATCAAAAATCTAGTGGCGTGTGTTTGGGTGATTTTGACCCATTTAACGTAAACAACATACTAAAATACATAATACATATTTGGATATGAAGATCATGTATAGGTTGGACTCGCCTTAGTTTAGATTGCTTACTTTACTTGTAATAGGACTTTTGTTAGTTTTCTTTTTGTATGTACTTAGTTTTGTGTGTTTTAGCAGTCTGGCGAAACTGTGAGCGAATCTGTAAATTCGCTCACAATTTGATGTTCTAGTTTACCTGGCAAACTTATGTTCTGCCGGCCGAAACTGTAGTTTCGGCATGACAGTTTCGCTGACAGCGAAACTGTCTTCGAAACTAAGACTGCTATATATACTCTTGTTAATTTTTATTGTAAGGTAAGCTTGCAAAACCCTAATCATGGATCATTGTTGCAAATTACCTATTTCAAGCAGTTATTACACAGAAATATCATTGTGCTTTTTGTTATTGATTGTCTTTGATCATTTTGTTATCAAGTATGAGTTAGTATTGTGTTCAATCTTCTCTATTATCATTGTTTAGCATGCTTGTTGGATATTGAGCAATTCTTCACATCATTTGCACTGTTTATCGATCACTTGGAACAACAGGATAATACATGTTTTCTTACTTGAAGATATCGCCTCTGGGTATAGGAATGACTCCCATGCAAACTTGGATAGAGCTGTTTAGCTCTATTGTCTGAGCCTTTATGTGAAAGGCGTTTATGTTCTTCACTTATGAACAACTCAACTACCTTCTCCCATGCCTCTTGACTCTGGCCATTCGGGGGATGACTCATAGCCCGCTGTATATCATCATAATCTCCTTCATTCAAAAAAATTTTCTTCTTTTCATGTCTTCTGTCTCTAAAAGCTTGTTGGCAGTCCATGTGGATTCCAAGCTGAATTCCCTGCCAGTAATCTAAAGCGCGATGAGCCCCTAGGTCAAAATACTCCTGTAAAAAAAGCAATTAAATAAATATATAAAGGATATGATAATCAAAATACCAATAAAACATTACATAAAATACTCGCCTCAAGAAAATTGAATAATGATAACTTAAAAGCATCTGAAACTTTATCCCATGTGGGATAACGAAAAGGAACTGTAGAAATGTGATTTGATAAAGCCCTAACAAATAGTTGACTGTTTTCTCTGACGGTTTTATATTGTTTACCCGTGTGATCAAATTCAATGGGTAGTGGCTGGTTGTTGTTTGCTGTCCATTTCTCAAACAGGTTTAAGTTTCTTCCTTTTGAACGTTTTTTCTTACTTGACGCTATATTAATGTATGAAATTAAAAAGTTAGCAACATTTAAAATATATATTCGATGAAAAACACATATTGAAAATTAACAGTAACTTACACGATTGGCAACTCGAAGGGAGTTTATAACCATGTCCATGTAGGTCCCGACCCCCGCCATCACTACCGTACGCTCCTGCTACACTTGATGACATAATCATTAACATTGTTTGACACTGATTGATGATAATTAAACATAATCAAACTTAATTTATCATTAATAAGCTTAAATTCACATAAATTAGCATCAAAGTGTGAAATTCAAAACCAATAATCGTAATTCAATCATACTTAACTTTTGACGCATGTAACCGACTCTAAATATCATAACCGAACTTCTTTGGCCCAAATTGACTTTAATTGTTTATAATTATTATATATAATAATAACATCTAATATAATACTATTTAATATATTGTTATTATTATTATTTATTTATTTTACTTTTAATTAATAATAGTACGTATAATAATAATAATGTACATTAATTAATTAATAACAATAATAATACCAATAATAATTAATTTTAATAATATTAAATTAGAAAAAAATAATTCACTCTATGGCGACGACATGTCGTCGCCATAGGCTTTTCATAATGGCTGGATTATTCCCCTCCAACTTTTTTTAGAGGAAAAAAAACAAAAAAATAGGTTTTAACCTATGTCGTCGCCATAGGGTGTCAGCAAATTTTCAGTTTTTTTATAATTATTAAAATAAATCAAAAGTCAATTTAAATGGGGCTATGGTGACGACAAAGAGAACTCTAAGGCGACGACTTGTCATTGCCATAGGGTTAGGATAGTCAAAAATCAATATTTCTCTATAGCGACAACTTGTCGTCGCCTTAGGTGGACCTATGCCGACTAGGGTGTGTCGTCGTGATAGGGTTTATCGCCACATATGTAAATTCCTGTAGTGTGGAACGGGGCCTTACATTATGTGTGCAACAAGCATTATCTCACAAACACGTTGATAGGTTATCTGTGGAACAACTTTTGACTCTAAAGACCTATAATTTCGAGCTAAATGGTTCATTCTAGAGTAATTATAACATTTTAGCTCAGAAACAAGATTTGAATTCTATTGTGAAATAAAAATTTTAGGAATCTTGCTCGCATGACACATGTTAGAATCAAATACTAGCTCATATAAAATGTAAGTGTGATTTCTTCTATTCTACTTTGAGAACTATAGAATTTTTGATTGAGTGAAAAATAAAGGATTTATTGTCTGCCATATAACAATCCAGAAATTACAATAGACAAGAAAAATGAAGGTTTGTGATGAATTTGAAATCTTTTCTACGAGGTAATCTAGTATTCTTATGCATAAAGATAATCAATTCAGTGTTGTGGTTGGACTATATTATGGATTTTTGATCGCATTCTTCATAATTTGACATGAATAATATATACTCATAGTAAAATTGAAATCAAAACATATAGTAAGTCCAATACGACTAATTCATAAAGAAAGTCATCGATCATCAAGTTTACTTACAAAAGTAAACTTGACTCAAACAAATCACTTAATCTTTTCTAACAGATATTAATAATTACACATATTCACACACCATTTGTAATACATTTGCATCTTAGTGGAATATAGACTTGTTGAGCTTAAGATGAATCTTCAGTAAATAATTATCCATTAATTATTGGAAACTAATTAAAGAAATCTTCACTAGAAGATAATCAACTCATCAAACTGATCACTCACAGAAATCATCACCTTAATAGAAATATTTAATGGATCCTTAGCAAATAAATTAGTTGTTCGGATAAAACCTTCACCGGAAATGCTTTAGAGGATTCTATGATACCCAGATGATCAGTTGATAGTCTTTAGAAGATATTCATATAGGAATCCTTTGCTTGTATTCTCCTGATGTCATATATCCACCTATCCACTGACCAGTGAAAACTAATCAGAGGATAAGACTAGTGAAAACTAATCAAAGGATAATCTTCAATGGATATCATAGATAATAAGATGTAAGTTTTGTGATCACCCAAGTATGTTATACATCCACACCATCATAGTGCTTAGAAGATATTATTGTTAGATATAAATATAGCATGTTTATTAAACCTTATTATGTAGTCTTATTATTTGTGACAAATATGTATAGTATAAGTATATAACACATAGGATTACACTTATATGATTGACAGTTGTGCCAAAATCTAATCGGTATGAAGCTAGTTAATTAATTGCCATCTTTGGCATGTATAAGTTGGGGCTGTTGTTCTATATTGGTCGTTAATCAAATAAGTTACTTTTCCTCTAGATTTTCCCTCCCGATTACCCTCCTAACATGTCAACAATATTAAATATTAACAAGATTAGAAACCTATCAACTATTAACATGACATTAGAGCCGTGCTCCTAGAAAACCCGTGAAAATTTTGTATCCAAACCAACAATAGAATTAGGGGATGATTTCTCCAAGGGAAATCCTGATGGGTGTAAGGATTCATCCTTCTTTCCCTGGTTGTTTTATGAATAGAAGGGTCATGAGAAAACAGATAAGGATCTTGAAGATCAAGAGAAATTAAAACAATAGAAGTGGAGACTCAGATTTATGCATCAAATTAGAAGAATCAAGGCTTGGTTCAAACAGCCAGTCACTAGAACAAAAACGAAAAAACAACCTAAATTGAGTATGATTATCAATCTGAGCAGTTCGGTTTAGCATAGTGGACGTTTAGGCTTGACTGGGAGCGAACTTCCGGTCGAACCAGAAAACCTGTCTGCCGGTTGGATGACGTTTATCAAGCTTTGCCTAGAGCTTGCAACATATGATCCAGCGGCAAGCGTTGACATAACCTACAGCCCCGATCTTTCTATATTGCAGCCTTTGTTCCAAGGTTTACTTCGATTGTTTGCTTTGATTTGATTTTCAGGTTTTTGAATGGTATTTTAAGATGAAGAGTAGGAAAGATTGAAAGAACAAGGGATTTTTAGAGAGAGAAATTTTAGAAAGTAAGTTCAAAATCATTTAATCATAACTACATAGGTTTGATGTTTAATCAGACAAAGACGAGTTTTGGAGTGTTTTGACGAGTGAACCAGTAGCATATTCACTTTCTACATATACATATTATATATTAGTGATCTCATCTGATTTTGAGATCCATTTCGACGAGTGAACCTGTAACACGGCCGGGTTGTTGTTTGATCTAGTTTTAAAAACATTGACTATTTCTCCTTTATTCATCATTACAATCAAACATCCATGAAAACAGCGGAGTATTCTATATAAATGTTGTGTCAAAGGAAGAAGATAACCAGGGAATTCAGCATGTAGATGCAATGGATAATTCACATAATAAGTTATGTCGAATCAAGAATTCTAAAATCTTATACAATCAAGGACATACATGCTAAGAATCCACGGCGAACTCCAAAACAAAGTTATGGTCCTCCTCTCAAACGATTGAAAAATAATTTCAACTTGCATAAACACACATAAATCAAACACCTACAAGTTCAATCTTAACATGATATAAGTTTAGTTCATACAAGCTAGGTGAGCATTTTCCTACTTCAACATCCAACCTGGAAACAACCCATTAGGATTGTTGGCATTGACACTAGCAACATTCATCTCATCTGATTCAATAGGGATGTATCTCAGTCCACTGAAGCTAAAAAAACAACATGAAAATGAAAAGCAGTCAATCTTAGTCAAACATGGAGAGATCATGCATCTATAATTTTGATTTCGGTTTTGAAGAATCGAAACCTGTTGTGCATGGTGGTGTTCAATTCTAGAGGCTGGAAGAACTCATGGAAGTGTGTAGGAAGAGGATTATAGGGCATGGTTTGTGCCCCACCTTCCCACATTTGCCTTGTTATATCCTGAGCTGTTTCTTCGAACTGCACATAAGAACTTCTTATGAAGATATATTCACTAAGTGTGTCTTAAAACTAACAAGAAAAAATGTCGAAAAATGATTATATTTTAACCGCAAATGTACTTTCGTACTGGAAACAGTCTTGACTAAATTGCACAATGCATTTTGGTGCCTAGGTTCAAGAAATGTATATGACATGTCCATTTATCCTGATGATCCATGTTTACTTCACTCTAGGGGAAATACTAAGCTGATATAGCCTCTAACATTAAGGTGTGTTGAGGGGGCCGGGGGATAGTACTACCTTTTTCATTAAGGCTTTGTTTGTTTCAGAAAGAACTTGCACCTGCTTATATAATGGTATAATTAGGAGCAAAAAACAAGAATATATAAAATAAAGAATTAGTGATTAGAAAACTTTCATATTTGTTGTATAATGGTTTTACATCCATGGAGACATGCATATATACCTTTCTTTGGAGCTCAGCAAGCTGATCTAACATGCATTGAGTCTGGAAAGTAATTAACAAAAAGTGAAAAAAATATTACAGAATTTTTAATCATACTGTACGTTTGTTTGTTTAAATTTGTACCCTTACTTGTAGGATATTATATGTATTATCAACAATATTTATTATTCTATTTAAGCAAGATATGAAATAGAGAGAAATATAAAGGTTATGCAAATCTACTACACCCAAGTTTGTACCTTTGCTGATCGTATTTTCCTCAAAGACATCTCAAGTTGATTCTCGAGTTGCTCGAGCTCTTTAATTTTTAATGAAGCCAAATCGTCTCCAAGAAGGTTTCTACACGTAACAATTTATGTACGCAATAAGAATAACTTTCTATTTGGATTAAAAAACCAAACACGGGAAATTTGAATTGATTTTATACCTTTGGGAGAGTTGCAGCATCTCCACTCTTCCCTTTAGCCTTAGATATTCATGGTAATTATACTGCTCAAACATTTTCATGTTATGGCTAAGCATGAGAGGTGAAATATACAAGTTAATTTATCACAGTAAATGTTACCCTCCCTTAACCAAGGACAGTGATAATACTAATTTTTTTGTTCCATGTAACTTATTTTAGGTTTTACAATTGGTACCCCTATAGGTGATTTTTACTACATATACCCCGTTCCCCTATCACATCAGTCATTTCGTATGATACATGCATATATGTACTATACCTATGCCTGCATACAAATGTACGTGTCTATATACATATGTTATATGTTTGTATCAAGAGAGGAGTACATGTAGTATAATAGAAGGTACGTTTAACCAACCCCTTAATTTATACCAGGATGAACTCCTTGAACTGCCTGATGGTTTTTAAATGGATGCACTAAAGATTCTTGAGGGTACCTTAATCAATCATTTATGCCACAATGACTCACTTTGTTGATAACTGTGCATCTATATATCTACCTAGATGGCATCAAACTTCAAACAAAAAAAGTTTCATTTTTGTACAAATACATATGTTCTTATTTTGTTTATAATGAAGTAAATATTTTTAGTTTAAATATATATAAATCTTAGGCTGATTAGTGACAAACCTGGGTCTCATTTTCTTGTTCGCTGGCATTCAGTAATCCATAACTACAGCTATGGTACTTTTCAAGTGTTTTCATCATGCTGAAAATGCAAGTTCAATGTACAAACACATATTAATAATACTACAAATGTTTCTTTGATTTTGTTCTCTTGTGGGTATGTGTCAACTTGCACAAACTAGTATATACAACAGTACTACGAGAATGGAGATTTACTCGTATATGTGGTTCTAAACAGTTTATCAATTTAAATTCTTAACCTTCATTACCATATGTTGTTATTTATGTTTTTAGACTTAAAGTGATCAGATACTTGATGTATATCTACGAAACATTATGATATATTGATATGATACTCTTTTGTAATTTATCTGCAAAACTGTGATAAACAATTAAAAAGATTACTTATAGCATTGTTTTTATGGCAAAAATTGCAAAATAAAGAAAATTTAAAATTATAATCTGTTAGGGTTATAAAGTTTTGTTTTGTTATGCACAACAATTGGAATTCAAATGATTCGAACTTTTGCAGCTTTTCCTTATCTCTTTCTGATAAAACATCGAATTTGTCTGGGAAAAAAACAAAAAAAATCTGAACAGTTGTTGTTAGAATATGATGCTCTCTGTTTTTACTGTAAGTTGTAAAAACACAAAAAACTTGGACTAGATGATGTCATCAATACCTCAAGAACGCATAAAAAGTTTTAACCTTTTATAGAAGTAAAGTTCAAAACCCTTCGCCATTTCATTGTGAAAAATAAATTAATAAGCATTTAAAAACAATTAAAGAAAGGATCTTGAAGAAGCCTTCATATGTAGAATTAGCCAGATGAATCTCTTTGAATTCTACGTATTCTACAGACTTTTTAAGACCATCTCCAACACTAATACGTGAATTAATCCATTTGAAAGACATGGTTTAACTGCGCTCATGGCAAGCAATACAAGGTTTTTTAAGATTTAATAGCTAGAAAAGATAGATGGTATGTAAATCTAAAATACAACAAAAGATCTTGAAAACATATAAACACAAACAAAACCAAAAATGATATTACCTAGAGCTGCTACAGAATTCATAAAGCTTGCCGCGATTAGAGAAGATGATGAGAGCAACTTCAGCATCACATAGAACTGAGAGTTCATAAGCTTTCTTGAGAAGCCCATATCTTCTCTTGGAAAAGGTCACTTGTCTATTAATCTTGTTCTCTATTCTCTTCAGTTCTACTCTCCCTCTTCCCATGATTATTAGCAAAAAGATATCTTTTCTACTTGTATTCCTTTTAAATTTCTGCAACAATTCAACTCATGCGCAACTGAACTCCCACTTATAGAATAGTAGTGATAGAATAGTAGTGGGAGAGAGAGAACCTGAGTTCTCAAAAGAGAAATGTGAGAAAAAAATGGAAACCCTAAGGGGATCTATCTTTGGGAACCCTCATCTACTGTTGGTCATAAAAGCAATAATAAATATTATAATATAGCTTCAAAATGATTTTTGGCATTACGTTATTGGTGTAAGTTTTTTTCTTTTTTGACTGTATGAAAAAAGGACTAAAAAGAAAGATTTACCCTATTTGGTGATTGTATGAAAGCATTATTAGAGTTAGTATGCGGATTAAAAAAATTATTTTTATGGTGCTACTGTTTTACAAATGTTTCAACTTTATAAAATCTAACAAAATTTTCAGGGACGGTTTTTTTCTCGATTAGGTTGGTCATCTAACAAAAATACAGTAAAAAATGTTACAAAAACACTTCTTGTTCTAACCGATAAAACTAATGATAAATTTATTAAAAGACACTACAAGAAAATGTCACCATTAGCGGCGATACCTTTAGCGGCGACCTAAACCAATAGCGGCGACACCAATAGCGGCGACAGTTGCTGCTATTGGTCAACGATCCGTCTGGGGTTTCTAAACTTTGATATGGCCATTGAACGTGCGCTAGATCTGACGGCTGTTGTTTAATCGTACATGACACCATTAGCGGCGGCACCTTTAGCGGTGACATGTCGCCGCTAAAGGGTGCAGACCCACTAAAATCGGGTTTACCCTTTCTTTTTCCTCTCTTTCCCTCCACACCACATCTCCATTCCCGCGGCCACCACTGCAGAGCTCCGGCAGCCACCATTTCACGACCACCACTCCGATTCTCATCTTCCTCACCCTCCGGTCATCATCTTCCTCAACCTCCGGTCATCATCTTCCTCAACCTCCGATTACCACCCTTAAAGTCCGACCACCACCACCCCCTCAACGTCATCCTCAAAGTCCGGTCACCAGTGTCACCGCTGTTGCCGTGGATCTCGACCACCGTCGCCGCTAATACCTTTAGTTTTCAACACAAATTAGAAGGTAAGTATTTTTGGTTTAAACACAAATTTATGTTTGTTTATGTTAATGTATGGTTGAAACATGTTTAGATTTGTATATTTAGTAGGTTGAACATAATTTCTAGTAGGATTTGTGTAATTTTTAGTTGTGGTTGTTTATGTTAATGTATGATTGAAAAGTGTTGAAGATAATGAACTAGTGAGATGGATTTAGGTATTTTGGACATTTGATGTAGAGTACTTGTTATGGAGTTGATAAATAAAACTTGATGCTTAAATTTTAGTTGAGTTTAGGTGTATTTGGGTATTTAATCTAGACTTTTTATTTAATTGGTTAAAAGATGTTTAGATGTTGATGTGTTAGTTGGTTAAATAAAACATATGTAGTTGGGGTACTATATTTCACTCAGAGTTGTATGCTCTTTCAATGGGTGCGGATGTAAATGCATATACTTACACTGCTTGCATAGTCAACGGTGTTAGGTTTATGGTAGTTGATCGTGACGCGCAACGCACAACGCAAAACTCCAGTGTTTTAGTGGAGGGAGAGAATGGTGAGAAATATTATGGGCAAGTTGATGAGATTATTGAATTATGTTATACAAATGGGTATTCAACAGTCCTATTTCATTGCAAATGGTTTGATACTCGAAGGGGTGTTTCATACGATAATAATATCATTAGTATCAACACAGAACATGAATGGGACCAAGACGATCAACTCATATTTGCCTCCCAAGCTAAACAAGTGTTCTACATCCTAGAACCTTCTCGAAGAAATCAAAACAATAATAATCAGTGGGTCGTCAAGAATGTTAATCATCAAAAAATTTAGGATCGCCCTACATTCAATGATGGTGTCGTGGAGAACATTCAAAATGTTGACAATGACTTGACAGAAGATCTTGACGTAGTTCACAACCACTCTTCTTTTAATAGTGTACTTTTTATTAACTTCACTCAATACTTTCATAACATGCCTACTTATGTCACCGAAGGCGAGTCTGCAAGTGAAGTTAATCCGCCAACTGTTACCACTAATGAGGTGTTTGAGGACGAGGCTGATTATGATGAGGATGATTTTAAGTATGACACGAAGGGTCTAACGAAGATACTGAAGTATTTGAGGGTGACTCTGATTGACTCTGATTAGGTTTATGTTTGTTATGATTTGTGTACGTATTTATTTATATAAAACTTTGTTTGTATTTCATGTTGTAAAAGAAAAGTTTCTTCTTATTTTAACATTATGTTCTAAGTCTTATATTTCAAGACATGATATCATTATGTATTGTTTTTGCATACCTTATGACTCATGTCGTGAGTCATGGAGGTGATGGCACGGGAGATCCACCATTTCCTCCATTTGGCGACCCTGGAAGTCACGCGTTGGATGGTTATTGTTATTATAATTTATTTATTTACTATGTTTATTCAATTATTAAATATATAATGTAATTAATGAATTTTTATTATAATTACAGGTACGCCTTCTCGAAAACAAGAGGCAAGGCGAAAAACAAAAAAATGCAGCAGGAGCTAGCTAAAAAAGGGGGGGACCTTTATCTCTCCCCTTTGATAGAGCTGCCACGTATACCCCCGTTGGTGAACTTAATGATATGTTTGTTCCCAAGGTGGGAATATACATGTAAGCTAATTTTCCTTTTAATGTTCGTTCGTATGTAAATCTTTCAGATGCTCAGAATAATGCTTTGGAAGAGCATATGGTGGTAAAATTTTATAAGTTATATGTTTGTTATTCATTTTTACACTACTAACTTTTTAGGTTTAACTTAATGTAGCGACGCTTTGACTTTGATGAGAATTTGCGAGATCGTGAGCGCGCTGAGATAGATGGTGGAATCTGTTTGATGTTTCTCAAACAATTTAGAGATCGAAAAAATGTGGCAAAAAGACACTTTGATCGTGTTGGAGGCTACGATAATGTAGAACAGGCAAGGGTCAACCCTCCAACGGGAATGAATCATGAAAACTGGAGGAAAACCGTTGACTATTTTATGAGTGACGCATTTAGAAATGTGTCAAATTCAAACAAAACAAATCGTCAAAAACAAATATATACAAACCATGGGGGAAGTTCGTCATACAGTAGTTATTGTTATAAGACGGTAATGATTTACATTTATACATTATGTATTACATATTAATATCTTTTAATATATAATATTCTTTTTAAAAGCAGAATAAAAACATACTTGAGACGTTTCATGATACTCATACCAGTGAAGATGGGACATTTGACAGCGAGGTAGCACAACAATAATATGTAAGTATTTCTAGAAAGTATAGTTTTCAAATATATATAAATATGTATGTATAAATATGTTAATATATTTTTGTTAATTAATACATAATCAATTAAAGGAAAGGTTTGATGAGCTAAGCCAAACCCAAAATGAAGAAAGTGGTTCATCAACGCTGAATGAAGTCAATATTTTTAAATCGGTGTTAGGACAACGCCATGGACATATTAGGGGGATTGGGCGTAAACCATCATCATCTGCAGGGACGACTTCTTTTGTTCATGATCATGAACAAACTCCTCAGTCATTTACACAGGTAAGTGGTTTTATGTTATTATGTCTCTTTATCGCTAAAATAGACTTTAATTATCTAATTTAGCTTAAACGGGTCAAAATGGATGCAAACGACATGATTTGAGTTTAAACGGGTCAAAATGCCTTAAAGTTGGATGCCATGAATGCATCATAGTGGGTTTAGGTTATTATGACTTTTTATCGCTAAAATAGACTTTAATTATCTAAGGTTAGCTTAAACGGGTCAAAATTGGTGCAAACGACATGATTTGATTTTAAACGGGTCAAAATGCCTTAACGTTAGATGTCTTGAGTACAACATAGTAGGTTTAGGTTATTATGACTTTTTATCGCTAAAATAGACTTTAATTATATAAGTTTAGCTTAAACGGATAAAAATGAATGCAAACGACATGATTTGAGTTTAAACGGGTCAAAATGCCTTAAAGTTGGATGTCTTGAGTGCATCATAGTGGGTTTAGGTTATTATGACTTTTTATTGCTAAAATAGACTTTAATTATCTAAGTTTAGCTAATACGGGTCAAAATGGGTGCAAACGACATTATTTGAGTTTAAACGGGTAAAAATGCCTTAAATTGGATGTCTTGAGTGCATCATAGTGAGTTTAGGTTGAAATGACTTTTTATCGCTGAAATAGACTTTAATTAACTCAGTTTAGCTTAAACGGTCAAAATAGGTGCAAACGACATTATTTGAGTTTAAATGGGTCAAATGATTTAAAGTTGGATGTCTTGAGTACATCATATTGGGTTTAGGTTATTATGACTTTTTAGAATGTTTCTAAATATATTAAGTGTGTTTGGTTCAACATGATTAAAAGTATATTTTGTTTTTCCAGGAGCAAATTTCAAGTTTGCTTCAAAATGCTCATTTTATGTCAAAATTACAAACTTAATTGCTTCGCAAAAGGCTCCAAATCAAGCCTAAGAAGACGATTCAGATGAAGGGGATGAATAGCATATTGTATCAATGGGTCACGTTTGTTTTAGAATACTTATGTTTAACTTTATCTATGACTAAATTACTTATGTTTGTACTTTATGTAGTATGATTGTATGATATTGTGAAATCTAGATTTATATTGTATGAAATTGAATGTTATTGGGAAATCTAAATTTATTTTGATCATCTGAAAAAACTAAAAATATTTAAAAATAAAAAAATATTAAATTTTTTTTTGATCATTATAGGCGACAAGTCGCCGCTAATAGTCACTCAATTATTAAAAAATAAATAAAACACTAGCGGCAAATTATTAGCGACGACATTATGCTTATTAGCGGCGACCTTTTAACGGCGATATTAGTATTATTAGCGACGAACTATTAGCGGCGACAAGTGGCCGCCAAAAGTTATAGCGGCGACATTCAGGGGTAATAGCGGTGAAATTAGTCGCCGCTAATGATCAAAAATTTTGTAGTGAGATACATCAAAGGACCTCTGTTTTGGCAAGATCATATTGACATTACCATAAGGACCCCTCTTGTAATTACCTTTAAAAGAATGACAAAAGCTAAATAAACCTAAAGGTAAATACCAAATATAATCTTATTTTCTTCAAATAAGTATATGGTATGCCTAATTAAATCTTTATTGCAAGTTTAACATTAATTGTAAAAATAAAAATTTTAATTAACATTTTGTTTCACTTGTTTTCTTTTAGTTAAAATCAAAATCATATAAACTCACTATATGAGAAAACATTGTTGTCACTCAATATACCCTAATATACATTTCTATATACTCGTCAAAATTCACTGTATTTCTATAACTTTGGTGTCAGCTACATTGGTCATATCCTGAATTTTAGAGCTACTTAAGTGAGCGTTATATATAACCGATGCATTTTTAAGAAAAAAATTTCATATAAACCCATAAAAACTTTCAAAATATCATATATACCCAAACAAATTTTAAAATATCATATATACCACTATAAAACTTTTAAATATTATACATACCTTAAGTAAAATTTTCAAATATCATATACGCCCAAATCTAATTAAAAATATCATATATGCCCCTAAAAACTTTCTAAATATCATATATACCCTTATAAAACTTTAAAAAAATATCATATATATTTAAACTAAATTTAAAATATCATATATACTGTTGGAGCTGTAAAATGGACCAACAAACTAGAACAGAACACAAGTTCGTCGGGTAAACTAGAACAGCAAACTGTGAGCGAATTTACAGATTCGCTCACAGTTTCGCTGGACTGCTAAAAACACACAATTCTAAGAACATACAAAAGGAAACTAACAAAAGTCCTATTACAAGTAAAGTAAACAAACTATACTAAGGTGAGTCCAACCTATACATGATCTTCAATACTCCCCTAGGTTGGATCTCACCGTCTTCACTCTTCTTGATTTGACTTGTCAGCTCTAGTTTCCTCTGCTGCCATTGATCTGTCTTTGTCACCTCTTGCAGCTACGTCCTCAGAAGCTTCAGCCAATGATTCTCCATGGTCCTTTCTTGCATCACTAGCTTCTTCAGAATGACCACTAGCCTTTGCAAATTGCCTGGTCAGATCTTGAACATCCATATTAAAGTCATCCTGAGCTCTCACCCTTTCAGCTAACTTCTTGACCTCCGACCTTACTCCCCTAATCTTGTTGGCAACATTCATAAACAAACTAGCTTCTTTTCTAGTTTCCTCTCCAGCCCCAGCCTTAATGTGATTTTCACATAATACCAAAAGATCTTCATCACAAAAACTAAACAATTCCATCGGATCAAATACTCTAAACTCCTTTCCTTGTTTAACCCTCTGATCACAGCCTCTCCAGTATTATTGTCATAAAACCATTTCTCAAAGTCTTGTAGTTGTTGGGGAAGAGGATCAGCCAATCTTACCCGATTTACAGTCTTTGGAGGTTTAACTCGTAGTACAATCCTTCCCTTTCCCGTCTCCCAGTCTTTATCCTTCTTTGATCTCTTTCTTTCAGCTTTCATATACCCAAAAGACTCAAAATTATCATTAAGCCCATTTTTTATCTCCTTTTCAAGAAATGAGGCTCTTTCACTTAGATGAGCATTGATCAGAGGTAGAGTTGCTAAACGCCTTAAATCCCATTTAGGCAAGGTCTTAAAAGCCTTCCTCTTAAGCATATAACTGATATTTCCTTCCCGTCTCTTGATCATAAACATCTTTAAGCTTGAATTGTAACACCAGCTTATAATTTCTTATCAGCTTCCTTCCTGCTTAATCCCTCCAAGTGTTGGAACAGAGGAGTGATTTCTTCTACCTCCTTCTCTTTCACCAACCAATCATTTTTATCCATTTCAAAAACATCTGCATCATCCTCTCCCTTTTTAGCAACATAGATTAATGGTCGCTCATCAACTTCATAAAACTCAGGTTCTGAATCATAGTCTATGAGTTGTTCATCTTCCTCTTCTTCATCAACCAACCCTTTGCCTTTATCAGATACTCCTTCAGTAGTAGCTGTTAGAACAACTTCTTCACCAACCAGATCTTTTTCAAAGTCAAATTGCATGTTTACAAACCCAGCCTCTATAATATCCTCTTCATCATTTCTTCCAACATCCTCTCCTGGAGTTTCCTGCTCTCCTACACCAGTAGTTGCTGCACCAGAAATGCCCTCTCCTACCTTAGATGAAGTACCCACATTCAGAAATGAGTACTTTGATGTATCAGTCAAATCATCTAACTCTGATTGAGTCAGTTGATTAGGTAGGCCGGCTGCAGCTTTCAGCTGTGTAATCTCCTCAAACAACTTCTTCACCAGTCTGTTTGATCAACTAACATCCTCTGCATTCCTTCAATCTCTTTATCTTTCTGTCTTTCTCTGATTTCCTGATTTGTAAGTTTAGTCTTGATCATACTCAGTTCATTAGCCAACGAGGTATTCAAGTTGCGTATCATATCCTCATCAAGGTTTTCACTAGCCTCTCTTCTAGTTGTAAATCCTTCATGTCTATGCTTGGTTCGTCGCTCAGGCTCAGCAAAATCAGTTTTCTTATTAGACCTCCTTTCTTTTTCAACCCTAACTTCCTCAGCTTGTGCAGCAATATCCTCCTCAAAATCATAATCTTTTTCTTTGGCATATCTCTTTCTTTTTTTGTAGCATCAGCTTGCTGTACTCTTGTTTCTTCAGCTCGTTTATTCTCTGACTCATCCACCCGTCTAATATAGTTCCAGGGAACTGGAGGATACATGTTTTCCCAAAGATGGGTGATCTTTCCACTGAAGTCATGGCGAATGGCACAACAGTCAGCAAAGATACGAGGATTCATCTGTACCAGCCTCTTAATCTCTCCGTGTTTTGGAACATGAGGTATAAGATCATCAAAAATCATGTGAAGAAAACGAGGATACAGCAGCCATTTGTCTTTCTTTAAGGCCATCACATTCTCCGCCATGCACGCAAAAATCAATCTAGCAATATTGGCCTTTTCACCTTTACAACACAACACCATTGCCTTAGCCCAATCAATATTAAGACCATCGGATCCACCTTTACGGTGATCGAGACACATGATAAAAACATGAGCAATGTATCTCCACTCTTTAGATAAGAATGACTTCTTGATCTCCTTCCGGGAACCAAAGGCTGGTCCCTCATATCGGATACTTCTAAAGGCTTGGAACACCTCAGAATCTGTCATAGTCACTTCATCTCTTGAATCTTTTTCAAGTCTTAGAATCCTCGATACAGTCTCAGCAGTGATCGTCACTTCGTGATCAACAACTTTGGCAGTGATCCGCTGTACATCTCCTCGAGTATCATACTCTGCAGATAGCCAAAAATCTCTAATATGAAGATCATAAATGGTAGGCGAATGAGATATGGCATGAGCTATAGGTGATCTTTGAAGCCATCTGATACAATCTCTAAATCCAGCTGCCTTAGGATGAGTATCATCTAAAATGGCTATGATATTATTCCGCTCATCAAACTTGAGATTAGCCATGATAACCTGATGAAGAAATCAGATAAGTTGAATGAGAAATTAAGAAAAGAAGAAAATAATACTAAAACAATGAAAACTAACAGTTTTGGCAAGCGAAACAATAGTTTCGCTCATTAAAACATGTTAGTTTCGCTGAACAAAAGACAGTTTCGACAAGACGAAAATAGATTAAAGTAGATTCGCTATTAATTTCGGCAAGCAAAAACATAGTTTCGCTGTAAAAAAAATTAGTTTCGCTGTTCAAAAAGAAAACATGACCAAGCGAAACTATACAAGCTTAAGACCAGATTCTGCGAAACTAAAGATAGTTTGGCGAAACTCACATGTGAAGCAAAGGAAACGATCAATCGGTCCAAAACACAACCAAAACACAAAATCGCCCACGAAAGTCATGGTAACCCCTAAAATACTACATAGGTCGTTTTTGCGAAAGTGTGAGAAGAATTTCGCAAAAACGACTTAAATAGCAAATAGTTTCGCAGTGCGCGAAACTATAGATTCGCAAGGCGAAATTGTAGTTTCGCTAAGAGAAACTGTAATTTCGCTAAGAGATAGTCAGTTGAAAACTAATTAGAAAACCTAGCGAAATTGCAGTTTCGCCTTGCGAAACAACTAGCGAAAGAATAGTTTCGGCACCTTTTTTTTTAATTTTTTTTATTTTATTATTGTTTTTTATTACTATTATTTTTTAAACATGAAGCACGTCACATAATGAGATCTAAGTTAATCAGAGATCACATCCTCTAGGTATTTATGAACATAAAGATGATCAAAAATCATTGACCGGCAATGAGATTATACTGAATACAAGATATTATCACAATCTGCACAGGAACAACTGAAATTAGAACAAATCAATAACGATTGCTGATATAATTGTCCACTTAAACTCATGCCTTATCCTTTTTCAACAAAACAGCTTATGATTTGTTTAAGGTTCAATTAGATGCTTTAGAATGTTAGGACCCCACAATCATTTGGCAAAAACCCTCACCCAACCTCAGGATTTCTTGAATTTTGAATCGATCTAACAGAGCAAGGCTTGTGCATTAGTGTGCAAATGATTATAAACAGAATATTTCATTCTGAAAAGAACTCATCGATTAGATGATTTGACATAATTATATCAAAATGGTGAGAGCTCCAGATCTATACTCACGTATAACAGAGGAGATGACCATTTAAACATGTGCTGATGAGAGCTCCAGGTCAGTACTATCGTACAGCAGAGGAGATCATCACTCCAGGTCAGTACTTCCGTACAGCAGAGGAGATTAGCATAGACACAAGATACACAAATACAAGAATATACCAGATATGGTCCAAGGAGATGACATATAAGAGCAGAATGGACGAAAGATTCATTCTCAATCCAATTTTTGTCAGGACTCAGTTTTTGTGCAAGCCAAAACAATTGAGTAAATCCAGACATTCTTAAGCATGATGTTTAATTTAATAATAGAGCTGTTGTCTACTTTATTCGTCAGGCTGAGTCTATCAAGCATATCGTTAAAGAATCTGATCAATTTTACTTAAAAATTTTATGTGAAACAGAATCCAGTATCAGTTACTATCATTTCTCATTGAAGCACCAGTCATGTATAAAAATATACTTAGAGAATATACAATCATTTCTCGTCATTTTAAATTCCGATCTCAGGATATGAATTACTCCCCCAAATTTTTATTTTCAAATAATAGATAATTTCTATAAATTATGAAAAAATATATACAATGAATTTATTATAGTTATTTATTTTGATTTATTATTCAGTTATTTATTTTATTTTATTTTTTTTATTTTTTTATTATTTTTTTAAAAAGGAACAGAAAATGAAAATTTAAAAGGATATAACCTGAGCATAGAGATCAATTCATAAAAATGGGGTTTATCAAAAGTTTTTGTGAAAAGATCAACTTTTTGATTTTTTGTATCGATGGGTATAATAGCGATGAAACCCTTTTCTGAGCATCACGAATCGCATGAATTCGTGTCTCGATTTGCTTGGTTCGGGAATGATGAATAGGATTTTTAGCAATTCCAATGGCTGCTTCATTGTCACAAAATAAAAGTGTATGGAGAAAATTAATTCCATAATCAATCATTTGGTGTTGAATCCAGAGAACTTGAGAACAACAGCTTGAGGCAGCAATGTATTCAGCTTCCCCTGTAGAAAGAGAAACATTGGTTTGTTTCTTGCTCTGCCAAGATACCAAACAATTTCCCAAATATTGACATCCTCCAGACACAGATTTTCTGTTTAACCTGCAACCATTGGAATCACTATCAGAATAAGCATGTAAATCAAAATTCCCTCCATATGGATACCATAACCCTAAACGAGATGATCCTTTGAGGTAACGAAATATTCTTTTGACAGCTTTCTCATGAGACTCCTTTGGAGCCGACTGATATCGAGCACAGTAACCAACAGCAAAAGTGATATCAGGACGGCTTGCAGTAAGATACATGAGAGAGCCAATCATAGATCTAAAAAGATGAGGATCAACTGGTTTTCCGTTTCATCTGGAGTAAGACAAGTCTGAGCAGTAAAGGGAGTCATCTCAGTAGAAGCATCATCCATCTTAAATTTTTTTAAAATATCCTTAATATATTTTTTCTGATGAATAGAATTCCTTCTTTCTGTTTTTCAACTTGTAATCCAAGGAAGAAACACATTTCGCCCATCATACTCATTTCAAACCTTTGACTCATTACCTCTTCGAACTCTCTACACAATTGAGAATGGTAGATCAAAAATTATCATCAACGTAAACTTGGAAAATATCATTTCACCATTCACTTCTTTTTGAAGAGAGTCATATCAATGGTACCACGAGAGAAACCATTGCTTAGAAGATACTGTGTAAGGGTCTCATACCAGATCCTGGGTGCTTGATGAAAACCATACAGAAATTTGTCATGCTTAAACACTTTATCAGGAAAATCAGGATCCTCAAAACCTGGTGGTTGACACACATATATCTCCTCATCAATGTCTCCGTAGAGAAAAGCACACTTCACATCCATCTGATAGACTTTAAATTGTTTATGAGCAGCATGAGCGAGAAATATTCTGATTGCTTCAAGATGAGCAACTGGAGCAAAGACTTCTGTATAATCAATCCCTTCTTCTTGAGCAAAGCCTTGCACAACGAGTCTAGATTTGTTACGCGCCACTACTCCTTGATCACCGGTTTGTTCTTAAACCCCATTTTGTACCGATTGGATTTTTGTTAGGAGGTAAGTCAACCAAGGTCCAAACTTTAAGCTTTCTGAACTGTTGAAGTTCCAATTGCATAGACTCCACCCAACAAGGATCCTGTAGGGCAGCATGAACGTTCTTGGGGACAGTTTGAGAAATGAAGCATGAGAAAAGACAACACTTAATTAGAGCAGATTGACTCGCGTTCGAACACCATCATAGATAGATCCAATCACGTTATCAAGAAGATGATCTTTCAAGTTTTGTAATCGCTTGTTGAGGAAAGATGTTTGAAGAAGTATCACCCATAGCCGGTGAAAGATTAGATGAAGGTGAATCAATAATAGGTGTTGGATCAGGTAGAGGAGAAGATGTATGAGGTTAAAGAATCAGATGATGGTGCTGGATCATTCATTGGAGACGAGAACTAACATCAGTGAAACAACATCATTACTAATGATTGGAAGGAACAAACGTGGAGAGGATGAGATATATTGGATGAGTATTTGGATGGACGTATCATCATCGACAACTGGCAAATTGAATCGAATAAACACAGTATCGGAGTCAAAGACCATGCAAGGTTTCAGATCTAACTTCAGAGATCTTTCACAATCAACACCCGGTTTAGAACATATGAAGCACAATTTACAGCTTCAGCCCAGAAGATAATGGGTAATGAAGATTCTATCAGCATTGTACGAGCAGCTTCAACAAGAGTGCGATTCTTTCGTTCTGCAATTCTTTCGTTCTGCATACCATTCTGCTGGGGAGTTCTCGCAGCACTAAATTGTCTCACAATCCTATTTTGAGCACAAAATGAATCGAGAATCTGATTTTTGAATTCAGTGCCGTTGTCACTTTTCAGTCCCATAACTTTTCTCTTACTAATTGTTTCGATAGAAAGAATTAATCTCTGCAATTCCTTTGCAACCTCGCTTTGTGTGCAAGAAACCTCACCCATGAATATCTTGAGAAATCATCTGTAACAACAAGACAAAATGATTTTTTAGCAATAGATTTAACACTAATTGGGCCAAATAAATCAGTATGTAACAACTCGAGAGGACAAGATGCTATTTAGAAGTTTGGGCTTATGAGGTTTCTTATGTTGTTTGCCTTGGCACATGCCATACATTTTTCATTTACAGAAAAATCCTTTGAAGGAAGTCCTCTAACAAGATTGTTATTTACTAATTTATTAATTATCTTAAAATTCACATGGCCTAATCGACGATGCCATAAGAGAGACTCAGAGGTTGATGCTTTTGAAAGAAGACAAGTTTCTTTGATTCGCTTGAATTCATATCAAGAAGATACGTATCATGCTTTCTTTCTTGGAGCACGCATGAGAATCAAATCATCTGGAATTACAATCTCTGATTTTAAATATAGACATTCATCAGATTTAAATAGAACAGGAATGTCTTTATCGCAGATTTGAGAAACACTCAGAAGATTAAAAGCCAATTCGGGAACATAGTTGACTTTTTCCAAAGTGAGAGAACCATTGGTAACTTCTTCTTGTCCAATCATTTTTCCACCCTTTTTGTTACCAGCAAAAGCAACATATCCTCCATCTATAATCCAATAATTGGTCAACAAGTCCTTTAATCCCGTCATATGTTTGGAACATCCGCTATCAACATGCCATAAATTGTTTACAATCTTTGACGAGGACTCCTGAAAAGAATTAACAAATCAATTAGCCTGGAGTAATAGGAACCCAAGATTGAACAACTTTGCTTTTTAAAGAAGCAGATTTTTTACAGAAGAAATTATTAACCAATTTTGTCAATTTATTTCCAAAACAGTTCCTATTAGAGGATCCTTGAATCAAAGAAGGACAATTTTTGACAAGATGATCCTCTTGACCACACCTGGAACAATGAGGTTTGAATCTAGGTCTGTGATGTGATGAGGTAAAAATAGGATCAATAATAATCTTCTCATCACATTCAGACAAACTAGAATCAATATCACTGAATGTCTCATACAACCCATGAGTTTGATGTTTATTTGAACAAGAATTATTATTTACAAATTAGAAGAAGATTCATCTGACATATCAGTAAAACTAGTTCCACTGGTACTGGTGTCAGATGAAGAAGAAATACGTTCATCAGATGGAGTGAAAGATGGAATAGGTTGAGAAAAGAACTTTTCGAAACATTTAGTTTTAATTTGCTCAGTTGGTTTGGAGAAAGATCAGATGCATTACATTCATTATGAGAACAAAAATCATCACTACCATGATCTGAATTACAAGATGGAATAAAACTATCATGAGAACAAGAGACATTCAAGTCTGTTAGTTGAACTAGAAACAAAAACAGAATTTAAACTAGACTTATGATCTAAAACAGACTGCTGATATTCAGGTGTACTAGAACTAGTGCATCCAAGCCCACTAGTTGGTCCATAGTCGTAGTCTTCACGAATGTACTTAGAGTTATTCCCCTCTAAACTTGCAGACATACTGTCAGTATCTGTTTTGATTAAATCATTAGAAGGATGAGGAACAGGCATAGGAGAATAACAGTATGTACTAGGTGGAGGATAAACCTTTACATTTTCATAACCTAAACCTGTTTTAATTCTAGCTCCCCGTTGAGATTTACAAAGATCATCATGTTTCATTCCAGAAATAGTCCATTTATCTAACATTGATTGAAGTTTGCTTGCTTCAAATTCAGCAAGAGCAACCCTTTCAGTCAAAGTATTAATCTCGACATTTCTTTCCAAAATGATTCGTTTTAAATGATCATTTTCTTTTAAAGCCTCATTTAATTTCACAAAATATTTTGATTCATTGATTTTAAGTTCATCATTAATTCGCTTTAAATCCTTTTCATTATCAATTAACAAACGGTTAGCCTTATAAATCCCAAATAATCTAATTTTACAAGCAGGTGAGCACATATCCTGTATTACCTCATATGGAAGTCCCATTACCATCCTTTCAGCAGCTAAAGCTTTGTCACACAGGCATACTGGAGTATTTGATTTCTTTTCCTCAACAGTAGCAGCAGCATCATCATTATCCTTTCCTATCTCATCTCTTGAACTTCTTTTCTCACTTAAGCCTGCAGTTTCATCTTTCCCATTTCCATCATCTTTTTCTTCTTTCCCATTTACAAATGACTCATTTTCTCTTTTAAATTCCTTGAACAGCACAAATCCATCTTCACCATCTACCTCTTCATTAATTTCCACAAACTCAGCAACTAACGCGTGATTGATCTCAGTTCTTGTTTCCTCAACCTCGGCACTCCAATCAAAGTTCGAAATCAAAGCAGACTCCTTTTTAGATTCACATCTTCCTTTTCCTTCTCTGCTGTCAGTCTCGGTACTCCAGAATTACTAGGATCTTTGACAATTGGTAATGGACATTCACGTTTGAAATGTCCCAATTGTTTACAATTAAAGCACCTCAATTTTGACTTATCAAACCCCAGTTTTGAAGTAGATGATTGACCACCAAAGTTCTTTCGTCCTGTTCTTTCCATAAATCTCCGAGCTCTCAAAGTTAACATCGCCATTTGCCATTGGATATCAGTTTCTTCAAGATCATCAGGATTAACCTGGTACATATCCTCCATAGTCATTTCCTTTCCTTTCAGTTCTCCAGCAACAAGTGCTTCATAGCTCGGAACAAACATTCCAAAAAGAGCCATTGTTTCTGATGGAATTGGAGTTTCAACATTGGCCTTAGAATTACCCAAATCTCTTCCAACATGACTGTTCCCACTCGAGAAAGTACTTGTATTGCTCCCTCCTTGAATTGGATTTTGAATTTGAGAGTTTGCAGCGGATGACAACAAAGCAACATTTTGAGAAAAACCAGATGTGGGCATCATAGTCTGGTTAAACTCCCATCTTTTCATATCCAACTCAAAGGATTTCAACTTGTTGATGATATCCATCAGCTTGTAATCTGTGAACCCTCTTTCTTGTTTAAGCATTCTCACCTGAAGACTCCACTGGGGTGGAAGAGAATCGAGAAGCCTGTTAACTTGTTCGCTGTTGGAGAGCCTTTCATCGTATTTCTTTAAGGTGCTTGAGACAGTTAAGAAACGGTTTGTAAGGTCTGTCAGACTCTCATTCTTGTATCCCACAAATGAATTGAATTCTTTTTCAGCCTGAATACTCTTATCCTTTACCAAATCTGCATTCCCATCATAAAACTCACATAAAGCATCATAAAGAGATTTAGCATTTTTATGCTCTGCAAAACGGTTGTAGATGTTTGGTGCTAAATAGAGAGTAAGAGCACCAAAAGCCTTTTGATCACGATCAATCAATTTCAGATCTCTTTCAGTATAGGAAGATGGGTCCTTGTTTTGAGAGACAACATCACCAACAGTAACCGTTGGTATGTGAGGACCAGAAGTAATCGATTCCCATTGGTTATGATCAGTGTAGAAGAAGAAAGCTTTGAGACATCTCTTCCAATCTTCAAAATTATCTCCATTAATGAGTCTTGGAGGTCTATTAGGAGCAACACTTTCAAGATCAGCAAGTGTGAGAGTAGTTAATTTCGACATTATAGTTTCGGCAGAAAAGATAATAATTTCGCTGACAATTTCACAGAAAAAGATGACTTGGATGACAGTTTCGCAAAAAAATTACTTTCGCTGACAATTTCGCTGAAAAAGCTAATTTCGCTAGCAATTTCAGCAGCACTTTCGCAAGACCAAAGGCACCACTGGCTTAGTTTCGCTGATAACTTCGCACGAAACAAGCTTGAACTTTCGTTCAAAAACAAATTCAGCAGCAATTTCACTTGTTGATTGTTCACAAACACTGATGAACTTTCGTTCAAGATATTAGTTTCGCAGAATCCCTAGAAAACAACTTCTGATGCAAAATAGCTCATAGTTTCGCTGAAAGATGATGGCAATTTCGCTAGAAGAACACTAATTTCGCTGATCGATCTCAAAACCCTTTTTCACCTCAAAATCAATCTGAAATCATCAAAAACTCAATGAATTTGAGATATGATGATTGTAGGATCTTCCTCAAACACAAACTAGCATAATTCAATCAATTTCCATGTCAAAAACACCGAATAAACCAATGAAAATTGATTGAGACTAGATATTGAACAAAAACCACAAAAACTCAACAAATCATGAGCACTAAGGCTCTGATACCATATTGTTGGTCCATGTGATCGAAAAACAGTGCAAATGATGTGATGAATAAAACACAAGTTTGGATCTCACCGTATTGTATGTCCTTATAAAACTGATACCATATTAATACCATATACGCTTCTCTATAACTAAAGTATCATATTTCCCCATATTAATGTATTTGTTTTTAAATTTAGAATATATCCTTTTATATACTATTTAAAAACTTTAATAATTTTATATACTTGCACTTTTTTATATGTTTTTCATACTTTTTCCAAAAAACTTACATATTTATAAATTCGGAGTGGAACCAAAGTTCATTTCTTAAATCTTAATTATTGATTTTTAAAAATTCTACATTCATGTAGGTATATGAGGTTTTATATCTTAAAGTTATCAAATTTCTCCAATATAAGAATTTAACTATGATAATCTTATAAAATTTTAAGATAAAATATGAGAGTTTAATATAAAAGTAAGTGTTTTTAGCAAAAATATCCATTATGCTTTTATCTAGGTTATTTATGTTTACTATTATTTTTTAAAATGTAAAAAACAATAATATTTGTTAACAACGACAATTGTCAAATGAATAAAAAATTAATAAATATAGTAGAAACAATAATAATAGTTAATAATAAATCAAAAACAGTAAATTGAATTTTACTGTATTAAGAAAAATAAAAGATTAGAATGTTAGAAATTTGAGTTCTATCAAAATAAAATTAAAAATTATATTTGATATTTTGATGTTACTACAGGTATATATTATATTAGCAAGATTCCTAGCGATATATATATTTTTATAAATTGGTTAGAGTATAAATGATATTATAGAAGTTTTTGTTTGATCTAGAAAGACTGGTGCAATAAAAACCAAAACACTTAGACAAATTTTGGTACAACTTATAAAATTCTTCCGAAGCTAAGTACAAAACTTCTGAAGGCAAATGGAGTTCTTCCGAAGGCAAAGATAGAACTTCCAAAGATCATGTCTGAATGATCTTCTGAAAGAAGACTCCAGCTTCTGAAGACAAAGTCTTCTCTCTTCCAAAGTTATAGACTTAGAAGAAATCAAGACAACAATTTCCAAAGTATAATGATCGAAAGAAGTCCTCAAGCCTCGGAAGAAGTAACATCTTCCGAAGTATAAGTGGCTTCGGAAGAACAAGTTCTTCCGAAGCCAATTAACCTTCGGAAGACACTACTATGAACCAGTGGATATAAGTATGGCCCTTCTCACACTCCGCTGCAAATCTCTGAGATACTGCATGTCGCTTTCCCACGCCCATGTAGTTGACCATACTTTATTCTACTGTTCACCTTTTATCAATTAGTACAGTTACCAACTTTAGTTGGTGATAAAAGGTCATGGATATGTCATGACTACCTTATCTTAGATAATACTTTATCTAAGATACCATAATTTTAGCATTGTAGTATTTGCTTTAGTCATAGGTTTCCAGCTGGTATCAAAGTATATCCGGTTGTAGGATCTAGTATATATAGTTTCTCATTGTAACTCATGTAACATGCTTGTAAGAGTCTTGTAATACTTTCAGTTGAGAGGTAATATATGCAAGTACCTTGAAAATTATTTTCTTGTGTTCTTTGTTACTTAGTATATTATAATAAACTCTTAGAACAAATTCTGCATCATCATCTGAACCGAGTGTGTTTCAAGTGAGTTTGAGAGAAAAACAAAGTGTTAAGTGATAAAAACCGATCCTACAATTGGTATCAGAGCTTTTTAGGCTCTTGATTGTGATATCTTACCATCCAAATCAACCGTTCTGTCACTCCTCTTTTCACCACACTCGAAAATGGCCCTCAATCAAAAGTCTGAAGTTGAGATGGGGACGATGACTAAAGCACCTATCATCACCCCTGAAAACTTTAGATCATGGAGCAGACGCATAGAAGGCTTCATCAGATACCAAGATAGCAAACTATGGCAATCTATTATCAATGACCCTTACAAACCAAAGGTGGCTGCAACAGGTGGAAATGGTGCCATGATAGAGAAGGCTGTAGAAGACTACTCTAATGAAGACCGCAAAAAGCTGGATATTGATAGCAATGCAATGATTGTTCTAATGACTGCTATACCCAACTCCATCATGGTGGGGTTTGAGCATTGCAAGTTAGCTAAAGAACTGTTTGATGCATTGTCCCAGATGTACTTCAGCTCAAATGACTCCAAGAAAGATTCCCAGAAGCAACAGTTCGAGAACTTCACTTATATTGCTGGAGAGACCCTCAGCCAACAATACTTCAGGTATATGGATCTTATTTCCTCCCTTCAGTCTGTGGAAATTTCCCTTGAATTGAGAGATCTCACAAGAAAATTCATGAGTGCACTCCCAAATGAGTGGACGTTCTACTGTGTCTCTATAAAAAGAACAGAAAATCTAAACTCCCTCACCATGACTGAACTTTATGGGATCCTTGATGGATACCGTTTAGAGATGGAGAACAAGAGAGGAAGCCAGACGAGCAGACCCTCAAGCCTTCCTACTATCAATGCTTTAATGGTTGCTGAAGGCTCAGGACCCCCCAACCTCAGCAGTATCTGATATAAACCCAGCAGCCATCCTGTCCTTCTAGGCCATACATCACATTCCTGAGACTCCAAGGTGTCAACAAGCTCAGCAAAGTTCCTTCCAGGACAGCTGTGACTTTGTCTCAGGAAATGGACACTCTAGTGACTATTAGTATTGCTTTGATGATCTAGAGTGTTTCAGCCCAGATGATGTGGAGTATGTGGACATAGTCCAATAGATGGTTCTGTTAATATATAGAGCGAAGAAGTTCTTCAAGAGAACTAGAAGGCAGTTTCCCTAGAACCCAACAAACAGCAAGTTTGGGTTTGACAAGACAAAGGCCAAATGTTACAACTGTAACCAACTTGGTCACTTTGCCAGGGAATGCAAGGCTCCCAAATCAAACCCGGGAACCTCACAAGCCTCCACACATCCCTCTACACCAAAAGCTACTTGAAAGTCAACTGAGACAGCTGTTGTAGCTCAAGAAGTTGACTGGAGCTTCATGGTACAGGATGTGACTCCTGCTCAAGCACTCATGGCTGGAACAGATGACAACAAGGTATATGAACATCTCTGTACTCCAGCTTGCATTGCAAAGGTTTAGTTATATCAGGACTACAATATGGAAATTAAATCTGATATTGAGTCTTTAAACGTTTTAAAATCCGATTTTAAAAGGGCTGAATCTGACTATCAAAACAAAATTTAAGAGTTAGAGAAAACTATGTCCTTGTTAAAACATGAGCATACAAACTACAAGACTCAAACCAAGGATTTAATATCCAAATTGTCTGAGGCTCAAGCCCAGCTTGTCACAGCTGAGGCTCAAGCTAGAAAGCATGCTATCTCTGAGCAAAACTTTCAAACCAATCTTGCATCATCCTCTCACTCAAAACTTTGTTACCAATTAGGAACCAATGAAATTGCTCCACCATACTCTTATGAGTTTATTAGACAACCAATGTGTGGTACTAAAGAGCAAGAGGTTCCATCTGCTGACCCACCTTCTCATGAGTCAAAGAGTGATGCAACTATGGAAACCATCATAGGGAAGAACCAGGTAATTTTACCCACTCCTGTCGGTGATGATCAACTCCTGACCACCAAAGCCAGAAGAAGCCGAGCTAAGGCAGCCAGATAAACTGCCAAGAAAGTGGCCGAGTCCAAGTTGAAGATAGACCCAAAGCAAAAGGGTGTGTTCATCTCAGCTGGATTCCAGGTGGTAGGAAACTCTGATTCAGGAAAGGAGTGTAGTACCAGCGCTCTTGTCCTACCAAAGGATCAGAAGTTAAAGGGAAAGATTATTGATAAAGAAAAGAAGAACAAGAACCACCAGTCCTCAAGTTCCCAAAATATTAATATTGCCTACATAATGTGTGGTCTGCAAAACCACATGGCCAAAGATTGTTATTACAATCCTCTTAGCACACATTATGTAAATAATATTAAAAAGGAAGGAGTCAGAGAAGGTTTCACATTTGGACCTTATCATACGGTTCAAGTGATGAAGAAAGGAAAGCTTGTTTCGGAAGCAAAGTTGCTTTCGGAAGAAACTCATTCTTCCGAAGGGAAAATTGCTTCAGAAGACAAGGCTAAGAAAATTCAAAAGAACAAGAGAGTTCCTTTGAGACCTTCTGAGAAGAAGAGTGCTTCGGAAGAAAAGGTGGTGAAGGTTTCTTTCGAAAAGAAAGAAGCTTCGGATGAATGCCAAACTGCATAAGCTTCAACTAGCTCACCTACTATGATCAACCATGAGATGGAATGGAAGATCAAAGAAGATGCTGCAACCCAAACCTCTTCTTTAAAGACATCATTGAACCCTCATGCATGAACTTTGGTTTAATTATGTCACTATCATTGGAAGAACCCAAGACCAACAAGGCTTGGGTTTCCAATCAAAGTTAGTCATCTCATCTTATGTGCAGGGACATCCATATGACAAGAATAACAATGTATGAATTGTGAATAGTGGATGCTCCAGGCACATGACAGGGAACTGATCTCTCCTTCAACAATTTCAACATTTTGATGGAGGTCCTGTCCAGATTGGAGGTGAGGCCGGAGGATATATTTATGGCAGAGGGAGTATATCCAATGGTAATTTAAAAGTTGACAAAGTACACTTTGTCAAACAGCTTGAACACAATCTGTTAAGTGTTTCTTAGTTCTATGATCAAAAGCATCAAATGCATTTCACGGAACATGAGTGCATTATCCTCAAACCCGGGATAACAATACCTAAGGAATTGGTGCTTCTTAGATCTCCCAGGAAAGGGGATATGTACAAGCTTGATATGAATAATGCTTCCCCAATAGGTGAAGTATCATGCTTTCTTTCCAAAGCTGATGGTGATGAGTCAACACTATGGTATAAACGAATGTGTCATGTCAATTTTAAAACAATGAATAAATTGGTTAAAAATAACCTGGTACATGGTTTGCCTAAAAAGGAATTTTTCTGCAAAGATAACTATGTTGCATGCCTGAAAGGGAAGCAACACAGGACATCTCATAAATCCAAAGTTGTTAACTCTATCACCACTCCATTACACTTATTGCACATGGATCTATTTGGTCCCGCAAGTATAATGAGCATTGGAAGGAAATCATATTGCCTTGTGATTGTTGATGATTTTACAAGATTTACATGGGTATTCTTTTAAGAACTAAAAATAAAATTATTGAAACTTTAAAATCTTTTATTCTTAAAATAGAAAATCAAATTGATCACAAGGTTAAATAATTAAAAGTGATCAAGGGACTAAGTTTAAGAATCAAGTTCTTGACTCATTCTGTAACTCAAAAGGGATTGCCAGGACAATATAGTGCTCCTAGAACTCCTCAATAAAATGGTGTTGCTGAGAGGAGGAACGGGACACTTATTGAGACTGCTCGGACCATGTTAGCTGATTCAAAGCTGCCTCTAACATTCTGGCAAAGGCAGTCAACACTACATGCTATGTGCAGAACATGATTCTTGTAGTTAAGCCACACGGAGAAACCCCTTATGAGCTATGGAACAAGAGGCCACTGTTAATTGGCTTTCTAACGTCATTTGGCAGCAGGTGTACACTTAACACAAAGGACAATTTGGTAAAATTTGCTGAAAAGTCAGATGATGCTATCTTTGTTGGATATTCCTCAATCTCTATTGCTTATAGAGTTTATAATATCAAAAATCAACAATTTGAGGAATCTTCCAACATTGTCGTTAATGAGCACACTCCTTGTGTTAGGGGGAATGGCCCTGATCATTTCTTTGATTTACAATTGTTTCCAAACTATTCTAAACCCTTTTGTGAGAATGTTCCAGCTGGAACATGTACTCAAAACAATTCTGATAAAGACCAACTGTTTGAGTTACCCAGGCCTACTCCAAGTTCTCCAAGAGTTGCTTCAGACCAAGCTCCCACTATTGGCAGATCTGATAGTATAACTATCTCAAGAGACAGTGGACCTTCAACCAGTGGTCCACCTAATGAGCCTCAAAACTCATCTGGTGATACTGTACAACACCAAGCTGATGGAAGTAGCATCTTGAAGGAACATGCAACTGTTAATGCTGCTTCACAGCCAACAAATGATGTTGGTGTTTCTCATTTATTCAATCGGTCCTCATTGAATGAGTTTGAAACAATAGCTGGACCAAGTGTTCAAGCTCCTGAGTAAAATATGTCCAATCTGGATCTATCTTTGCAATGAGAGGTGATCCCTAGACTTAGGATTCACAACACTCATCCAGCTAAGAATATCACAGAAGAAGTCTCTGAAGGTATGAAAATAGGAGGACAAACTCACAATGGGAATGTCTGTTTGTACTCGTACTTCTTATCCCATATGGAACCCAAGAAGGTAGAAGATGTCTTAAAAGATGGTAGCTGGGTTGAATCAATGCAAGAGGAATTGCTTCAATTCAAAAGAAAAAAGGTATGGAACCTATGTCCGCTATCATCCGGTCAAGTACCAATATGCATCAAATGGGTTTTCAGGAACAAAAGAGATGATACAGGCTTGATTATCAAGAATAAGGCAAGACTGGTAGTTCAAGGATACACTCAAGAGGAGGGAATCGATTATACTGATGTCTTTGCACCTGTTGCAAGACTTGAGGCAGTTAGGATCTTCCTTGCTTATTCTGCATCCAAGAATTTTACTGTCTACCAGCTTGATGTCAAGTGTGCCTTTCTATATGGGGATATAGATAGGGAAGTCTATATGTGCCAGCCTTCAGGATTTGAAGATCCACAGTACCCCGACTATGTGTGCAAACTGGATAAAGCTTTATATGGGCTACACTAAGCACCTAGGTTGTGGTATGAGACATTGTCTCAGTTTCTTCTGAAGAATGGTTACACTAGAGGTACCATTGATAAAACTCTATTCATAAGGAAGTCTGGGAAGGACATTTTGCTCGTTCAAGTAGATGTTGATGATATCATTTTGGTTCCTCAAATGACCAAATGTGTAAAGACTTTGAGAGCATCATGAAAAAGAAGTTTGAGATGAGTTCCAAGGGAAAAATGGACTTTTTGTTTGGAATTCAGGTGAAGCAGATGAAGGAAGGGTTCCTTATCAATCAATCTAAATATGTCAATGACATTTTAGAAATATTCGATATGAAAGATTGTAAGACAGCCAAGACACCTGTACCCGGAAATCACAATCTTTGTCCTGACTTTGAGGGGAAGGATACTGATCAACATCAGTATAAGGAAATCATTGGTTCTCTGATGTATCTCATAGCAAGTAGACCTGATATCATGTTTGCAATATGCATCTGTGCAAGATATCAGGCTGCTCCAAAGGTCTCTCACCTAGTTGCTGCCAAGAGAATCCTTAGATACCTCAAAGGAGCACCTAAACAAGGTCTTTGATATCAAAGGAACAACAATTTCAATATTTATGGAGGACCTCAAAGTATAGATTCTTTCGAAGAGGAATTAACCCTCGGAATATGTTTTATATATCTTCTGAAGCAAAATTCCTCCAATGAAAATCTTCTTCCCGGAAGAGTTTTTAGTCTCGGAAGAAGCGATTGATTACATATCAAATCTACTTCCGAAGCTTATAAACTTCTCCACTCGGAAAGCCCTTTTTACTCTCGGAAGTAAGGAACTTACCTTCGGAAGAAGATTACCTTCAAAAATGTTTTATACACGGAAGAAAGATTTTACTGTGTAACGGAAATCTTTTGGGCCCCACTCTGTAAAAAGAAAATATTTTATTAATGATGTCGGAATATTTAAATGGATTAAACATTACCGCCCTTCTCACCTCATACACCAAACCATCTTTTCACCTTATCCAACCCCCAAAACCGCCATTTCACCCATTTCAATAACCCCGACTTTTCACTTTAATCTTTTTACCAAATTTACTGCCCAAAGCTTCCTTCGTCTCCAATTTACCCAAGTTCAAACTCATTTCTTTGCAACTTTTCCCACAATGGTGCTTAACCCTCAGCACAACCAGGTCGTACTCCTTGATTCATCCAAGGATGCTGACTTCTTAGACATCATCTCTTTTCTCACCCAATCTACCTATACACCGCTCTGACTGTTAACCCCACCGTCTATTCAAAACATATGGCCGACTTCTGGGGCAATGGTCAGATTGAAACCCTAAATGGAGTTAGGGTTATGAGGTCAAGCATTTGTGACTAGGAGTTAATCATATCAGAACATCTCATTAGGGAGCATCTGGAGCTTCACGATGAAGGCGCTCCTACGGAATTTCCCAAGTCAGACCTAGATGACACATATACCCAAATGGGATATGGTGGAGATGTGAGCAGGTCTACCGTTTACAAGTTTAACTTCTCATATAACTAGAAGTTCCTGCTTCACGTTGTTCTCCACTACTTGTCTAATAAGTCTGGGGGATGGGATCAAATCCCATATGAACTAGGATGCCTAGTTCATGGATTGGTGAAAAGCCTCCGCTTCAATTACTCAAGATTTATGCTGATCAACCTTATGAAGAACCTCCAGAGGAACATATTCTATATGTATCCCAGGTTAATTCAGCATCTTATCAACTGTGAGCTGGACCAGAGTCAGCTTGTATGTGCAACTGCTCTACCAGTTCCTCAAATGAGGCCAACCATCTTCAAAGTCTTGAAGAGAGTGTCCACCAACTACACTGGAAGACACACTGAGCTTCTTCCAGGTATGATTGAGCCAATGGCTCCTGGTGATATCCCTGTTAACCCCACAGGTGATGAACCACACCAGAAACTACCCTCACTTTGCCAAATCTACCTTCTCACCCCATCAAAATCACTTACCAGAGATGTCCTAGAAGAACCCTTGTTCAATCTACTTTGATTGAACAAGCTCCTCCTGTTCAACCCAAAAAGACTAAAGTGGAAACATGGGCTCCCACTCAGTCTGAGGTCTCACCATCCTTCACTTTTGACCTCAATATGGGTATTGAGTCTCTTCAGTCTCAATCCCATGAGCCTGAAACCCAAGCTGCAAACCCTCAGGGTGAGTCTCTATACTCCCCTGAGCAGCCAAAAAAGGACAGCCCCACCATAGGCTCAATGCCAATAGACATTGATCAAGGTCCCGGGTCATTAGGCTTAACCTTTATATCCTTCACTGACCTATTGATAGGAACTGATGAGGAGATTATGTCTCTTCAGGGCAATGAAGTTGATCCATAACACCCTCTCAAGGATCAAAAGAGCCTAGAGAGAACTCTTATCTCTAGCCCCCATCAGCAAGCCTTAACTGAGGTGAGTCCCACTGATGTAAAGAAGACTCATGTAGATTCAGCTGCCACTACTAAAGGAGCCTCATTGGACCTTCAAGACAGTGGTAACATTACTGAGACTGAATCTACGACAACCATGCCCTTTGATGACTCTGAAACAGACATCATTAGGCAAGGGAAACTAGGGTGCCAATAAACCACATCTGATGGTGAGGATGAACATACTAGGTATGTTACCTCATCTTCCCGTGATTCATCTAAAGAATATGAGGAAAGTCTGCAACTCACCATTCAAGACTTACTTTCTAAAGTCTCAAACCTTGATCTCCGGGTTAAGACTTTAGAGGATAAGTCTGCCACTCAACAACTTGAGATTGAAAATCTCAAGGCCAAACTAGCTGAGAAATAGATTGAGAGATCTGTTAGGCATGCACCCATTCAGGTCTCATTGACCTCTTTTTCTAGCTCATCAAGCTCTCAGAATGATGCTACCAAAAAGAGGGAGAGTATTCAGGGACAAATGCATAAAGAACCACAGAGTCAAGCTCTTTTTACTTTGACTTCAAGATACCCTACTCAGCAACCTTCAGTTTTCCCTGAGCCTCCTCCAATTGTCATTCAAATGGACCAAAGGATGCTCCAAGATCTCAACAGGTTCTTTTCCAAGTTCCTGATGGGATCTTCCATTGAACAGCCAAGCCCTCATGTTTTTGTGGTATACTTTGGAGCTGTAGAGCTTCAGAGGTTGCACACTATCCAAGAAGTTAGTCAACCTAAGGTCCAAGTTGAACCTGAGATTAACTTCAAAGAGGAAACAAGGAATGATGTCCCAGCAACTGAAACAGTTGGGACAGAAAGTGCATTCCCACAGACTTCCGAAGCAGAAGTCAAAGCCTCGGAAGAACCATTTCAAACTTCTGAAGCTGAGATTGAAGCTGCGGAAGGGCTATTTTCTCTATCCGATGATCTAGTTGTCATAGATGCAATCCTAGAACTAGCATTTGAGGTTAATAGGGAGGATTTTCTCACCCAACCCTTGCTCAAACATCATCATTATCTCCTACTCCTATCACCACCACTAAACCTGAAACCTCTACTAAAGAACCTCCAAAGTCTAGCACTTCCAAAGACACCAAAGGGAAGAGGAAGATGACTGAGGAAGAACTAATGGAGGAAGAAAGATTGGAGAAGCTTAAAAGGAAAGGTAGACTCCCAACTGGGAAGTTACTAGCTGCAAGTAGCAAATCAGTTGCAACCAACCAGGAGGCTATCAACAACAAGAAAATGGTGGAGATCATTGACAAGCTTGTCAAGCTTGGAGCCCTTAATGAAGATGTGCTCCTGCTATCATTAGAAGAGCTAATTGAGTTAGAAAAGGCAACTCTGCTGCAAATTCAGCAAAAAGAAGAAGCATCAAGGTTGGCTTTGGAGGAAGAGGGGGAGAGAAAGAAAAGAGAGACTGATAAGCAGCTAAGGAGTGAAAAGATAACTTTCCTAAGCTCCAGAGGTTTCTCTCTAGAGGAATTGACTCCTCACAACAATGATACGATCTTGTGGCTTTTCAAGAAAGAGCAAGATCAAATGGAGAAAGAGAGAAAGAAAGCTGCAAAGGAGAAGCTAAGGGAGAAGAAGAAGAAGGAGGAAGAAGCAGGACTCGCTGCTGCCAGGAAGATAGGTGATAAAGCCTAGATGAAGGAATATCTCTGGGCTCATGGCTTCTCTGGTAGGCAGGTGGGTCCAAAGTCTAAGAAGACCCTATAGTGACATGTCAGTGACATCAAGGCCGACATTCGCTCAGGGAAAAGGAAAGAGATGTACATAAGGGGACAGGGGATGACCTTCAAACCAACACCTCAACCACAACCTCAACCCCAACCACAACCTCAACCCCAACCACAACCTCAACCCCAACCACAACCTGAACCAATCCCTTTCCCATTTTCCATTAAAACTGAACCAACCTCTGAGCCTTACACCCCTGAACCTACACCATCATCCATACCTGCCTCTTCACCACAACCACCTCAACTACCCATCCTCAAACCCAAAACACTTCTTAGAACCCAAACACCACTACCTACCCAACAACCACCCAAACCATCCCCTCAGCCTTCCAAACATCTCTCCTTAGAGGAGTTTAAGGAGATCAAGATGAAGCTCATCAACTGTACAACCTTGAGCGACATCTCTTATAAGGAGGAGTCAGTCAAGCTAACCTATGTTGATGTCTCCTCATGTTCCCTCACCAGAGATCAATTCCTTGATATGTCTAGAGGAACACTGGACCAAGCCGCTAAACTCTTTGGCTACAACTTGGATTCACTAAATGAAGAAGAGAAGAAGTTAAGAAGAAGGTTGGTGACTCTGCTGGATATAAAGAAAGGGGATAAAGTGCCAAGTCATCCCCTTGTGCCAAGAAAGAAGATCATCCAGTGGAGGTTTGAAGACTCTTCTCATAACTTTGTTGTTGAGAGAGTGAATGGAGAGCTAAACAGGCTTAATGCCTCATCTCTGCTACACTTAAGCAAATTAGATATTGCTGAGTTAGCAGAGAAGACATTCTCCAACCCCTCCAACTCTGAGATAGCTGCTCACATTAGAAATCATCTTAGCAGTCTTCATCTGGCCGAGCTAACTACTAGGACCAAGACTGAAGAGTTGAGACTGAGAGAAGAGAAGGAGAGGAAATGATCAGCAACCAAAGGCAAATTCTTTCTTCAAATGGTTGAAGGTCCTGAACTTGAATCCATAGTTAGATGGGAGTATGACTACAACTCCCATCAACTAACTCTCTTCAGGGGGGCATAACAAAGGGTGCATGTTATTCAGAGTGATAGACTGGATCTCCTATCCACGAATGACTTGTACAAACTTCTCAGCACCACTTCAGGGAAGAAAAAAGAAATAGATAGCATCTTCTGTCCCTTGTGCTAAAGGTTTTGAGAAGTAGGAATAAGTGAGGTTTTGGTAGCATCAGCCTAGGGGGAGTTTGTTGGATCTAGAAAGGCTGGTGCAACCAAAACCAAAACACTTAGACAAATTTTGGTACAACTTATAAAGGTCTTCCGAAGCTAAGTACAGAACTTCCGAAGGCAAATGGAGTTCTTCCGGAGGCAAAGACAGAACTTTCGAAGATCATGTCTGAAAGATCTTCCAAAGGAAGACTCCAGCTTCCGAAGACAAAGTCTTTTCTCTTCCAAAGTTCAAGACTTAGAAGAAATGACAACAACAACTTCCGAAGTATAAAGATCTGAAGAAGTCCTCAAGCCTCGGAAGAAGTAGCCTCTTCCGAAGTATAAGTGGCTTCGGATGAACAAGTTCTTCCGAAGCCAATTAGCATTCAAAAGACACTACTATGAACCAGTGGAGATAAGTATGGCCCTTCTGACACTCCGCTGCAAGTCTTTGAGATACTACATGGCGCTTTCCCACGCCCATGTAGTTGACCATACTTTATTTCACTGTTCACCTTTTATCAGTTAGTACAGTTACCAACTTTAGTTAGTGACAAAAGGTAAGTCATAGACATGTCATGACTACCTTATCTCAGATAATACTTTATCTAAGATACCTTAACTTTAGCATTGTAGTATCTGCTTTAATCATAGGTTTCCAGCTGGTATCAAAGTATATCCGGCTGTAGGATCTAGTATATATAGTTTCTCATTGTAACTCATGTAACATGCTTGTAAGAGTCTTGTAATACTTTGAGTTGATAAGTAACATATACAAGTACCTTGAAAATTATTTCTTTGTGTTCTTTGTTACAGAGTATATTATAATAAACTCTTAGAAGGGATTCTATATCATCATCTGAACCGAGTGTGTTTCAAGTGAGTTTGAGAGAAAAACAAAGTGTTTAGTGACAAAACCGATCCTGTAATTTTCTAGGGTATATATGATATTTTAAATTAGTTTGGGTATATATGTATTTTAATATTAGTTTGGGTATATATGATAATTGAAAAGTTTTTAGAGATATATATATCATATTAAATTAGTATTCTAGGATATACATGATATATTAAAAAAAATTTTGGGTGTATATGATATTTTAAAAGTTTGTAGGTGTATATATGAAATGCTCTAGATTTTTAAATATAGTTAAGAGACTTTACCAAAAAAATGGGTAAAAAAGTGAAAAGATTGGAACATGGGAATAGCTCCGATACCAATACGGTCTTATACAATCAACTACATATCACTACAAGAATCAAATGCTAAGGAGAAGATACATGTCATCGTGACAAGGGTCCAATGTCGTTGCATAGGCTATGATCACGACAAATCATCGGCATAGGTGAAGTAGTCATAGACTTGTCAACATATGTCAATTTACACTCATCGCCAAAACTATTGTTGCCATAGAGGTCTATGTCGGCGACAAGTTGTCACAAAAGATTTGTCAGCAAATGTTTTACCATGTCATGTCGTAGCCTTAGGTATATTAAAAATTTTAATTAATAATTAAAAATAATTTTTAAAACAACTAGGGATATTGTTATTATTTTTTTTAAACTCAACTCATTAAAACATATACATATTCAAAATTTAGATTTTATCTATTTTGTAATAAAATAAACATGTTAGACCTCCTCCTAGACTCTTTAACCCACTTAATAAATCCTAGTAGTCGTATAAAGCTATTGGTTTTGATTAAACAAGATCACCTCCTGGTCTCATCAATTTTAATATGTTATTGTATCCTAACGCTATTTACCTCCTTGTCTCAATAACACAACACCCAAAAACTCATTTATGAATTCCAAGATGTAAGATAATACAAATTAATATGATCAAAGACACAAAATCACAAGCTTTAAAATTAATTAGAAAAAATCCACCCCGTATAATTTTTATCCAATTAAATAAGAAAACATTGTAAAGTTAACTCCTTTTCACCTCCTGGTCTCAAAGTTGGTCAAAACATTAATTTTTATCAAAAGTTACAACCCAAATCTCATGACTAATTACTCCTAACTTAGCCATAATCATCACAACATAAAGTAAATAACTTTAACATGCTAACTTATTCAACTAATACAAAATCCATTGAATAACCAATCATAGGGATCAAGCATCAAGCTTTAATCATAAAATAGTATCAAACAACACCTAAGATCATGCATAAACTGAATTTTTCAATAAAACATAACCATTGAGTCAAAAAACTGAAAAATAGTCAAAACAACAACATTCAAACCATATTTAGGTAGTTTAAAACAACTTAGCTACACATGGTGATTAAGAACATCAAATATATAATCCCAATATCAAACATGATGAAGACAAGTCTCAACAACTAGAAAACGAAGTCAAATAATGTGACAAAGTCAACCGAAAGCTTATGCATTTCTTTCTTCAACTCTAAAGCTTCAACACTTAATTCTAGCCTTTCAATACACCAGATTGCTCCCTAGATGAGCCAATCTCTGTTAAGAGTCATCACAATCTAAAGTTGATGGAAGTTTGTCTTAATGGGTGCTTCACAGTGTAAGGCCCTGTTCCCGGGACGCTCACAGTCAGACAACCATCGTACATAATATTTAAAAATCACATTACAAGTCATTAAAATCACTGCAGCGGAATAATTTAACCAAAAATCCATTTCATATATTAATAATCTCTTTTGCAAAATAATACATCATTGTTAAGTTACATTATATCATTAGTTGCATTACATCATAAAAACATTATTGTTATATAAAATGGATGCCATCCAAAACAAGCCAAGTAGCTGCCCCCGTGCCATCCTCAGCAACTCTTGCCTGCCAACTGAAAAATACATAAAAATCAGTGCTGCTGAGTGAGTTCTAGTTTTATAATAATAAAAATGCTTAGCTATCGTTTAAAACAATTTCTTTACTTTCATTTGCAATCATGCATCATACGTACAAATAAATAATCTTATTATTATCTTTTATCATCATTTGTCGTCGTACGCTATTCATTATTGTTCATCATTATCTTTCACTTTCATCTGGACCAATGCCATGTGCTTCACCCCAACATCATGCATAAAGCGGGAACTGGGCCAAAGTCTATAATAGACTCCCATACATTATGCCCGGTGGCCTGACCACAGTACCAGGGTAAGCGACAAGGGTCCCATACGTCTGGTCAGTCACAAATACTAGACCCCTGTGTGTATCCTTATGGGTTAGCTAAACCACACACAGTTGAGCTAACAAGATTTTAGATTTGTGCACCTCCTTTCGTTTGCTTGCAAGACTTCATCCATTCACTCATGCATGCATTCATTCATTCTTTACGTTCCTCTTGTCATTATCATTAACTTTCGCTTTACGTTACATAATACTATACTTTCATTTGCATCAACATACCACGTAAAGCCACGAAATAATACGTAATAGGAACATAAAGATAACACATTATAATCACACATAACATAAGCATGCATAGCATCATCACATGACATCATTCAACATCATATAATCATCATACATCATCCCCGAGAACATCCCAATTCAATGCCTAAAACTTCCTTTTTCCTAAAAAAATCAGAAATAATTCTATCCTCTAGGCGCATGGGCACTATGCAGGCACATGGGAACACTTAGGCGCATGGGAAGCTTTTAGGCGCGTTAGCACTATACGTGCGCATGGCTAACACTTAGATAATTTGGGCAACTTTCTGGGCGCATGGGCACTATGCAAGCGCATGAGCCTTACTTAGGTGCATGGACGCTATTTGGGCGCATGGGTTTCAGGCGCATGGGGACTTAGGCGCATGGGGACTTAGGCGCATGGGCAGGTTGGCCGCATGGGAACACTTAGACATTTTAGGCATATTCTAGGCGCATGGATACTATTTGGGCGCATGGGTTTCAGGCGCATGGGGACTTAGGCGCATGAACAACTAACTCATAACTAACATCATAATCCAATCCCCAAATCGAATCCAAACATGTTCTAAGCTTAGTTCTAGTATTCTAAGCAACAAAACATGCTCATAACATAAACATAATCATAAATCCTCTCAAACTTACACCCACCAACATACACACACACAATTACATACGGGTACACACACCCAATATAATAAAAATATTTAAACATGTATTTCCAGCCCTAAAATCAGTTAAAAGTGGGGTTTTAGAACTCACCTTTTACGACTTTCATGTATGACTTCTTCAACCCAAATGCAAAATAAGTTCAAACACCTAGAACCCACCAAAAACACACATACGAACATACAAACACATACATATGCATAAACCCGAACTGAAATCAGTCAAGAACACTTCAAAACATAGAATTCTTACCTTGAATTCGACTTCTTCTTGTTCTTCCTTCAAAACCCGAAAGTTTCTTTCTTTCTCTCTCTAAAATCCGGATGCAAAAAGGATGAAAGTAACATGGTATGGCGGCCATGTTGCTTTATGTACCAACTTTTTTATTCTTTTGTCCTTTTTACACATTTAACCCCTCAACTTGGGTTAAAATGCGTTTCTTTCTTTTTCTGCACTTTTATTTTTTCTTTTAAATTTTCCCGGGTGTTACAAGTCTACCCCCTTAATATAGGTTTCGTCCCTAAAACCTGTTATTTCTCAAATAGATGTGTGTGATGTTGTCTCATCTCTTCCTCAGTCTCCCACGTAGACTTGGTCCCTGTCTATGCCTCCACTGTACCCGCACCAAGGGAACCACTTTATTCCGCAATCTCTTCTCTTTTCGATCAATGATAGCCACTAGTTGCTCCACATAATTAAGTCGCTCATCTAATTCAATGTCCTCCAGTGGTACGATCATATCTTCATTGGCTAAGCACTTTCTCAGATGAGATACATGGAATGTTGGATGAATTCCACTTAACTCATCTGGCAACTCCAACGTATAGGCCACCTCTCCTACTCGAGCAATGATTCGGAAAGGCCCTATGTAGTTGGACTCAACTTGCCCCACTTCCTAAACCGGATGATACCTTTCCAAGATGAGACTTTTAGCATAACTCTATCACCCACCTTGAACTCAATCGGTCTACGCCGCTTATCAACATACGACTTTTGCCTATCTTTGACTGCCTTCAAGAAGGCTTTGATCTTTTTCAGCTTCTCAGTCGTAGCCTCGATGACTTCAATGCTCCCCAACTCCTTTTGACCAATATCACCCCAACAAATGGGTGTTCTACACCTCCTACCATGTAGCATCTCATAAGGGGGCATACCAATGCTGACATGATAACTGTTATTGTATGAGAACTTGGCTAACGGCAGATGGTCATCCCAACTTCCTCCAAAATCAATGACGCATGCTCGGAGCATATCTTCTAGCGTCTGAATGATTCTCTCTAACTGACCATCCGTCTGTGGATGATAAGCCATGCTAATGTGTAACCTCATCCCCATTGCATCGTGGAATTTCTTCCAAAACTTGGATGTAAACGGAGTGTCACAGTAAGACATAATAGACACTGGTACCCCATGATGAGTTACAATCTTCTTGATGAATAGATCCGCTAATCTCTCCGAAGAATACGTTTCACGGATCGGTAGGAAGTGAGCACTCTTCGTCAAACGATTAACTATCACCCATATGGCATCATACCCTTTCGCGGTACGCGGTAGCTTCGTAATAAAATCCATGGTGATATGCTCCCACCTCCACTTGGGTATATCCAAAGGTTGGATCTTTCCGTATGGCTTCTGATGCTCCGCCTTCACTTGCAAGCAAGTAAGTCACTTACTCACATACTCCGCTACATTGTGTTTCATGCCCGGCCACCAATAATCTTTCTTCATGTCTTGATACATCTTCGTAGCACCGGGATGAATGGAGTATCATGTTTTATGAGCTTCATCCATGATTCTCCTTTGTGGATCACCATAACGAGGGATCCATATCCGTCCGAATCGGGTTCTGACACCGAGAGTGTTTTCACCCCACTCCATGACTAGACCTATCATCTTTTTGGAATTAAGGCGATCTTCTTTCAACGCCTCGTCTTGAAACTCCTTGACCTGTGTCATCACATCAAAGGTCATAATCATCTGATAAGCCTTCACTCGAATTGGCTCGGGTCTCTCCTTTCGGCTAAGGGCATCCGCCACTACGTTGGCTTTGCTCGGATGGTAATGGATCTCGCAATCATAATCCTTAATGAGCTCCAACCATCGCCTCTGTCTCATATTCAAATCCTTATGCTCAAAGAAGTACTTTAGGCTCTTGTGATCAGTGAAGATAGTGCATTTCGTCCCGTATAGGTAGTGCCTCCAAATCTTTAAGGTAAAGACCACAACCGCTAACTCCAAATCATGAGTAGGGTAATTAACGTCATGAACCTTCAACTTTCGGGATGCGTAGGCTATAACCTTTCCTTGCTGCATCAACATGTAACCCAACCCCGAGTAAGAAGCATCTGAATAGACCACCAAATCCTCGCTTCCTTCGGGTAGCGACAAGACATGAGCTTACGTCAACCTCGCCTTTAGCTCCTCAAAAGCCCTCTCTTGCTATTGACCCCACACAAACTTCACATCCTTACGGGTCAACTTAGACAGCAGAGAAGTTATCTTGGAGAAGTCTAGGATGAATCTTCTATACTAGCCCGCTAATCCCAAGAAACTACGGATCTCAGATGGCGTCTTTGGAGACTTCCATTGCATTACAACTTCCACTTTTGCTGGGTCCACCATAATCCCCTCGGGATTCACAACGTGACCCAAGAACTACACCTCGCGCAACCAGAACGTGCACTTGGAGATCTTGGCATACAACTTCTCCCTTCTAAACATCTCCAGCACCTCCCGAATGTGACCGACATGCTCGTCCTCGCTCTTCGAATAATTCAGGATATCATCAATAAGCAGAATCACTGATTTATCCAACATCGGCAAACACACTCGGTTCATCAAGTCCATAAAAGCAGCTGGCGCATTAGTTAAACTGAAAGGCATAACGAGGAAATCGTAGTGTGCATAACGCGTGTGAAAAGCTTTTTTAGGAATATCTTGCTCTTTTGCCTTCAACTGATAATAACCCGATCGAAGATCTATTCTTGAAATCCAACTAGCATCTTGGGGATGATCAAAAAGGTCATCAATCCTTGGCAACGGGTACGGTTCTTCACCGTCAACTTGTTTAACTCACGGTAGTCGATGCACATCCTCATACTACCGTCCTTCTTATTGACAAATAAGACCGGAGCATCCAAAGGAGAGACACTCGGTCTAATGAACCCCTTATCAAGCAACTCTTGCAGTTGCTCTATCAATTCCTTCATCTTGGAGGGGCCATCTGATACGACGCCTTAGCAACAGATTGGGCACCGGGTATCAAGTCAATCTGAAATTCGATTTCACGGTCGGGTGGCACACTTTGTACATCTTCTGGGAACACGTCCGGGAATTCACACACACAACCGATACATCAGACAGTTGTGGTGTTGGCGTATCCACATCCTTCACATAGGCTAGGTAGGCACTACATTCATGCCTCATGCACTTTCCCGCCACCGCCATCGAATCACCTTCGGAATAGTCGTAATTCGATCACCGTAGATCGTAACGAAACTCCCGTCAGGCGATGTTAGTTGAATCATCTTCTTGGGGCACATAATATTCGCCTTATAGGCCGTTAACCAGTCCATTCCTAGGACTACATCAAACCTGCCTAAGGTCATCACGAACGGTCAAACAGGAAACTTATGACCTTCTAGTTCTATGTCACAACCTTCTATCAGATCAGAAATCCTGGTAGACTTACCTATGACAGTTTCTACATCGAAGGGCTCATCAATACTTCTACTACTAATAGGAAAATTAGCACAGAAAGCAGCAGAAATAAAACTCCTACTTGCACCTGAATCAAATAACACAGAAGCAAGAGTTTGATTTACTAAAAACGTACCTGACACGACATCGGGGTCTTTCCTAGCCTCCTCCCTGGTTATCGTGAATGCTCTGGCGCTCGCCTTCTGTGCTTCAATCCCGGTTGCCTTCTTCACTCCTGAACTCTCAGTCCTTGGCTTATTGCAGTCCCTGCTCATGTGACCCTCTTTGCCACAGGTTAAAGCACCTTGCCACCCTATAATTTCTAGCCACATGTCCCGACCTCCCACACTTGAAAAAGACATTTAATCCCTATCTGCACTCCCCTGTATGTCCCTTCCCGCACTTGCCACATCTTTTCGTCTCCCCACCGGATGTGACTACATGCCGGTCATCCATCCTCGCGGCCTTGTTGTTTGGAGCGACCCCGCCATGTCCAAACCGCTTCCCATTCCAGTTCCGGTCACCACCACCTTTCTTGCTCACTTCAGCCACCACCACCTTTCGCTCATCATATAGCCTTCCCGCCAGATCAACCACTGACCTAAACGTGCTCGGTCGGGTGGCGATCATGTGCCTGCGGATATCCGCCGGTAAGCCCTGGATATACCTCTTAATCTTTCGTGACAGAGGCGTCACCTAATCCGGCACCAACCTGCCATCTCTTTGAATTTGGTGGTGTACAGTTGGTGCGTCATGGTTCCCGCCTCCAACTGCAGGCACTCCCTCTCGACCTTATCAAGTTCTATATGAGGACAAAACTCCTCAATCACTAACTTCTTCTACTCGTTCCAGCTCATCCTCCCAATCACCCTGCTACCCTCGGCCTGGACAATATTGTCCCATCAGAACAAGGCCGAGTCTATAAACGAGTGAGTGGCGAACTTCACTTTCTGGTCCTCCCGGCACTCACTGATATCAAGTACGGCTTCCATTTCCCTCACCCATCGATGAGCTGCAGCAGTAGTGTCATTGCCATCAAAGGTAGGGGTTGCATCTCTGGAATGCCCTATAGTTGCAGCCTCGTGTTGTCTCCTACATAGGCTCTTCTTCCTCCTCCTCATCACTGGATACAAACGTCTCAGTCTCCGGCTACTCCCCTTCCCCCGCAGATCTCCTTCTTTCCTTCCCCTCCCCTTCCCTCACATCTTTGATCACTTCGGTCACCACAAACGACAGGATCGTCTACATGACCTGGTGAACATCCTCAACCACAACCTCCTTCACCGAGGCCCTTAGGTTAGCACTCTCATCACCACCCTCCGGATGAGGGGTCTCGAGCTCCCCATGGGGGGTCTCTTCGGCCCTAGCCTTGCCTCTGGTGACACGCGGTCCAGCACCACGTCCACCACGGCCTCCACCTCGAGAAGCCTTTGATGATCTACCTCCATCCATCCTCTAAACACGCTATAAGATCCAAACACCAACACGGTCATTCAAGGTAATAGTTCAGTTTATGTCAAGTATAGTAAGTCTCTAATTACAGTGGCCAGTTATGATTAGCCACTTACTTTACTCTTCATACCCCAAGCATTTCCTATCCTGACTACATTAGTATCTAAATCTACTAACAGAACATAAATCACATAACATGCACACATAATACCGATTAACGTTACAAAAATTACCTGATGGCACATAGCTACTCGGACTGGCATCCTTCCATTTTGTCCCATTCTCAGTTTAAGTTTAGGTTTTAGAAAGTATTTACCTATTTCTCTTAAACTTTGGCTCTGACACCAACTTGTAAGGCCCCGCTCCCGGCACGCTCACCGTCGGACAATCTTCGCACATAATATTTAAAAATCATATCACAAATCATTAAAATCACTATAGCGGAATAATTTAACCAAAAATCCATTTCATATATTAATAATCGCTTTTGCAAAATAATACATCATTGTTAACTAACCAAATATCAACTTGCATTACATCACAATAACATTATCGTTATACAAAATGGATGCCATCTAAAACAAGCCAAGTAGCTGCCCCCATACCATCCTCAACAACTCTTACCTACCAACTGAAATATACATGAAAGTCAGCGTTGCTGAGTGAGTTCTAGTTTTCTAATAATAAAAATGCTTTGCTATCGTTTAAAACCGTTTCTTTACTTTCATTCGCGATCATGCATCATACGTACAAATAGATAATCTTATTATTACATTTCATCATCATTCGTCGTCGTACGCTATTCATTATCATTCATCATTATCTTTCACTTTCATCTGGACCAATGCCATATGATTCACCCTAACATCATGCATAAACCGGGTACTGGGCAGTGGCCTGACCACCGTACCAGGGTAAGCGACAAGGATCCCATACGTCTGGTCAGTCACAAAGACTAGACCCCTGTGTGTATCCTTATGGGTTAGCTAAACCACACACCACCGTACCAGGGTAAGCGACAAGGATCCCATACGTCTGCTCAGTCACAAAGACTAGACCCCTGTGTGTATTGTTGGACCAAAAGAACCAATGAGCCGGATCAGAAAAACCTTTAAGTCCCACAGACGTCACAACAACTACTGAAGTCCACAACAGCTGAAGACAACAACTGAAGACAAAGTCTGAAGACACAAGTGCTGAAGACAAAGTCTGAAGACACAAGTGCTGAAGACAAAGTCTGAAGACAAGTGCTGAAGACAAAGTCTGAAGACACAAGTGCTGAAGACAAAGTCTGAAGACAAGTGCTGAAGACAAAGTCTGAAGATGTTGTCACAACAGCTGAAGAGGACTTCTTCAGTAGTTGTGACGGTTTGCTTTCAGTAGTTTTATATTTTCTATTTTCAGTAGTTTTGTAAAACGACTGAAGAGTTTGTTCTTCAGTCGTTGTAGTATCAGTAGTTTCCTTTTCAGTTGTTTCATGTTTTATACTTAGCACTCTGACATGTTCTCAGTAGTTGTGAACATTTCAGTAGTTTGTTAAGAAGTAGTTATTTTTGTACTAGATCTGCTAGTAATCACCATCCCGTGATTACAGCAGTGATTGCACTCTATATAAGGAGTGCCAACCTTATTGTAACGGTGAATGATTTAGCAATAATATTGAGCATTATTGAAACATTCCAAATCACAGAAAAATATTCTCTCGCATTTGCTTACAAATAACATTCTCTTGCTATAATTTGACTAATTCATCTCTTCATTCCGCTGCATTACACTCTTATACTTCAAACTTGTGATCGTTGATCCTGTCAAATGGTATCAGAGCAGGTTAATCATTGATCGATCTAATAATTGATCATTGAAACTGCTCTTCAAGATCCAAGTTTGAGTGAATTAGTATCCTTTTGCAAGAAACTGTTATAGAGATTGAATTTTCTGTGTTTTTAATCATTCATCCTGAGACTTATTCTCGGTTTTCATTGAGTTTGTTGTGGTGTGTCTAAATTTTTGCTTGAATAAAATTGTTTGTTGTTTCAAAATGACTACTCCTTCCAATGATCCTCACAATACTGGTTCCTCAACCAAGCCTCCAATGCTGGTTAGGAATGAGTATAACATATGGCAACGTCGTATGCTTCATCACCTGTCTGTTAACAGTTCAGGTTGTTGGACATCAGTGGTACATGGTCCACATAAGCCTATGGTGAATAACCCGGAAACCAATCAAATGGTTCCGAAGAGGAAGGATCAATACTCAGATGAAGATAAGAAATTATTTGAGATAGATGCAAAAGCTCATGGAATTCTAGCCATGGCGCTACCAAATGAAATTTATTCTGGGTTAATGCATTATGAATCTGCCCATGACCTCTGGAATGCCTTGAAAGAACAATTTGGAGGAACAGATGAGGTCTTGGCAAATAAGAGAGATCCTTGCCCAACAATATGAGACATTCTCTCATAGGAAGGGTGAGACACTGACTCAACAGTTTGAGCGGTTCTCTTGTTTGATCTCTGAATTGAAAATGGTCAAACATGAGTATACTAATGTTCAGATGAATAACAGATTTCTCAGATCACTGCCTGAGAGATGGGATACATATACCATTGTCCTACGCTCCAGTGCAAATTTGGACAAACTATCTCTCACCCAACTTCATGGGAAATTGCTCACATTTGAGAGAGAGATAGAACAAAAGAGAAAACTGTCTTCATCTGGTAAGCTCACTGAGGACTTTGTACCAGGCAATACTGCTCTGGTCAGTCATGAGTCAGAATATGCTTCATCTGAATGCCAGTATGATGAGCATATTGATTTCTCTTCAAATATTTCTGATTCAGCATTTGTGAGTGTTGATAGTCAATTTTCTGGGTGTAATAATGACAATTTATGCTTCATCATGGATGATCTCAAGGGGATTGCTGATGATGACTTAGAAGAGATGGATATTTTGAGCCAAATGGCCTTGATAAATATCAGATCTTAGAAGTTCTATAAAAGAACTGGAAGAAAGTTCCCAGGACTTTCTGGCAAAACCAAAGTTGGTTTTGACAAGAGTAAGTTGAGGTGTCACAGATGCCAAAGGCTTGGACACTTTGCTAGAGAATGTAGATCATCTGGATCTAATTCCTCTGCACCTTTTGTGACTTTTCCTAGCAATAGTCAACAAAACAAAGGGCAACATCCTGTCAATTCTAGTCATCAGTCCCAACTACAATCTCCTGCATACTTTGTTCCTCAGGGTCAAATGCCTTATCCTTACCCGTGTTATTACATGCCACAAACCAGTCAAGTTCAAGCTCCTATGGTACCACAACCTCATGCACTTCCAGAACCTCAACCATCTCATCAACCCCCTCAACCTCAACAACATAGCTTCTTCACCCCAGAAGTTGTTGATTGGAGCAGCTTGCCAGATGACATGTCTGGTCATGAACAACTGTTCACAAGTGCTGATCAACATGGTGGTGATAGTCCTTTTGGAAATCTGGCACTTATGGCTCTGGAATCAACTGAGGGTTCCTGCTCAACTGCATCATCTTCACAGGTAACTCAGGTATCTTCAGAGGCCAAAGCCAAGTTATGTTCTGAATCTTGCATTGCTGCCTTTGTCTCTATTAGAGAGGCAAATGTAGCATTAATAAATGAAAAACTTGAGTTTGAGAAAACTATTTCCAAAAGACAAGCTGAGTATGAGTCTGTTCTTAATAGTAAAAATGATGAGATTTATAAGCTTAAATGCCAATTAAATGATGAAAAGGCTAAGCTAGAGGTTATTCTGGAGGACCAGAAAAGTCTTAAAGAAACCCTTGCAGTTACCCAAGTAGAGTGTGATCGATGGGTACAATCATGCAAAGGTTTTGAGATGCTTCTTAGTAAGCAATCAGCTTCCAATGTGAAGTTTGGCATTGGTTATAATCACACTGCTCCTCCTACAGATTTTGCTCCAAGAGTAGAAGGTGAAATCTGATGGAGAAAGCAATAACCAATCCACCTCATCATGTGATTCACTTTCTGATAAAGCATCATCAAAAGTTGAAGTCAGCAATAAGCCCTCTCAGAACTTATCAGTCAATATTGATAGTTCAATTGCTGACACTCACATGATCAAAGAGTTGGTCAACTCAGGAGTTATTTCTGAAAGTCCTGAAAGGACTGGAGAGCAAGATTTAACTCCTGAAGTTCAAGCTCCAACTACTGACAGCACTGAAAAGAAGAAAACTGTCAGTAGAAAGAGTTTGAAGACTACTAAAGAGGAAGCCAAGAAAGCAAATAGTGCTTCCAAAGTACTGAAGAGCAAGTCTTCAGTAGTTTCATCCTCTTTAGTTGATGATCAACATAAGATGAAAAAGAAACCATGTGAAGTATGTGGTTTGTTTAATCATCTCACTGATGATTGTTGGTACAAAAGAGGATCCAAACTCAAACATAAAGATGAAATTAAAGAGAAAATGCTTAAAATGAAAAATGAGTTTAAAGCCACATTTGTACCAGCAACATCAAATCCTGTAATCCTTAAGTTCCAAAAGAAATCAAAAAGGAAGGGGTTAAACAGGTAACAGCTGAGGTTGCTCAAAAGAAGAAGGTGCAACATAAGAACTTATCAAACTCCAGTCCTAATGTGTCTGAAGAGCTGAAAGCTCTATCACAAAATCAGACACAGCTGGTTATGATGGTTCAACATCTATTGGGAAGAGTCAACCAATTAGATGTTCCTATGTTGAATCCACAGAAAAGGAGGTCCAAGCCAAAGGATTCCTCTTTTCCACCATCTTCTTCCTCTCAAGCTGTTATTTCTAGCAAACTTGTTAGTCCACCATCTGTTGATGTGAATAGGCCCAAAACCAAAAAGGTTTGGGTCTCAAAATCTAACTAATTTGCTTTGTTCTGCAGGGTTCTTCAACATGCCACAGAGGCATCTGGTATGTAGACAGTGGAGGATCCATGCATATGACAGGAAACAGATCACTTCTTAATGACTACTCTCAAGGAAGGAAGGGATTTGTATCTTTTGGCAATGATGCAAAGGGTTACATCATCGGCAAAGGCTTTGTTTCCAATGGGGAAATAAAGTTTGATGATGTTAACCATGTGGAAAATCTCAAGTACAACCTCTTGAGTGTCAGTCAAATGTGTGACAAAGGCCATGTTGCTCTTTTCACAAGTCAGAACTGCCGGATTCTGTCATCCAAAGTTCTGAGTTTGATTGACAAGGTGTTGGATAAACACACTCTCCTTAAGGCCAACAGGACAGGAAGAGTGTATGCCTTAGATCTTTCTAAGAAAATAGATCTCAAAGGCCATCCTTGCCTATTTTCCAAGGCTTCCCCTCAAGAATCTACACTATGGCATAGAAGGCTGGGTCATGTTAATCTCAAAAACATAAATCAGCTGATTAACCATGGTTTAGTAAGGGGATTGCCTATGAAGGAGTTCAAATGTGAAGATGACTGCACTGCTTGTCTAAAAGGAAAACAGCACAAAGTTTCATTTCCTTCCATAGAAGAACCTAAGTCCACAGCCTGCTTACAACTTCTTCACATGGATCTTTTGGTCCTGTGAGAGTGATGAGTATGGCTAAGAAGAAATACTGTCTAGTAATTGTGGATGATTACTCCAGATTTGTATGGACTTTCTTCTTGCATTCAAAGGATGAAGCACCTCAGAAGATTATCAACTTTGTGTTGTATGTTGAGAAGCAGTATTCCCTCTCAGTCAAGTGTATTAGAAGTGATAATGGAACCGAATTTAGAAACAATACACTTGATGAGTTCTACCTCTCAAAGGGAATCAAGAGGCATTTTAGCATTCCAAGAACTCCTGAACAAAATGGAGTAGTGGAGAGAAAGAACAGGACCCTTATTGAAGCTGCAAGGTCCATGTTGGCTGACTCTGGATTGCCAATGACTTTTTGGGCTGAAGCTATCAATACTGCTTGTTATGTACAAAATAGAGCTCTAGTGAATAAGAGGTTGATGAAAACTCCATATGAAGTTCTTCATCATTTGGCCCCTCTAATTTCATTCTTTAGAGCTTTTGGATGTCCTTGTTTCATTCTCAACACAAGGGATCAACTCCAGAAATTTGATTCTAAGGTGGATGCAGGATATTTTGTTGGGTATTCATCAACTTGCAAAGCATACAGAGTCTTCAACTGTAGAACAAAGATGGTTGAAGAGACTCTACATGTTAAGTTTAATGAATCTCCAAAGGACAAGATTCCACAAAATCCTGTGGAGATATTTGATTTGGACATACTTCAATATGCTCCTCATCAAACTCCTGCTGTTGCTCATGTCAACAGTTCTCCACCTGGTGGTACTGCTGGTGCTGATGATGATGATAGTAGTACTCACCTCTTCAGATTTACTGATCAACTGCCTGATTCAGCTAGACCTGATGTTCCTGCAGCTCCAGCAGCACAATCCACAACAAATGCTGATGAGATTTCTACAACTTCAACTTCCTTTGAACTACCATCAACTGATTGGTTTCAAGGAAATTCTTCACCATCACCATCTGTTGCTGCTGAGCCTGCTACAAACACTTGCACTGATCTCATTGTGTATCAAGATCTGAAGAATCACCCTATGTCTCAAATCATTGGTGATATCACTGCTGGTGTATCAACAAGAAGTCAATTGTCAAATTTCTGCTTCTATGCTCTCTTCATTAGTCAGCAAGAGCCAAAGAATTATCACATTGCATTAAAAGACAATGGATGGGTTGATGCCATGCAGCTTGAGCTTCTTCAGTTCAAGAAACAACAAGTGTGGGAACTTGTTCCTCTACCTCCAGGTAAGTGTGCAATAGGCACTAAATGGGTGTTTAGGAATAAGACTGATGAAAATGGGCTTATTGTTAAGAACAAGGCCAGACTGGTGGTTCAGGGGTTTGCACAAGAAGAAGGTATTGATTATGATGAAACCTTTGCTCCTGTAGCCAGACTGGAAGCAATTCGATTGTTTTTAGCTTATGCTGCTTATCAAAATCTTAAAGTTTTTCAAATGGATGTCAAAAGTGCTTTTCTGTATGGGAAAATTAAAGAAGAGGTTTATGTATGTCAACCACCAGGTTTTGAGGACAACAAACATCCTAATTGGGTGTATAAGCTTGATAAGGCTCTTTATGGGTTGAAACAAGCTCCTAGGGCCTGGTATGAGACATTATCAAACTTTCTTCTTGAAAATAATTTTACTAGAGGCACCATAGATAAAACTTTGTTCATTAAGAAAGCAGGGCAGCATAATCTACTTGTTCAAATTTATGTAGATGATATTATTTTTGCATCCTCTGATCCACAGTTGTGTGATGACTTTACAAAGCTGATGCAACAAAAGTTTGAAATGAGTGCAATGGGGGAATTACAATTCTTTCTGGGTTTGCAAATCAAACAAAAGGCTGATGGAATTTTCATTCATCAGTCCAAATATACAAAAAATCTTTTGGAAAAATTTGATTTACAAAATTGTAAACCCTGTTCTACTCCCATGTGCAACACCACACAACTGGATACAGATCAGAAAGGTAAAGTGGTTGATGAAACACTTTACAGATGTATGATTGGGTCCTTGATGTACCTAACAGCTTCTAGACCAGATATTATGTTTGCTACATGTGTTTGTGCTAGATTTCAGGCTGCACCTAAGGAGTCTCATTTGATTGCAGTCAAGAGGATCTTTAGATATTTGCAAGGCACTCCATCTCTAGGTTTATGGTATTCTACTAGACATTCTGGTAAATTAGTTGCTTTTTCTGACAGTGACTATGCAGGGTGTAAGTTGACCAGGAAATCAACTTCTGGTGGATGCCAATTCCTAGGCAACTGTTTGATTTCTTGGCAGAGTAAGAAACAAACCTCAGTTGCTACATCAACTGCTGAAGCCGAGTACATTGCTGCTGCAAGTTGTACATCTCAGGTATTATGGCTTCAAAACCAATTATTGGATTATGGCATAACTGAGACTAAGACTCCATTGTTAATGGACAGTTCTTCAGCTCTTTGTATTGTCAAGAATCCTGTCCAGCACTCTAGGACTAAACATATTGAAATCAGACATCACTTTATTAGAGATTGTTTTGAAAAAGGTCTGATTGATCCAAAATTTGTTCCTAGTGCTGATGAGCTTGCAGACATTTTTACTAAGCCTTTGGATAGTTCAACTTTCCACAACCTGGTGTTAAGGCTTGGTATGCTGCAGCTAGAATAAGTGACAACTACCGATAATCTCAGTAATAAATACTGATGATCATTGGTAACCATGTCATATATAAGTACTTCATTTGTTAAAACAGCTGATGTAGTTATAACAGCTGATGAAATCACAACAGCTGATGTAACTACAACTGCTGACGTCAAAATGCAGATAAGTACTGATGACCAATGAAACAAACTCGGATTTGTGGAGGTCAGACTGAAACAGCTGAAAAGCTAAGAATTGACGACAACAGCTGATGAGTAATTTCTCTTCAGTTGTTTTTACAACTGCTGTTTCTAAACAACTGAAGCCACAGCTATGTCTTCAGTAGTTTACATCAACTGATGACAAAACCACTGTCTTCAGTAGTTACACAACTACTGATGACAAACACCATGTCCTCAGTTGTTTCACCACCTGAAGTCGGAATTGTCCTCAGTAGTTTTATAACTACTGAAGACTAAATCAAAGACTTCAGCTGTTTCAATGTCTGACGGTTAAAACCAAGTCTTCAGTTGTTTTATAACAACTGATGATCACACCAATACGGTCAGTCATTTCAACCTCTAAAAGGTAATGCCACGTCATCAGTTTCAGCAAATGATGACTCACCAAAACCTTCAGTCGGTTCATAACCCTACCCTATAAATCCCTTATCTCACCAGAGTTTTTCTCACCTCTACTCTCAAACCTAACGTTCAAAAACTCTGTACCCTCTCTTCATCCATGGCGACCATGCAACTAAAACCTCGACACAACTGTGTCGCTCACCTTACTAAATCACCATTCTGGACCAAGTTTCACAACGCCATTGATTTAATGGTCCAGTCACCTTACCAAACAGCATTTCTGATAAACCCCACCATATATGCCGAATCCCTTAGCCAATTCTGGACAAACGTCACTCTTGTCTCTGAGGAGAATGACACAGAGTCACTTCATTCGTTTGTCCATAGCCAAAAGGTGGTCATCAATCCAGAGATTCTTCGCCAAACCCTCAATCTGGATGATGCCACTTTCCCGACTAGCTATCCAAAGGGCACCACTGATCTATCCTTTGCCCACCATGGATACGAAGGCAATCTGAGTGCCTCTACCATATTGAAGAAACATTTCCAGGATGCTGAACGGCTTATCTTTCATATGGTAAATGTCTGCCTGGCTCCAAAGACTTCATCATGGGATCAAATGTCCACAAGGTGGCAACAGGTATTGTACTCTATCCTTGAGCAACAACCTTTAAATTTTTCTGAAATATTATTCTTAGAGCTCAAGGATATGGCCCAAAAACAACTTTCTAACCGTTGGATACTATATCCTCGGTTTATAATGGCCATAATTGAAAACCAGCTTCAAGCTGAGGGACTTGTTGGCCTGGGAGTCCCTGCTATGGCTGTATTGCCTGAAGTATACTCCCGGCACAACTCTGACCAATCACTCAAAATGGCTGCCAAGCTGCGCAAACCCACGCAGCTGGAACCCACAGCCACCACCACAAAATCCAAAGTCCCCACCAAACCAAAAACAAAACGAACCAAAACAGCTATTCAGGAAGATGAGTCCCCTGAAGATGCTCCTGTACCACAAAGACAGGATATACTTACTGGTGTAAACCCCCCAGTAGTATCAGAGACTCACCCAGCCACAGCCGCTCAGGATTCCTCTCAAAAGGAACCTGAAGCAACCAAAGAAGGGGTACCCACAAATCTGGAATCTTCCTCATTTGAGGAGATTGCCATTGAAACTCACCATTCTCCCCAGGTGCATAATACCCCATCTCCAAATGAAAATGCCCCCCAAAGCCAACACTTATAATTGCAAATGTGCTGACTCAGCTGCATGCCTCTCCTCCTCCCCGACAACTACCTAAAGGGAAAACCACAGATATTGAGGTAGAGGATCAACATGCTTCTGACAACCCACAGCACAGGGGTTTAAATGTTCAGTCTCCTAGTGTAGATACGGAGACAAGAATATCTGGTGAGGCTGCCACCTCTTCTGCATCAGCACATGATCAGACTGAGGCTGGTAACATGGCTAAGACCTCATCAGAGGCAACAGCTGATGAAGGACATCGTCCTGAGGCTGGAAGTCCCCAGTTCCAAGAAAAAGGGGCACATGCTACATCTGGTCTACACCCAGAGCATGTACATCTTGCTACTAGCAAGAGGTCAGGTGATTCAGCATCTGCTGATGATGACCTGGGCTTCTTTTATGATGTTCTAGCCCAGAACACAATTCTTGAGGAAGAAGTCAGTAGACTACAAAGACTACTTGACCAATTCTCTCAAGAAGCAAGTCCATCTGATACCACAATACACCCACAGATGGCACCTTCACCTGAAGGTCTCCTAAACACTCAGCCACTCCAAACATTCAATCCACCAGCCTCTACTTCTGGCACTGTTTCTCAGGGACAGAACCCCTCTGAGCAAACAGCTGCTATATTCCACAAATCCCTACCTCTCATCACTCCAATGATCACTGACATTGTGATCAAAACCTTGGATGACAAACTTCCCTCAATCATACAGCCACTAGTGGAGGAGATTGTGAGCACAAGGCTTTCTACTACTCAAACCCTTGCAACCAATGCAACCAAAAAGGGGGAGAGTCAGTCAGTGAAAGACAAAGGGAAGCGCATATTGATAGAGAGAGACCAGGAGGAAGAAGAGGTTGTTGAGAAAGAGACTGAGAAGGAGAAAGAGTATGTGAAGGGAGCTGACACTGATCAAGTGAGTGAAAGTCACAAAGACTTTCACATCACATACAAGAAGAGGAAGATGGAAAGAAAAGAAAAAGAACTCCAGCTTGATGAGATGGTCAAAATGGCGGATGCTACACATAGTAAATCTATGGACTCCATTATTGACCAACTATACAGACAAGGGTTCGATACTGCACAGCTTGACTCAGAGATTAGAAGACTTGAAGTTGAAGAAATTAACTCAAGATGGGCAAGCTATGATGTGCTAGAAAGAGAAAGACTGGAGATCATGATCAGATTTATTGCTAAGTATCTTGGAAGATCATTGATAGAGATTAAGTCATGGACCAGGGACAGCATCTTGGCTATAACCACCAAGATCTGTACGTCTGAAGCATATACAAAGGGATTAGTGATTGAAGCTTTAAATGAAGCAGGTGCTGGAAAAAGAAACGAACTAGCAAAATACTCCAAAGCCTCACTCATTACAAGAATGCTAGAACAACTTGCAAAACCTACCACTTCAAAATCACCACTACCACAACCCATTAAACCAACTCCTTTACCCTCAAAACCAATAGCCGATGATGCATCCAAGAAGAAGAAGAGAAGGATGTTGAGGCTAGAAGAAGAAGAAGAAGAGGATGATGAGGAAGAAGATAGGCTGCCTCTTTCTGCAGTCCTAACTTTGCCTAAAGCCAAATCCATGCCCATCACTCCCACCTCACAGATGGAAACTGTGAGAGTAAAGATTGAAGAAGAGCAATTGCAAAGGCTTCATGATGAGGAGATGCTAAAAAGTATAGATAAAACTTATGCTGCCTCTTCATCAATAATAAGTATGAAGAAAGAAGCTCTGAGACTGTACACCCTCGCCAACACATTTCAATATCAAAAAGAAAAGGTGAGGATGTGGCCTGATCCTAGGGTGGCTCACAGAATTGTGAAGAAGGACATTCCTGCACGATACAAGGGCCAGATCAAAAGGATCGTAGATGAAGAGATCACAGTGGTCCTTGTAGTATCACCCTGGGAGATTGTAGAAGACTTCAAGAAAGCTTATGAGACTAAACAGCCTCCCCAAAAGATGTTAGAAAACAGAGTGATCAAGAAGGGGTTAGTCTACAAGAAGCTTGAGAACTTCAAACAAAATGAGCTCAGTCTGTTACTTGAAGGTAATCATCCAGATGAGTTTGCCTACAGACAGATCACAACAGTTGAGCTCAAAAATGGCAAACAGGCCAAATACATCTCAGAGCTGTATGGGCGTGAAGGATTATTCGATGGTGAACCAGAGAATCTTACTATGGAAGAACAAATCATGTTTCTCAGAGCATACACCAGAGAATCCTACAGGCTTATACATGGGAAGTGAGTTTCATGGATGGGGGAACAGCTCAGTGTCCAATTCCCCAATACAGAGCTCCCATCCATACTTTGCCAACCAAATCATCAGAGACTTACTTCCAGGCCAGTGCTTATATGGGTCATCTTCTCAACTGATCAAGAAGGAAAAAGACCATTCATTTTGCCAACAATAAGTGGGACCTCAATAAAGTTAAAGGTTTTGGCTGCATTGGTTCAGGGGGAGTTTGTTGGACCAAAAGAACCAATGAGCCGGATCAGAAAAACCTTTAAGTCCCACAGACGTCACAACAACTACTGAAGTCCACAACAGCTGAAGACAACAACTGAAGACAAAGTCTGAAGACACAAGTGCTGAAGACAAAGTCTGAAGACACAAGTGCTGAAGACAAAGTCTGAAGACAAGTGCTGAAGACAAAGTCTGAAGACACAAGTGCTGAAGACAAAGTCTGAAGACAAGTGCTGAAGACAAAGTCTGAAGATGTTGTCACAACAGCTGAAGAGGACTTCTTCAGTAGTTGTGACGGTTTGCTTTCAGTAGTTTTATATTTTCTATTTTCAGTAGTTTTGTAAAACGACTGAAGAGTTTGTTCTTCAGTCGTTGTAGTATCAGTAGTTTCCTTTTCAGTTGTTTCATGTTTTATACTTAGCACTCTGACATGTTCTCAGTAGTTGTGAACATTTCAGTAGTTTGTTAAGAAGTAGTTATTTTTGTACTAGATCTGCTAGTAATCACCATCCCGTGATTACAGCAGTGATTGCACTCTATATAAGGAGTGCCAACCTTATTGTAACGGTGAATGATTTAGCAATAATATTGAGCATTATTGAAACATTCCAAATCACAGAAAAATATTCTCTCGCATTTGCTTACAAATAACATTCTCTTGCTATAATTTGACTAATTCATCTCTTCATTCCGCTGCATTACACTCTTATACTTCAAACTTGTGATCGTTGATCCTGTCATGTATCCTTATAGGTTAGCTAAATCACACACAGTTGAGCTAACAACATTTTAGATTTGTGCACCTTCTTTCGTTTGCTTGCAAGACTTTACATTCATCCATTCACTCATGCATGCATTCATTCATTCTTTACGTTCCTCTTGTCATTATCATTAACTTCCGCTTTACGTTACATAATACTTTACTTTCATTTGCATCAACATACCAGGTAAAGCCACGAAATAATACGTAATAGGAACATAAAGATAACACATCATAATCACACATAACATAAGCATGCATAGTATCATCACATGACATCATACAACATCATATAATCATCATACATCATCCCCGGGAACATCTCAAGTCAAAGCCTAAAACTTTCTTTTTTCCAAAAACAATCAGAAATAATTTTAAGTCCTTTAGGCGCATGGACACTATGCAGGCGCATGGCCTCTCAAGCGCATGGGAACACTTAGTTACATGGGAAACTTTTAGGCGTATGAGCACTATACGGGCGCATGGCCAACACTTAGATAATTTGGGCAACTTTCTCAGGCACTATGCATGCGCATGAACCTTACTTAGGCGGATGGACACTTAGGCGCATGGGCAGGTTGGGCGCATGGGAACACTTAGACCTTTTAGGCATATTCTAGGCGCATGGGGACTTAGGCACATGGGCAGGTTGGGCGCATGGGAACACTTAGACATTTTAGGCATATTCTAGGCGCATGGATACTATTTGGGCGTATGGATACTATTTAGGCGCATGGGTTTCAGGCGCATGGGGACTTAGGCGCATGAACAACTAACTCATAACTAACATCATAATCCAGTCCCCAAATCGAATCCAAACATGTTCTAAGCTTAGTTCTAGCATTCTAAGCAACAAAACATGCTCATAACATAAACATAATCATAAATCCTCCCAAACTTAAACCCACCCACATACACATACACAATTACATATGGGTACACACACCTAACATAATAAAAACGTTTAAACATGTATTTTCAGCCTCAAAATCAGTTAAAACAGTTAAAAGTGGGGTTCTAGAACTCACCTTTTGTAACTTTCGTGTATGACTTCTTCAACCCGAATGCAAAATAAGTTCAAACACCTAGAACCCACCAAAACCACACATACGAACATACAAACACATGCATATGCATAAACTCGAACTGAAATCAGTCAAGAACACTTCAAAACATAGAATTCTTACCTTGAATTCGAGTTCTTCTTGTTCTTCCTTCAAAACCCGAAAGCTTCTTTCTTTCTCTCTCTAAAATCCGGATGCAAAAAGGATGAAAGTAACATGGTATGGCGGCCATGTTGCTTTATGTACCAACTTTTTTATTCTTTTGTTCTTTTTACACATTTAACACCTCAACTTGGGTTAAATTGTATTTCATTTTTTTCTGCACTTTTATTTTTTCTTTTAAATTTTCTGGGTGTTACACGAAGACTGCCAAAGAATAACTTGGTGGTCTGCTAATCGTGTTTTGACATACAATCATTATCCATTATTCTTATATTGTTGAGTAGGTCGGTGGCGGACCGTTTTGGGAAGTTTGGCGGTCTCCTATATGAGATCACTTACGGTTTAAGTCTACCGTTTTTTATAGCGGGCCATGATTTTTGGGTTTGATTGTCCGCCATGGTCTACAATGGACAGTATCTCGTTTTCCATGTCGATCCAATCTCGTCCTTTCTTCAACGTTTTTGCGTCCCTAACCTTCGTTTTTTTGTTATTTCCTATGATCTAATAAAAATTGTATATTAACATGTATGTTTACAAGTATAATAATCAAATACATAGATAACGAGCAAATTTAAATGTAGCATATAAGTGGAGAAATTCAAAAAGTTGATATACTCATAAAAGTTTTACCAATGATCAAATTTATGAAAATGAGAAGCCTCATTAGAGTCAAGGTCCTGGTAGAAGAAATCAAGAACTAGGGAGAACAATATTCGCCTTAATTTCTTGATTAGCATAAGTTAAATTAATTGTACTTGTACTATTGTTACATAACATAAGTGTGGTAGTTATGGTAGTTACCTGTCCCGTGCCTTAATCCTTACGTAAAACACACCGGTTCATAAGGGTATCAATATCCATGTAATTGTTCATTTGTAGTGTAATGCATCTCGAATTTCTCTCAAATTCTTTCTCTAGATTCGATCCTAATTGCCATTTGATCACCACTTTAAAATAAAGATTCTTCTTCCGCATCAATTATCATGGGAATAGAGGTCCAAATTTGGTTGACCTCAAGCATACAATACCATTCACAGCAAGAAAATGCTATTTTTTCATATAATCAGTGACGGGATCAAGAGATTTTTTTTGTGGTGTTAGTATTTTTATGGTTCTTGAATTCTAACAATCCATACATTATAGTTTTGGGCCGGTGAACGGTCGGATGATTGGGTCACAATAAAAGATATTGGCACTAGAAAAAAAATCAATGTCATTAAAATAAAAGAAAATACCGTTTATAATTGTTCCCTACAAGTTTTTATTTTTTCAAACTAATCCATCACATCATCGGTGATAGTTTTTAAACAAAACTATATTTCAATATAGCAAATACAATCATTATTTTTATAAAAATGTGTCTTTACATGCTTCACTTAATAAAAAAAATCTCTTAATACACACGGTCGCAACTGGTTAAACGTGTGTTAACTCGAGTCACCTACTTCTTAGACTTAGGATAGGCTGCCAAGGAGTGACCAAAGACCTTTAATAAACGAAATATCAACCGGTAGAAAACAATGGTGTCAATTATAAGAAAAAAAGATTGGTGTCATTCGGAATTTTCGTATTATAAGTTCTTTTTAGAACCAAAAAAAGAATAGTTTCAGTTGATCCTGTCCACCACAAGATAGTTCCGCTCCTGATAATTTCATTACTAACAAACTAGATATATAAGATGCATAAAGTGCAAAGTGGATTGATTGAACACAATTCAGTAATTTCAACGAGTTAAAACTAAAATTGAATGAAGAGCAACTTAAACTAAAATTCAATTTTTCATCATGATTGATCCACTAAAAACCATTACAAATGACAATTGATTATAATTACAACACTCCCTCTCAAAATATGCTCTCAATAGAACTTTTTCCTCTCAAACATAAGCTTAGAAAAATCTCTCAAAAAAGCTTACAATTGAATTACATAATGAATGTATTTAATGGATACAAAGCAAATATGTTGATGGCGTCACATGAAAGTGACATGTAACATTCTCTAACCACATTGATAGTTACATCAGTTGCATCTTTAGTTCAGTAACAAGTTAATAGGATTAACAAGGATTTACTTTTTTTTGAAACTTACTTCTTTGGTTTCAATAGCCTTCAGTTGCAACAAACAAGCGGTAACATCTTTTAAACATCAACAACATTGTCAGCCTTCCTGATGATTTAGTTGCATTATCTAGAACATAAGACTTTGGTTGCAACTAATCAATTGCATTTCTCGTTAGGTTTTCTCGTCATCGTTAATGGCTAATTTATGATACTTTTATAAGATGAGTTTCAAACACAATAAACAATCCAACGGTTCAATCTCTAGAAAATAATTCATCATAACCACAAGATTGTCTCCTTCTTGTTATATTTTTATTGTGTAGAAAATTAATGTCGACTTATATGCCAGATTTTATTTATTCTTTTAAAGATGGAAACCCAATGAAAAGAGATCCCAACAGAACTATCTCCAATTGGCAAATAACTGCTTTCATAAGATAATATGATTACCTAAGAACAAGTAAGTCAACACCATTTTTATAATATTAATGGACATCCAACTCAAACATGTTTCAAAATTCAGACCAACATTTGTCGAGTTTATAAGTCAATTTGCATATTATATTATGGGATTTGGTATCTTATCATTCTTCAAGAATTATTCTTAGATCTGTCTTGTTATCTGACTAGGAAACCTTTATATATTTGTAGCAAGTACGAGTTCAAAAAGTCGTGTCATTTCTAAAGACGAAGAAGATCATGGTTTTGCGTACGCTTAATATCATTTTCGCGTTATACTCGTGTGCAGGTTAGAACATTATTCTTTTGTTATGAAACGTTCGGGGTGACGACCTCTCTGCGTGAGGGTAGACACACTATTAATATTTGTTTATATAGTAATAAACAAATATTTTTGTTCAGGAATACATATCTTTACATATAGCGTAAAGAAGTTAAGTTTTCATCTAACAGTTACTGTTTTCCTATATTGAAATTCAAGTTATAATTTTTCAAAGATATACACTCTCTTAAAAAAATCACATTTCTCTTTTCACGGGCGAATTATAATTTGACCATCCAACTTATGTTTTCGGTAAAAACCTAACTTATCTACATAACAAGTTTTAATGAAACTTTACAGTCTTATGGTTAATGGACGCTCTTGACCCGCCATTGATTGCATCATTATGTTCCCACAATGTTGTTTAAGAAAATGATCTTCTTTGTTTTCTGTAGCTGTAGTGGCATATGATATCTTTGATCCGAATGCGAACATAACCATTACTTGGGATGTCATTTCATGGACTCCGGATGGCTATGTGGTAAGTAAACAAGAGAAGATGAACAAGTTAGATAACGGGTCAAAATAAGTAAATATCATTACAAAGTCAAATGGGTCAGGTTGAAATGAAACACTTTATCTGAATTTTGAAACGCTTATTGATATTCAGTGTGTCAAATATGATTAATATATTTTAATCTAATTTCTTGAATGAAATGATTCAGGAGGTTTTATGCATTAAAACTTCGATTATGTGTATCTTAATTTTATGTTTTTACTTTTACTTGTTTGACCCGCTATGAACGGAACATAACCCATAGGGGGAGATCATAGGACGGATTAACTCTTACTAGAGATAAATAATATGCAGGCTGTGGTGAAGATGAACAACTATCAAATGTATCGCCAAATAATGAGTCCCGGATGGACCTTAGGATGGACATGGACTAAAAAAGAAGTCATCTGGTCTATTGTAGGAGCTCAAGCAACTGATCAGGGAGACTGCAAGGAATTCCCGAGTGATATTCCACATTCTTGTGATAAGCATCCAAGAATCATCGACATGCCGCTGGGAACGCCTTACAACCAGCAGTTTCAAAACTGCTGCAAGGGTGGCATTTTAAGTTCATTGGGCCAAGATCCTGCGAATTCACTATCAGCATTTCAGTTAAGTGTTGGGAACTCGGGGAATACATATAGTACAGTCACCCCACCCAAGAATTTCTCCCTGTTGGGTCCGAGTCATGGCTACACCTGCAGCCCTGTATCGGTCGTGCCATCTTCTGTTTCTTTATCGTCTGGCGGCCACAGAAAGAACCGAGCTTTAAGTAAGTTTCAATGTTCCATCAGGTATGGTTTTGTTGATGTGGCCAAATAGGTGGGTCGGGTAACGGGGTCAAAATGCGTTCAGGTTGAAAAAAATCATTTTAGTACGGGCAAAAACAGGTTGGGTCCTATTCCTCTTGACCCGTTTTCCTCTTGACTTAACTTTTTATTTGACCACTTTCAGATAAAAGACAGCCCAAACTGACCCATTGACTCCACCTCTAGTTTTGTCCTCTCTAAAACCGCTTCCTGATATGTAACTGTTGACTTGCAGTGACATGGCAATTGGTGTGCACTTACTCGCAGCTACGGGCGTCAGAAAATCCAACATGTTGCGTCTCCATGTCGTCTTTTTACAACAGTGATATTACGCCTTGTCCATCATGTGCTTGTGGCTGCATGAACAGTGAAAACTGCATTAAGTAAGCCTTCTGCAGCCTAATTTGAAGATTATGCAAATAGGATGTATAGTTGAAAATCTTGATCATAACTTTTAACACAATTCTTGTAACACAGAACAAAATCGATTGTAAGATCGACCGTACCACAGATACAAGGTGTTGTTCCCATGAAGCATTGCACTCATCACATGTGCCCCATTCGGGTTCATTGGCATGTCAAAAAGAACTACAAGGGCTATTGGCGTGTGAAGATCACCATCACTAACTTCAGCTACAATTTGAACTACACTAAATGGACACTTGTTGCTCAACATCCAAATCTCAACAACGTTGCCAAAGTTAACAGCTTTATCTACAAGCCTCTTCAAGTGTATGGATCCATAAGTAAGTTATTCAAACCATGAAAAAATATTATGTCAAAAAGGAATCATTAACTGAATAACACCAAAGAAACATAGACTAACAACAAACATACATACCAAGCAGATATCTCACTCATACAGTAATGTTACATTATTGAACTTAAGTTATATTTGACTTTCTGCAATATTTTTCAACATATTAAAAACGCGTATTCATGTCACAATTCTAAACCAATTGGCTGCAAATGCAGATGACACAGGTATGTTTTATGGAGAAGAGAAGTTCAAGAACGACGATCTACTCGACGCTGGTTCAAACGGAAGTGTGTATACAGAGATGATCCTTAAAAAGGATCGAAACATATTCACGTTGAATCATGGTTGGGCGTTCCCTCGAACAGTTTACTTCAATGGCGACGAGTGCATAATGCCATTGCCTGTTTCTTACCCATCTCTTCCAAATTCAGTCATTCATGTTTCAGATATAGGAAGATTGGTGATGATACAAGTTGTAGTTGCAATTCTTTATCAATTTATTTAAGTTAGATCAATTTGGATTGTGGGTTCAGTATTAGAAGTTAAACTAAATTTTAACTAGATTAATTATGCTTTATCCTAAGTTTAGTATTTAACCATGTATATTAGTTTAAGCATTAGCGGTTATCGTGATTAAACCACCTAACCATCATGTTGGTTCACGAAAGGGCTTATAAATACACTTGTAATTCACACATTTGAATACAATGAATGAATATGTATTTTCACTTTCTATACTCCATAGTACGTAAACATTCACATTTATATTTTTCGTAAAGTGTGTGTATATCGTTACTATTTAGTGTGTGTTTGATCCCCTCTTTACCGACAATTGGTGTCATAGAGGTGTTAAACAACGTTGGAAAGAAAAAAGATATCGAGTAACAATCATATGTATCATCGATCGATGCCATCAACGTCAACAATCAAATTGAAAAATTCAGCAAACAAATAAGAAAAGGTGTGTGAACAAAATAAAGAAAGAATTGGAAAAATCAAAGAATCAACCGACGGAGGAAATCAGAAGGAGACACTCAATCCATACACTGCAAGTTTGATCCAAACAAAGTTGAAATATGGGTTTTATGTTCTTGATTGAAGAAGAAGTTAACATAACTATTTGTTGTAAACTTGACTACAAAAGGTCAAAATAAGAATTTGAGGAAAATTAATATTGTTTATTGTTAAGTAAGTTAGATTAATTTGGAAAGTTATTCATAGATCATAGGAAAACACCAGGTTAGAAATTTGGCCCGGGATGATTAAGATCAACAGTGGATTATCAAAAGTCAAAACAGTAGGATTGGTCAGACCCGAGAGATTAAAGAAACCAAGCTTGTTTTTTGAAATCTTGTACAAGTATAACCAGTGATATTACTTCTATTTTTTTGATAATGAGGCATGAATTATAGTTGAATCGTATTAGTGCTTGTGGAAAGAATATAAGTTGTTAAAATTAAGCAATGTTTTCAAGCTCGGATCGGATCGGCCGATCCGACCAGTTCAACGGGGATTCGGATTCGGCCCTCCGATCCACCCTGATTCGTTTTATGTTAAGAAAACCAGCTGGTTGGTCGCGAGTTGCCGGTCAAACCGGTTTTCCAGGGAAAAATGAAATATTATAGGGTTTTTAATTTGGGCTGGAAAATGGGCTATTCAGATGGATCATAAATGAACAAATAACATGGACTAAAATACGGATCGAGTAATATAGTAATTATATGCATCAAGTACTTTGTAAATTAGAAAATTAATTTGAACCAAGTAATATGGACTTGTGTTTTTTATATTTATACTAATTTTAATGTTGCTATTCGTAAATCCGGTCCTACTAGTGAACCCGTAAGACGACCGACTCTCTATCTGATCCGGTTTTGAAAACAATGATTAAAAGATGGAAGACATGGTCACTGGCGCAATTGCATTAATATATCATGTAATTCTATAAGTATATTTTTGAAAATTGTTAATCTTAATTCGACATTTGGAATGCGTTAAAGGTTCATCACATAGGAGTTAACAGGGGATAAGGAAGTGTGTACTCAAAAACTCGATTCGAAATTTGAATCTCTAATGATGAGTATTAACAAGTTGCTTGATGTTTTTATAGGAAACATAGTGAGATTTCATCACAAACAAACAGTCCCGGACTTACTTGGATGATAAGAAATTAGTTATGAAACTTTTAGATTCAATACTATAAAAGTCGTAACAACTTGTTGTTGCGATTGAGCAGTTTGTTAATCTTAATACAATGTTGTTTCAAGAAGTCGTGAAAAGATCAAAAGCTTTAAAAGAATGCACCAAGATGCAAACTGAGGAAGATGTATCTAGTTAACTATTATTCATCAAAACTGAAGAAATAGAGAAGGTTAAACACCATAAACGTGAGCATTGTGGTTTTGAAAACTCAAATCAAGAAGATAATGGACGTGGTTGAGGAAGAGGTTAGGGTCCAAGAAAGGTCAGGGCAATCGTAAAGTATGATTGGACAAATTCCAAATAAGATGTCACTAGTGTAATGAGCGTAACGAGCATGGATATTATATCAACAAATGTCCAAAATGAAAGTAAAAGAAAAGGATCAAGCTAACCAATATGAGGCCAATAAACTAACATTTTTATAAAGACAAATCCTGAAATGAATGTTGAAGACCTTAAACTATAAATAGTTTTAAGGGGTAGAATATTAGAAGTTAAACTAATTTTTAAATAGATTATTATACTTTATCTAATGTTTAGTATTTAACTATGTATTACGGTATATATTAAAACCCTTGATTAGTTACTCACTAACCAAGGGTGTTTCAGGTAGTTTTACTTCGTTATTACTTCTATAGCATGATGTACTGTTGTTTGTCGATCCATTAATTTATTAGTTTTTTTATATTTAATCACCACCGGCTATTACTACCAGAAAAACTATTAGAAGAGAAGGGTGATCGGATGTCATTTTCATGACCAGAAATGTTAGTCTTTTGTCGAATTAAAGGAAACAAACAAAAAAAGCTATAAAATGGTGTAACAACACAAGAGTAAAGGTCAACAAACATATCTGAAATGAAGTAGCAGATGTCAATTGAGAAATGATGAAGTGATGACAGACCATCAGATCTAGAAGCCTTATGGTTGAAGTGGTTGGTCGGACATGATAACAAGAACATTTACGGATTTGGATGTGCTTGAACCACAAAAATGCATTTGGGTGATGAAAGAACAATGAAAAACAATAGATTTGGTTGGCTTGAATGGTGAGAAACAAGCATCAAAAAGAGAGTGAGAGAGAGTGATTTGTGAGAGGTATGGATCATTAAAAATGAACTTTAAAAATAATACAAAATAAAAAAGAGAGAATCAGAAAACTAAAAGTTGTCATCATTAAAACTTCCTACCATCCTAAATACACTTCAAACCTAATATCTTCATATATTTACCTTATATGCTAGGAAGAATGGAAGATCACTCAAATTAGGAAGAATGGAAGATCATTCGAAGCTGGAAGAACAAGCTAGTGCAAGAAGAGATCTTTAGTAGGTTGGTAAGAATATTATTCATTGCAATCATACCGGATGTTGCACAAGCTCCCAGATCTGGAAAATATTCCATCTTTTTGGTGAAACAAAAGATGCATACTTTCCAAGAAAGAAGGATAACTCGGTAAAAGTTTCATGTTTGTTTAGTTCGTTAGCGTTAATGAGGTAATTTATTTCATTGATAGTGTCAACACGATAAGAATAAATAACGTTAAAGTTGTCGTAAATGTTACGTGATATGGTCGGAACGAGATCAATAAGGATTCTTGATACAATAGACAACCTATTGTGAAGAGCCATTTCAACACTCCTACACATCATATGGGTGCTAGTAAGTGCTAAACCAATGCAATGAGTTCTTGTTGGAAACACTCTTTGATTGGTCAAGTAAAAAATTTAAACTCCATGGAAAACCTCAGAGGATTGTTCGAGTTAGTTCGAACTCCTGAGGTGGACATAAAACACGTTAGAGGCTTAAACGTTCTAATGGTTTAGTCAGGGTCGATGATGGCCGACGAATTCTTGGTCAAAGAAGAAAATGCATGGTCAGAATGGTTTAATTTGCTTGGACTATGGAACAGGAAATATATAAAATTTGAGCTTATTGCGTGGCTTCTAATATGAGGTGTTTGGTGAGAAATATGGTAGAGTTATTAGACAATCTGAAGCATTTAGTTGGAACTATATTGTATCAATGGGGAGATGCGATGTGCTAGTACAAAATAAGAGAACAATTGACGAAACCATATACATAAGGTGAAAAGATGTACTGCTACCCATATGGGTTTCAAAGGAAAACCAAGACTAGAGTCCATGATATGCATCGACTTTTATTAATTTGAATGAGCTAGATGATGATAGCATTGATATGATGGAAATTAAAGGTGATGATATAAATGATTTGGAGGAAGGTAAATTTGTAGATGATGATCTTCATGATGTTGAAGTTGTAAGGATTCCTGAAGTCTGATGCAACCCAAAACAGCCTAAGTGTCTCAGCAACATTGTTGATGCATGTATGTCCCTAGATCATGAGTTGTAATGTAATCAATCTTGTCTGTCTGATTATGATGTAATAGTATCGATTAATGAAATGATATGAATTGATTGTTACTTGTGATGTTTAATATTTCATTAATGAGTCGTGATTGAATTGATTGGGTTTATGATTGTTTGAATGATTGCACATTACGTTATATTAATTAAAACATTCAACTTAACTTAATGAAGTTCTCATGCGAATGGCCCATGCGAATGGACCACACGAATGAATAACTTCATACGATTGACTCAATCGCACGACTGAACCAGGAGACTGGATCAGTCGTATGATTGACACATAAGATTGACTCAATCGCACGACTGAACACTCAGTCGTGCGGATGAATCAACCGCATGGTTCAATCGCACGACTGAACCATACTTATGGCCCAGTCGCACTATTGAACAATACTAACCTATAAATAGACCCAATTCGTGGAAAAACGTTAGCATTCATCCCATTACGATTCCAGACGTACCCTAGCCGTCCAGAAGCCTCCCAAATCGTTCTCCAAGTTCACAGAACACATCAGATCGATTCCTAATCGATTTCTGACGTTGATTTCAATTCTTGATTGATTCATCGTGTGTTCTCACTGATTGGATCGCCAATCAAATAGAATTCCGCACTATTTGAGTTGGTTTAACACGCTATTCACTCGGTATTTCGTTCAAATACCAGGTCCTAACAAGTGGTATCAGAGCATTGGCTCTTGATTACGTGTTGATTCAATCAAGATTGCATAAAAGTTTGTGTTTTCGCACGAAAAACGCAATCTTTGGCATCAAAAGTGATCTTGGAAGTTCCCTGCTCATCGAAGTTCAGTTTCTACGGACTTAGGCGATTAGGACTTGTGAAATTTCGAGTTTTTACGGCTGAAACCCGTCAAACCTAGAAATTTTCGCAAAACAGCAGCTTCAGTCGCACGAGTGACCCATTCGCACGACTGGACTCCATTCGCATTGCTCATTCGCACGATTGGACCTAGTTGCACCCTCATTCGGCCGACTGAACCGTTCGTTCGCATAACTCATACGCACAAGCTTCATTCGCACGACTGAACCAATCGCCCAGTTCAGTCGCACGGTTGAACCAATCGCAGAGTTCATACGCACGATTAGACCATTCGCATCCTTCAGTCGCATCGGTTAAAGTTTGTTTGATTAGGTTCTAAGTTTATTAGCCATGGAAGATCAGATGTCAGCCTTTACTGCTAGGAAGGACTCGAGGATTCAGAACCTTCTGTTGCTTGAGAGTGAGGTGGGTAATCACAATAAACCACCAAAGCTCTTGACTTTAGATGAGTTTCCCCACTGGAAACCACGTTTTGAGATCTATCTTAATGGAGTAGATCCTAATCTGTGGGAAGCTATTGAAGTCGGTTACAGTACACCGGTGGGAGCTGATGGAGTTAAATTAACGTTAAGTGGGATGACAGACGCACAGAAAGTAAAGTACAATGCAGAGAAAAGGGTTTATGCATTGATCACACAGTCTATCCCCAAAGATATATTCCACCAGTATTCAGAGAACAAACAGTCCAAGAAACTGTGGGATGAGCTAGAGAAGAGATATGATGGGAATGCGTCATTGAAGGCAATCAAGGCAAAGGAGTTAAAGAAGGAATTCGATAACTTCTCATCGATTGGTAATGAGAGTTTAGATGAAGTCATAGACAGATTCTACCACTTGATGAGCGAATTGCATACACATGGAGTGAAACGACTATGGAAGAGAAAGTAAGCAACTTCGCAGACGGATTGCCTGATAAGTGGGCTTCATTCGTGTCTAACCTTAGACAGAATGAAATGCTTATAAAGTTGGATATAAATGACTTCATTCTCAAGTTGCGTGAAGAAGCTCTTAGGATGAAGTATAGAGCTCAGAAGTCTGCGTACACACAAAATCCAGCTTTATACAACGCCACGCCTCAAGCTAAGACCTCTGGAGCACCTCTCCAGACAGCATTTGTGTCTAGCTCGTCAGGTCCTTCACATGCTTCTCCTTCTGGATCAGACACGTCAGGGTCGTCATGTACCCATTATATTGGATCAGAAGCAAGTGCTACCAAATTGAAGACCGAGAACCTCGGTAATGTGACCGTAGAAGTAGCTCGAGAGCATATGGATCTTTTAGCAGCAGTGGTTCATTCATATGATGGACTTGTTGCTGGGAAGATTGGAAACTGCCATCTGGCAGATGAGGACTACGAGCAGGTAGATGAAATGGAGCTTGAAAGAATGGATATAATGTGGGCCTTAGCTAGCGCTGTCCGAAGGGCGAAGAAGTTTGTTAAGAAGACTGGACAGAACTTGATAGCTACTAAGGATACCACATTTGGCTTTGACAAGAGCAAAGTGACCTGCTTCAACTGTGGAGAGAAGGGGCACTTCAAGAGAGAATGTGTCAAGCCAAAGAAGACGGGTAATGGGAACCCGTTCTCATCCTTTACTCGCCAAGACAAGCAAGCCTCCAGTTCTACTTCATCAAGCAAGGACCCAAAAGCCTTGACCGCTCATGATGATGAAGGACAGGACTGGAGTTTTAGGTTTGTCACACCAGGAGAATCTAACATTGCCAGTGTTGATGATATGATGATGATTCTGCGAGTGAGGGTGATCTAGCAGTTGAGATAGCGATGTCACATAGTGAAGAAACAACTGCAGCTGAGGTCAGTTACAAGCCAAAGAAGGAGACTTCCACGTCAGAGACAGAAAAGTCAGAATCACCAGAACCAGAGACGTCTGATGCTGCGATGGTGGCTAACTCTTCTGAACCAACACAGGTAAGTACAACTGACCAAATGTTTAATAATCATGCTTGTTCTGATTGTGATATGTTTAGAAATAGCATTGATGAAAAATTTGCTAGGTTATTAGATCACAATGATAACTTAGTAAAAGATTTACAAGTGTGCACTGAGGCTAATAGAGTTCTAAAACAAAATGAGCATAGTTATAAAGAAAAGATAGACCTATTGACTAAACAGCTTAGGGAAACCGAAGTAGTTGCCTTTAACCAAGCAAATGACATTAGGTACTATCTAAACTCCCTAGAGGACACTAAGAAGCAAAAGGCAGTTCTAGAAGTAGAAGTTAATTCATTAAAACAGAAACTGCACAGTTGGACTAGTTCTTCACACATAGTTCAACACTTAGTGAGAGAAAGGAATAACGGGGAGGGATTAGGCTACAAAGTGGTTCCACCTCCACCTGAGACCTTGATGAACACCAAGTCTAAACCAGTAAACAACAACCCCATCAAGGATCATGTGGTGACTACTCCTCTTGTTACTGATCCAGACACATCATGTTCATCTACTGAATCTGGACAGAAACAAAAGGAGGCCACTTCAAAGGCAAAGGGTAAATTGCCTTGTGTTAATCTGGAAAATGAATTTGAAAAAGTTAACTTAAAGTCAGGGTCAAACAGAGTCAAATCAGAACCTAAAAGGACTTCAAACGTTAACTTTTCACATGCTTCAAGTCAAAAACCAGTTAACCAAAAGGTGGAACATGTTAAACAGGTTAAAACAGTTAATTTTGTTAAACCAGAGAAAACATCAAACATACTAGAGTCAAAACCTAAAGTAATTGATGTTACTAGAGTGTCACGCACTTCTCCACAAAGAAAGTCTACTTATAAAGTTGATAGCAGGTCATGCTACAACTGTGGAGAATGTGGACACATTGCTTCCTATTGTCCTTTCTATCAGACACCTAGGAAGAAGATAGATCTTCAGGACTCTAGACCTAGGTCTTCTAAGAGGAGTTCTCTAACTCCACCTAGAAGATCTAGTGAACTAAAGTCCAACCTGTAAGCCAGACGACTGTTTATCATAAACAGGCATTGCACAAATCTGGCTTATGGAAAGAGAAGTCATCCTGTGTGCCTGATACTGATGACAAGAAGGAACCTGAGCTACCCTCACCCTCTAAGGGTCAATGGGTAGACTTTATGATGTGTGATGCCTTTGGGAAACCCAAGACAGTAAAGGCTTGGGTTCCTAACCTAAACTAATACATTTACTTTATATGTGCAGGGTGTTCGATACAGCGCTGAGACTAACACGTGGATTATAGACAGCGGAGCATCCAGGCACATGACAGGAAATAGAGCCCTTTTATCAAACGTCAAACAAATAAAAGGAGGACATGTTTCCTTTGCAGGAAAAAAGGGAGGATACATCACAACTCAGGGAGAAGTGGGAAATCAGAAAGTTAAGTTTGATAAGGTGAACTACGTTCAACAACTTCAGAATAACTTACTTTCTGTTTCCCAAATCTGCGATAAAGGATTTAAAGTCATCTTCGACAACAAGAAGTGTTACGTGCTGAAGAAAGACTACATGATTCCAGAGGACCAAGTTCTGATGACTGCTTCAAGATATAAAGACCTTTATGTCTTGGATCTGTCAACAGCTGCTACAACGGATCATGAGGTTCAGTGCTTTCTATCTAAAGCTACTGAGAAGGACTCAATCTCCTGGCATAGGAGAATGGGACACATTAGTCAAAGGAAGATGAATCATTTGATTCAGAAGGATTTAGTGAGAGGAGTAAATGTCAAGAACTTCCAACTTTTTGACTTTTGTGTAGCTTGTAAGAAAGGCAAACAGACAAAGAAGTCTCATAAGGAAAAGAAAGTTCATTCAATAGAACTTCCTCTTGAACTTCTTCACATGGATCTGTTTGGTCCAGTCAGTACAAGGAGCATTGCAGGCGATTTGTACTGTTTTGTGGTCATTGATGACTACTCAAGGTTCACTTGGGTAATGTTTCTGAAATCCAAATCAGAAACATTTGAGTCATTCAAGGAATTAGTAACCACACTGGAATCTCTCTACAAGCTAAAGGTTAGACAAGTACGCTCAGACAACGGGACAGAATTCAAGAATCAATGGATGGAGGCATACTGTAAGGAAAAGGGAATTGTTCATCAATTCACTTCTGCTACACGCCTCAGATGAATGGTGTTGCTGAGAGGAAGAATAGAAGCTTGATAGAGACTGCACGGACTATGCTGGCTGACTCAAACTGCCTATCCAATTCTGGAATGAGGCAGTAGCAAATGCATGTTATACACTGAATCGAGTCTAATAGTCAAGCGCCACGGAAAGACATGTTATGAGCTACTACAAAGACGCAAACCGAATTTGGAGTATCTTGAACCTTTTGGCGCCGTGTACACTTCTGAAGAAGACACAAGAAGGAAAATTCAGCGAGAAGGCAGATGAAGGAATTTTCTAGGATACAACATACCGAACAAGCGAGTTTACAATAACTCAACGGGTCTTGTAGAAGTGTGGTGTAATGTCGACGTTCAGAGATATACCACACCACCTACAGGCAAAGGACCTGCATACTTCTTCGATTATGATGGATTCTTCAAGTCCTTCAACATCCCTCTCTCTCCCTCGGATGATGAGTTAGCTACTAGGATGATGTATGATATTCTGAATACACCATCTAGCACACAGGGAGAATCATCTACTCAGTCAGGGGGAGTAGTCGATGACAGTGACTCCTCCTCTGAAGATGAAACTGAAGCAGATGACCAGAACAGTCAGGAGGAACAGGTTCCAGTTCCTGAAAGTCCACAAGCATCTACGAGTGATGCACCTTCGACTTCGGAACCTCAAACTCCAACTACCTCAGATGCAGAACCAATGTTCATAATCTCGGTTCTGAGGTGGCTGTTCCTACTACTCCAGGATCACGACTAAACGTCTATCATCCCCTTGACAATGTTATTGGGGATGTCAGATCAGGAGTACAAACCCGAAATCAGCTATACTCAGCTGATTACGCCTCGGTTATGGAGAAAGGTTACATTCATGATGGTGCTTATCGATGTTTTGTCTCGCAGGTTGAGCCAAAATATGTCAGTGAGGCACTAAATGATGAGGCGTGGGTGAGTGCCATGCAAGAAGAACTTCTGCAGTTTAAGAAGTTAGGTGTATGGACTCTGGTTGATAGACCTAAAGGTGCTAAAGTCATTGGCACCAAATGGGTACTAAAATGCAAGAAGGATGACCAAGGGTCATTATCAGGAACAAAGCTCGACTGGTGGTTCAAGGTTTTCGCCAAGTCGAGGGGATTGACTATAATGAGGTGTTTGCACCCGTGGCAAGGATGGAAGCCATTCGTATCTTCCTTGCCTATGCATCGTACATGAAGATCAAAGTCTACCAATTAGATGTGAAGAGTGCATTCCTTCATGGGGAAATCAGGGAAACAGTCTATGTAAGTCAACCCGAGGGATTTGAAGATCCTTATCATCGGGATAGAGTTTACAAGCTCGACAAAGCTTTATATGGGCTTCATCAAGCTCCTCGAGCTTGGTATGAGAAACTCTCGACTCATCTTGTGAAACACGGCTTTCGCAGGGGAGTCATTGACTGTACACTGTTTATTAAAGAAAAGGATGGCGACCTACTGCTTGTACAGATATATGTTGATGACATAATCTTCGGGTCAAAGAACGAAGAGTTATGTAAAGAGTTTGAAGCAGTGATGAAGAAAGAGTTTGAGATGAGTGCTATGGGGGAGATGAAGTTCTTTCTCGGGTTACAGGTGGATCAAACACCTAATGGAATCTTTCTACATCAGACCAAGTATGTAGGAGACATTCTCAGTCGCTTTGACATGGAGAATGCTTCTGCTGGGACTCCACTTGCTACGAATCATGATATAGCACCTGATGAGAATGGAGATCTAGTAGATGCCACTATGTACCGAGGAATGATTGGATCCCTCATGTATCTCACTGCCTCAAGACCTGATATTATGTATGCTACATGTCTATGTTCTAGATATCAGGCTAAACCAAAGGTCAACCATCTGATCGGGGTCAAGAGGATTTTTCGTTATCTGAAGGGTACACCCACACTTGGATTGTGGTATCCTCATGATGATGACTTTGAGCTTACCGCGTATAGTGACTCGGATTACGGGGGCTGCAAGATGAACTACAAGTCTACATCAGCGGGGTGTCAATTCTTTGGGAGAAGATTAGTTACCTGGCAGTGTAAGAAGCAGACATCGGTTGCATTGTCAACCTGTGAAGCCGAATATGTTGCTGCTGCAAGTTGCTGTTCACAAATCATCTGGATTCAACAGCAAATGCGGGATTACGGTTTAAAATTCTCATCTACTCCTATTTTTGTTGATAACTCTGCTGCAATTGCAGTAACTAAAAATCCGGTTCAACATCCTAAGACCAAACACATCGGTATTAAATACCATTTCATAAGAGATTGCTTTGAAAAGAACTTAATTGATGTGGTTAAAATTAATACTGATTTTCAACGCGCTGACCTCTATACTAAAGCCTTTGATAAACCACGTTTTCAATATTTGCTAGAGGTCAACGGCGTTAAAAAGAAAAGTGAGGTAATTCCTGATGATGATAATGTGTAGTCCGATGTAGTTTAGTTAAAGTTTATTTTATTTTATTTTATTTGTCTATTTTATTTTATTTTATTTAAACTCATGTTATTTGCTGTTTATTGAAAATCCTAAAATAATTAAACCAGAAATGATTTTAGTATTTTAGGGGGAGAATATGTCAGCAAGTTAACATTATAATAAAAAAAAAAAAAATGAGGGAGAAGGAGTAACTAGCTGAAATAAGGTAGATTGTGTCTGTGATACCGATTCAATACCTTTGGAAAATGATAGTACACAGGAACAAATCAAGAGGGACTTTAAAAATTTAAGTTTTTGAAAGATGCAAAAGTTCAAAGTATAAGTCTGTGTAGTCTAAGCAATATAAAAAGGAAAGATGATAGAAAACTGGCAACTCCTAAGGTGACACAAAGAAAGTAGACTTAGAGGCTGCTAGACCACAAATGATATGTTGGTAGATTCAACACAATAGACAATTAGACCTGATTGGTGATCTCAAGATCAAACTAAGTTGTTCAACTGACTGTGGGCTTCCATCTTATCACTGGTTAACACAATCAACAATATTCCAATAAGGGGTAATGAGCAATTAAACGCCACAAATGTGTGCGGATGACCATAATTAGAGCAAAGCAAGAAAAAAATGAAAGACAAATGCAATAAAGCTAATGACTTATGTTGTTGGTGCATTTTGTGCAAAATAAAATAAGCTGCTCTAACAAGGAGATAGGTTGTGTGCCTCTCTGCTGTGCGATGGCACTGACCTGAGGATAAGCATAACCTAGATATTCTAGAATTCATTGTTGTTTGCCGCCTCTCTGCTGTGCGATGGCACTGACCTGAGGACAGGCTTCTCTTTGAAAGCTCTAAGAATAGTCTCTTCTTGTAATAATACCCGTAGACCGCTCAAAAGCTCCTGAGGAATGTTGATTACCATATAAGTGTGGGATCCACAAATGTTAGTTGAAATAATTAAACCTAAATAAGTCACCAGTCTGTGTCAAAAGTCTGTGTATGGATTTAAGTGGACAAACATACTGACAATCATTGTGGCTACATTCTCAAAGGTTCAAATCAATGTGAAAATCTAAGAGTTTCAGTATGATTTCCTTAAGTTGCTAACGACTCTGGATGAACACCGAGAATTTGAGCATCAAAAGTTTTAATAACTAGTCCCAAATGATTTGACTTGCCTGTATGATTCCAAAATTGAATTGGTCCAGATATGATCAATCTAAGTTGAAGCTATCTACTCCCGAACCAAATCCCGTAGATATCAATCTCTGGATTTATCTCTCACAAAAAGCCAAAAATATGTCTGTTTATGTAATTAGTTTAAAGTCTTAAATTAGTTAGTCGTTTTAATTTTAATTTTAGTCAAGTGTCGGGCTACATCAGGAAAATCAGAAGGAATCAACTCACTAAAAGGGTCATGTCTGAGATGACCATATGTGCTTTGAAAGGTTAAAATAGTCACGTCTGAGGTGACAAAGTGTTTTTAAAAGGGTCACGTCTGAGGTGACCAAAGTGGTTAAAGGATCACGTCTGAGGTGATCAAAGTGTTTTCAAGATAAAAGGATCATGTCTGAGATGATCAAAGGCTCATAACGTTAATTTAATTAATTAAAAGAGTTTAAAAGTAAATTGGTAAAAATGGCAGAAAATTAACTAAGTATGACCCATTCGCACGAATGGACCATACGTATGGACTAACCATACGAATGAAGTCCATTCGCACGAATGAACTATGAGTATGGACCATCAACCGAATGGCCCATACGATTAGTCCAGTCGGAGGCTTAAGTGCGAACGAGTGAGTCAGTCGCACGACTGAACTTCAGTCGGACGACTGGAGAAGGGCGACTGACCCAATCGCACGACTGAGTCCCACTCGCACGACTGAAAGGTGCGTATGAACTCAGTCGCACGATTGGATCTAGGGTTAGTATAAATAGAGGAGGAGTCGGTCGCAGAGACTCATCACCCTCAAAGAAACCCTAATCGCACGACTAAAGTCACTCTGCCAAAATTTCGTTTGATCTCCTTAAAACCTTCGTTTCTTGCATACTGATCATTTACTTCGATTCTACAGGTAATTGCGACAAAGAAACATCAAACAGGTTCAAAAGACTGAATCGGGTAATCTGACCCGTTAGAAAAAACTATGAATGTGTGACAAAATAACCTAACTAAATGACTCAAATTAGTGAAATAAAGATGTTAGGTGTTACACGAAGGTTGCGAGTCTAATGAACCAAAAAACGAAGTCTAAAACTCAAAGTTGGTGAAAAGCAAATTTGAATTGAACGGACAGGAGGTCATACGACTGGACAAGCGGATGAACTGAACTTCAGTCGCACGACTGAAGGGGAGCGATTCACTTAACCGCACGACTGAACCATGCGAATGAGACTCAGTCGCACGACTGGTGTAACCGCATAAGAGTACATGCGCATGAGTCCAGTCGCACACTCAGTCGTGCGCATGAGGTCATTCGCACGTCTGAACCTCAATCGCACGGTTCAGTCGCACGACTGTCTTCAGTCGTACAACCTCAATCGCATGACAGAGAGATTCTATTCAAAGTCTAAGTGTTTCATTATACTCTTAGCCAACGGAACTAATGTTTATATTGTTATGTGTTACAGATGGCGAGTCGATGGAACATGAGCACCAAGCACAACATATGTGCTCATCTGGATTTGACATCCAGGAACGCAGCTGACTTCGCAGGCATCATTACATTTCTGTTGAGATCCAGGATCGCTCATGCTATATCTACACCATGCACGCGTATAGATCAGTGCAGCAGGCCTTCTGGGAAGGCGCGACTGTTGATAGATCCTCTGAGCCTCATTGCATCAGGAGTACGATTTTTGGTGAGGCTACATCACTTATCAGAGGAGGATCTGAGGATTGTTCTACAGTTGGGATGATGCTGATTGTCCTACTCGTCTACACCCCCTCACTGTCAGAGGATGTTTCATGAGAGCCAAGTACTCTGGGGACATCAATGCTGGGGTACTCAACAAGAGTAACCTCTGTCCCCAGTTAAGTATCTTGCGCACGTGCTGCTAAAGTGTATAGCTTCCAGGAAGGGAGGTTTTGATGAGCTTTCGACCAGATCCAGAACGCGTATGTTGCGTTGGTGCTGAACCACCCGTTCAGCTTCTCCAAGATGATATTCACCTACCTGGTGGAGAACATCGAGGGGAAAGGGAAGGAAGGCTTCTGTATGTACCCCAGATTTATGCAGATGATCATTGACCAGAAGCTCCCCTCCCTGCCAAAGGAGAAGGATGATGCTGTTGTTCTTGAGGTCATGGATGACACTACGCTAGGCCGGATGAAGGTATACAGGGGAAGCAGGTGAAGCCCCCTGTCAGGAGGTTGTTTGGGCATCTGGCCCGTGCTGATTATGTGGCGCCAGCCAAGAGAAAGTGGCGCCACGATGACAGTGATTCGGATGTTGAGCATATTGCTATACCAGATACTGACTCAGATGATGATGAGCGGCGACGCCGGGGATGATATGCCTGCTCCATCTAGAGGCACTGATTCAACGTTATTCCCCCGGGGTCAGCCACTGCCGGAGAGGTCGCTGAGATGGCCGGTTTCCATCAGGAGTTTGTAGCTGGGGATCAGAGGAGGAGGAGTCAGATGAGGAGCCCCTCACTAGGACTGTGGGAAGCAAAGTTGTTCCCACAGACCACGGGCTTAGGGTGGTTGGTGAACACCCTCGGGACTCCTCAGAGAGAGAGACTGACCCGAACTATGTTCCGGGTTCAGTGGGCAGAGCTGCAGGGGGAGCATCCACTTCCACCGGGACTAGGAGGAAGCGGATGGCTCAACCCCATGGATTGAAGAAGAAGAAGCGTCGCCTGACCTTCGTACTACTTACTACTTACCACCACAGCTACTCACCACTCCACCACCACAGCCACACACCACTACTCCACCACATCCACCACCACCACACTCCACACCACCACATTCCACCTACTCACCACACCTACCACCATCACCACCATCCACCCATACCACTCCACCACTACCACCTCCAGCCACCATCCATCCTACCACATCACCACCTACCACCACTGTACTTCCATCCACCACCAGACCATTCACACCTACATCACCAGCACCAGCCTACGACCCATATTCACCACTGCCACTGCCACCACCACCACACATCATGCTGGACCCTCAGCCCACCACACATGTTATGGATCTACTCTACCTCACATCGGGGTAGAGGAGCAGCTCTCAGCGCTTAACCGTATGGTGATGCGTCTGCTTGCTGCAGATGAGGAGAAGGCGGCGCAGATCCGCCAGCTGACCGACCTGACTGCTGCCCAGTCTCAGCAGATGGCAGAGCAGGCTCGGGTGATAGACCAGCAGAACCAGCTAATCGATGCACAGAGAGTCGAGGTGTCCCAACTCCAGGACCAGCAGGCCCAGTCCGTCAAACGTATAGAGGAGTTGGAGACGACCAACAAGACGATTATGCTGAGGTTAAAGGGGTCGAAGGATGAGCCCCTGAAGCTAAAGGAGGGTGACGGGGATGATGGAGATGGTGATGATGAAGATGATGATGATGATGAGGAAGATGATGATGATGTGAAGAGACTGAGGAAGACAGGACAGAAGGTAGATGATGATGACGAAGCGGACGCGAGGGGATGCGGCTGCACGGCCTCGCTTCAGGTCAAGAGCGAAGATCTAAGTCCATCGACAGGACCAGTCATCCACCACTTCTGCTCCTCCGAGCGACACGCCCAGATTCAAGACAAAAGTACAGATTAGATGTCTTATGTATTTATTTATTTTGTATTTGAATCATGTAATGAAAAACAAGTGTGTGAATGTTTATATATTAACTTAATATAACTCTGTTTGATTACTTACTAATGGTTTAGGTGTTGAATGTTTATATCAACACAGATCCAAACTTTCAAAGGGATGAGTTTGACTTTGCTCCCCTCAAATGGTCAAGACTCAATTATACCATGATTCTTGATCTACAAGGGATTGTGAGACGGTCTGTGAGTTATACCCCTGAAGAAGGGGAAATAATTCATGACCTATCTGATGAGCAACTGGCAGAGATGTTCAGACTCAATCCCGATGAAATAGTCAAGGACGCTCCAACAGTTGATTCAACCAGTGATGAAGAACTAAACGACGTTGATGAAGTTGAGGTTGAAGATATTACTGCAGAAGAGTACCCTCAGTATGCTGACACCGAGGGAAATATGGTCCCCAATCTGGGTGAATCCCTAGTCAGTGATACGTTTGAGGTACTAGACAAAATGGAGCAGGAACGGAAAAGACTGAAGGAACAGCCCAAGCCTCCAATGATGATGTAGACCTTCGCAAGGCTGAGTGGGCTGCCTGTTTTGAAGAAGTAAGAGCCCAGCGTGCTGCACCAAAGAAAGATGCCTACACCAAGCTCTACAGAGTCAAGAAACATCATAAGGTGTCAGGCAGGGTCATTTCTTGGGCTTATTTTGATGACCTTAACGCGTATGTAGTTAAGAGGGAGCAGGGCATAGAGTACTTCAGGTTCCCACATGATCTGAAGACTCTACTTGGTTTTGAGCTCAACCAGCTGGCTAAGCTAAAGCTGCTGTATGCTGACCCAAGAAAGATTCAGGCTGGTTTGAGGATGCCCTGAAGAAGGAGTACCACACCAGATGGTTAACTTCAGACCACAACAGCCTACGAGGTATATAAGAAGGTCTGAGTTGATGCCATTACTGGCAAGCCCAAGATTGTGCTGAAGTGGAGTCCCCCGCGCACTATGTCGAGAATTCCTCTCAGGGAAATGCCACAGGACTTCACTCCACACTTCAAATGGTGGTACTATGATTGGAGAACCGCTGAAGCTGTCATAGTTCTAATAAAGAGGGCCAAATGGATACTATCAGGGTATTCGACCCGATGTGGCTAACCAACTTGTCTGCTAATGATGTCTATACATTATACAAGTTGCCACTGTTCTATGACACACAAGACATTGTACAAGCCCTCCAGTTCCAAAACGTTATACGACTTTGCTTTGCGTTCGAGATACACGCAGGAGTCACTAAAGAGGAGAAGTACAAGAAGTATAAGGAGGTGATGCAGAAGACAAGAGATTAGATAGATCTAGGTCCAAGGGGAGTTTGTTGATGCATGAATGTCCCTAGATCATGAGTTGTAATGTAATAAATCTTGTCTGTCTGATTATGATGTATAGTATCGATTAATGAAATGATATGAATTGTTTGTTACTTGTGATGTTTAATATTTCATTAATGAGTCGTGATTGAATTGATTGGGTTTATGATTGTTTGAATGATTGCACATTATGTTATATTAATTAAAACATTCAAACTAACTTAATGAAGTTCTCATGCGAATGGCCCATACGAATGGACCACACGCATGAATAACTTCATACGATTGACTCAATCGCACGACTGAAATAGGAGACTGGATCAGTCGTATGATTGACACATAAGATTGACTCAATCGCACGACTGAGCACTCAGTCGTGCGGATGAATCAACCGCATGGTTCAATCGCACGACTGAACCATACTTATGGCCCAGTCGCACGATTGAACAATACTAACCTATAAATAGACCCAATTCGTGGGAAAACGCAAGCATTCATCCCATTACGATTCCAGACGTACCCTAGCCGTCCAGAAGCCTCCCAAATCGTTCTCCAAGTTCACAGAACACATCAAATCGATTCCTAATCGATTTCTGACGTTGATTTCAATTCTTGATTGATTCATCGTGTGTTCTCACTGATTGGATCGCCAATCAAATAGGATTCCGCACTATTTGAGTTGGTTTAACACGCAATCACTAGGTATTTCGTTCAAATAACAGGTCCTAACACAAGTTGTTTTTAAATAATTAGTAAATAAATAGCTCACTATGTAAGTTGCTGTGAATCCAAGGATCGTCAACAGGAATTATCAGTGTGAATCGATGACAAGTCAACGTTTGCGGAATTAACGTTGATTGGTTTAATTGTGTTTAAACAAGTTTAAATAGTAATGAAATATCAAGAACACACGTAACAAAACACAATTAATGATAAATCAGTATTTTATTATAATGCGTTGATGATTACAAAAGAATTGAATGTACGATATCAAAGAATGCTATGATGTTGTGTATGCTAAAGTTGATCGGGAGACTTTTGATGATTGTTGTATTGCTATTACTGTTCTCAATCAATCAATCGTCTAACTCAATCATCTTTGAATCGAAACCTAGGATCCATATTTATAGACAAAGGTGTTTCAGTTATAGGAAACACCGGATCTCTTGGGATTTGATTTGTTTCTGTTAAGGAATCATCGGATTTCTCGGGATTCGCATAACCGCCTTGTTTACTTGTTGACTTGTACCACTTGTATAATACAAGTGTTTGGACTCCGCAGGAATATTGCCTTCAGTAGTAATTTTGTTCTTCCGTAGATAATGTTCTTCCGAAGGTATCTTGTTCTTCCGAAGGTATTGTTCTTCCGAAGGTGTTGTTCTTCCGAAGGTATCTTGTTGTTCATCCGCAGAAGATCTTTGGATGTATAATTACTTGTAAGAAATATATCTACGGAAGAACAAAATGTTCATCCGTAGATGTTTCTTACACTTGGTCAATTTCACAAATTGACCAATTATAATTTTGTTCCTGCAACCATACATAAACAACACATATATAAATGGGTTAACCTATATATTTAATGCATACACAATAATGAAATACAAAAGTTCATTACAGATATAATTCAAGTACTAAGCCTATACATAATGACTAGATCTACTGATTCTAGACCTAACAATACTCCCCCTTAGGCTTAGATACTTGCAATCAGTTCTTCAAAACTGCAAGATCCTTGATTCTGGCAATCATCTTGTTATAGAAGTAAGAAACAGCTGTCTTCTGATCATCATACTTATAGTTGATCTTCATCTTGCTGATCTTCTTTAGAGTCTGATTATAATGTTTGACAGAGCAGTCATAGTGCCAGATGCTTGTTCAAGTTTCTTCATGATCTTTTCTTTTTTCTTTCTTCTCAGGCTCTGCTGACTCTTTAAGCTTAGCTTCCTTGTCTAGCAAAGCATCAATGACTTCTTTATCACTTTGAGCATCTTCGTCAGTCTTTTTATTCTTGCTTGCTGTCTTATCAATTCTTCATTCTTCATCCTTTTCTTTTATCATTCCCTTCAGCGCTGTATTCTTTCCTTTCTTTTTGTTTGATTGGAGCACCAGCTTGTTGTACTAATCCACCAGATAGCTCTGCCTCCAGGAATGTCATCTTCACTTAGATCATCTTCATTATAAGCAATCAATCAAACATGATCTGCTTCTGCATCTACTTCTGATGCTGAGACTCAATCTCATCTTCTTTATACTTCCTCATGATCAACACTTGCCTGAGCTTGACCTTGGTTCAGCGGCTTTGATCTTCATGCTCTTGAAGAGTTTTGTTGTTGTTGCTGATCAGTCAACTGGAGAAACTTGTTTAGTTTCATTTGAATGCACAGGGGATTCAGTCATGGATATTACAGTTTAACTGTACTTGCTTCTGAGACTAATTCTGTCTCCCCAGTGTAGATGCTCTCAGTGTCTGAATTCGTAGGTTGTTGGTAAAGTTTGCATCTGAAGCTGATTGGTGATTGGGGTACATGGGAGATATTGGTTCAGTATTTTGACTGGCTGGTGATTGTTTTGGGGTGTTTGTTGTTGTTGTGGTGATAGGTGGAGGATTGGAGAGATAGGTTCTGTATTTTGGCTGTGAGGAGAATTGTGGTTGATGTGGTTTGTTGTTGTTGAGGTGATGTTTCTGGTGATGGAGTGTCTTGAGTAGAGCTGGTAGCAGAGCTCTCTTCATCAATTTCCCAACCAAGCTCTTGAGGTATGTCTGCATTAGCATCAATCACATGAGCAAACATGTCTATGTCACCTCTTCATATTTCCCTGAGAGTTTTGTTCAGCACAGATCTGCCAAGGTGTTGCTGGATAAAACACACCACCCTCCACAGATGTTCCAGGTAGGTCTGCATTAATGATGAGCTGAATGAATCTTGGAAACATGTACATCTTTTCAGCCTTCTGTACTCAATGTGATCACACAAACAATTGAAGATGTACTTTGAATAGTTGTAAGTCCTTCCCTCAAATGCCAATGATACCAGATGATATATGTCTTGAAAATCTGTCAAGCCTCAGATTTTCTGTTTGACATACACTTCAGATAAGTGTGACCAAAAAATCTGTATGGCTTACAGAGTCTTCCCTTCTTAATTTCTCCCTTTTCAAAGTCTCCATCATACCCCATTAGAGAAAAACCTTTTTCTATGTATTCATTATCAAATACATCAGGGTGTCCAACTTCAACATCTCCCAAATCTAGAACCCTTCTTATGTTTGTTCATCAATTCTCAGCCTTCGATTCTTAACTTCTTCTCAATAATGCCTTCACCATCTTCTTCTATATGTGCAGAATTCCAGAACACTAATATGAGTGCGATAAATCGTCGGCTCTGCTGATAGGGCATAGATATCCTCGATCTTCTCAAATATCTCATAATTTCTTGGCATCCTTCTGACACAGGATCGTCAGGTTTAAGAAATCACACACATTATGTTCTTTTTGCGAATCGTTGATCCATCTGTTCATAAGAAAGACTTCGTTAGAATCACATATTGATATGAGAATACAAACAGTTGTGAGATAAAACAGAATCAACTAGTTCATTCTTGATGATTACGACATGTTTTACCTTAATAAACGCTGATTAAGAACACAACTATGTTTGCTTAAGGTGTTTGATTTGGTAAATTTTGAATGTTGAGGAAGTGGGAAAGTTTTTTTGAGTGAGATTTTCTAGGTCTGAAAAAGTGAACGGAAAAAGTGAATAATGAATTTGACAAGTCAAACCTCATTATTTATACCCTCAGACATATCATTTTCTCTGGATTTATTAAGTGGGTCCCACATTGTATTCTTCCGTAGAAGTAATTTCTCATTAATTAAGGGGGATCCACAATTTACTCTTCCGTAGTTACATCTACGGATCGACAACTTCTGCTGATGTGAATTGTAATCATTATTTATTGATCTTTATTCATCCGTAGTTTACCAATCTACGGAAAAACATTAAGATTGATTACACACAGTTGTATGTATGGCCCAAATCCATTGGTTGGAACATTTATGCTTAGACCTCGTTGCTTTGCATACATGACAATTTAGTACAAGTCAATTTAAAATATAAATTTTTACTAAAAATTTCATGTATCCAACAGCTAAGATAATGCTCAGATTTCAATTTCTTCAAATTGATAATAATATAGACATTGCTGCTGTGATTAGATGCTTTTTCATGAATTCTACTCCCCCTAAATTTGTGATTAATGAAGAACTTAAACATTTATCATAAATTTCTTTAAGAGGAACATAATTTGATTTGAACTATATGTAATGATCAGATACACATAGGAGGGGATCATCTATGATGCTAAACCTCTTCCTGATCAGTTATGGTTGTTTATGTGATACAAGAACAAGTTCTGATTGCAAGTATATTGTCCATATAAATCCATACAAGAGGCTCATGTATCAACTAGGCATGCTGTTTATCATGTTTTCATATTGTTTTTGAAATAACTGTTATGGGCTTCACATTTGATTCACAAAGGTGTTGTCCTCCCTTTGCAAGTCAAATCATCACTTTTTCACACTTAAGACTATGTACTTTAAGTTATAATAGCTATCTTGAGATGTATTTGGCATCTCATTGATGCAATGTTGATAAAGCTCAAGATAATATACAGTTGATCACTTAGGATTCTTTTGAGAGCTTTATATATGATCATCATCAGGTCACCAGGTCTTTACTCACGTAAAACAGAGGTGCCTTTAACCCAGGTCTTTGTTCACACAAAACAGAGGGATGATGAGGATCATGATCTTTTCACCTTTGTTACTGATATTCAGTATGGTGATCATACACCCAGGTCTTTGTTCACACAAACAGAGGGAGTATGATTTACAAAGATAGATAGTATAAAGTGTTTTACATAGTGTGTTTAGATGAATGATTTTATCACATTAGGATAAGACTCACTTTGTTTTCTCAAAATGAATTTTCCCACAGACAATTATTATAGTATTATGTTTTGCATGCACTCAGGTTTGTTTCCACTCAAGATGAACCTACTCACATATCAAGAAACTTGCTGAGATATATTGTTATTTGATTATTCAGGAATAGGCAAAGCTATAGTGTACTATCATTTCCCATGCATATGTCATACTGATGCATTATTACACACATCATGTTGTTTGTTTAGACTTGATTTAATCTAAGTTAATCGTACCTAGAGACTCAATCAGAAAACTAAATCTGACTGAATCAAAGGCTTTAGTGAATAAATCAACAAGCTGATTTGATGTATCCACTTTGACTAACTTAATCAATCCCTTTCCTGAGCAATCTCTCAGAAAATGATACCTAATCTCTATATGTTTTGTTTACTATGTTGCACAGGATTAGAAGTGATAAACATAGCAGCAGAATTGTCTATATAGATTGAGGTTTAAAGAAAGTTGTAACCATAGTCAAGCAATTGGTTTTGTAACCAAAGTACTTGAGAGCACCCAGCTGAAGCAGCAATGTACTCAGCCTCAGCTGTGGATACAGAAACATTTGTTTGTTTCTCGCACTGCCATGACACTAGCCTGGGTCCAATGAATTGACATCCACCGGTTGTTGATTTTCTATTGCTGTTACATCCACCATAGTCACTGTCTGAGTATGAGTAGAGTGTAAAGTCTCCATCCTTGGGATACTATAGACCAAGTCCTGGTTTTCCCTTGAGGTATCTGAAAATTCTTTTGACAGCATTGAGATGTGACTCCTTTGGATCAGATTGGTACCTAGCACATACACACACAGCAAACATAATATCAGGTCTACTGGCAGTTAAGTACATAAGTGAACCTATCATAGATCTAAATAATTTTTGATCAATAGATTTTCCAGAGGGATCAGGAGAATCTTATCAATTGTTGATGCTGGTGTTTTGCATGAGGATACTTCAGCAAGATTGTATTTCTTTAGTATTTGATGTATGTATTTTTCTTGATTGATGAATATTCCATCTGCTTTTTGATGAACTTGAAGTCCAAGGAAGAATGTTAATTCACCCATTGAGCTCATCTGAAATTCAGATTGCATCAGCTCTTCAAAATTCACACACAATCTCTTATTAGTTGATCCAAATATAATGTCATCAACATATACTTGAACTACTAAGAGATCTTGATGTTCTTGTTTGAGAAAGAGTGTCTGATCAATAGTTCCTCTTTTGTAGCCATGCTTGAGTAAGAAAGATGATAGTGTTTCATACCATTTTCTTGGTGCTTGATGAAGACCATACAAGGCTTTATCTAGTTTGTATACCCTGTGAGGATAATGAGGATCTTCAAATCCGGGGGGTTGAGACACATAAACTTCCTCATCAATTTTCCCATATAAGAATGCACACTTGACATCCATCTGATACACAGTAAATTTCTTATATGATGCATATGCCAAGAACACTCTTATTGCCTCAATTCTTGCAACTGGTGCAAAAACTTCATCATAATCTATGCCTTCTTCTTGAGTGTATCCTTGTGCTATCAACCTTGCTTTGTTTCGGACAATAATCCCTCTATCATCCAGTTTGTTTTTGTATAGCCATCTAGTTCCAATAGGATGTTGACCTTCAGGTAAATCAACAAGAGACCATACTTTTTGCTTTCTGAACTGTTGAAGCTCTTCTTGCATAGCTTCAATCCAGCAATTGTTTTTAAAGCAGCTGTAATGTTTGGAGGCACCATTTGAGAAAGAAAACAGTTGAAGAGACAAAGGTTGGCTGTACCACTTTGGCTCCTTGTAGTTCTCTTTTCAGGATTTCCAATGATATTGTTGAGTGGATGAGACTTATGAATTCTCATTGAGGGAGTTGACTCAACTGGAATAGATGATTCCAGATTAGTCATTTCCATTGCCTCTGACTGATTCATCTCAATTTGAGAATACAAGAAATAATCAAATTGAGTCTCTGTTGATTGAGCTACAGAAGTATCTGCAGTTGGATTTTGCTCTTCCGCAGGAACTTCTGCGGAAGTATTTTGTTCTTCCGTAGGAGCTGCTCCGGATACATTTTGGTCTTCCGAAGGAAGTTCTCCGGATGTATGCTGATCTTCCGAAGGAACTTCTCCGGATGTATGCTGATCTTCCGAAGGAACTTCTCCGGATGCATTTTGGTCTTCCGAAGGAATTTCTCCGAATAAAAGCTGATCTTTCGAAGGAACTTCGCCGGATGTATGCTGATCTTCCGAAGGAACTCCGGATGCATGCTGTTCAGTTCCACATGTAATATCTGCTTCTGCTGAAGTATTTTCACCTGAAGATGGATGTATCCTTGGGGGATCAGCAGATAAAGTTACTTCAGTCATAATAGGTGGAACAAATGGATAGCATACTTCATCGGATCCTGCATTCAAATGATCATAGTTAAAAGATTTAGACAAAGCATCTATGTCAAATAACCATGATGAACCTTTAACTGACTTAGTAAACACATTTTCATCAAAGGATACATTAGGGGTCTCTTCCACAATGTTATGTTGTGGAATATACACTCTATATGATTTTGATGTTGAAGAGTATCCAACAAAGAAACCATCATATGCTTTTTCTGAAAATTTTCCTAATGACTCTTTTATGTTCAAAACAGTTACTTGACATCCAAATACTCTTAGATATCCTATGTAAGGTTTTCTTTTAAATAGGAGCTCATAAGGTGTTTTGTTATGTTCTTTGACAATTAATGTTCTGTTTTGAACATTGCATGTAGTATTCACAGCCTCAGCCCAAAAGGTAATAGGTAGTTGTGAATCAGCTAGCATTGTTCTTGCTTCTTCAATGAGAGTTCTGTTTCTTCTTTCAGCAACTCCATTTTGTTGTGGAGTCCTTGGTGCACTGAATTGTCTTGCAATACCTTTGCTCCTGCAAAAAGAATCTAGTTCAAAGTTAACAAATTCAGTACCATTATCACTCCTGAAAATTTTGACTTTTGTATCAAGTTGATTCTCAATCTTGATTACAAAGTCCATTAATGTTTCTGATGTTTCACTCTTTTGTTTTAAGAAAAAGACCCATGTAAATCTAGTGAAATCATCAACTATCACCAAACAATATTGCCTTTTTCCAATGCTCATTACATTGGTTGGGCCAAAATATCCATGTGAAGCAATTTGAGTGGTGTAGTATTAGTATTGATTGTTTTTGGTTTATGTGACACTCTGTGTTGTTTTCCTTTGTAACAAGAAGAACAATGAGTTGAGCAATGAAACTCTTTATTTGGTAATCCAATGACCAGGTCATGTTTCACCAATTTATTCATGTTCTTCATGTTAGAATGAACAAGCCTTCTATGCCATAATTGTGACAAATCTTCTGAAAGTTTAGATATAAGGCAAGTTTCATGTTTTGTGAGAGAAGTGTTGTTCATATCCAAAACATAAGTGTTTCCTTTTCTTGCTGCTTTGAGGAGAATCCAATCTTCAGGGACAATAAATCCTGGCTTAAGAATGTAACAGTTAGTGTCATCAAACAATGTAGTGTAGTTTTGATCACAGATTTGAGATACACTAAGTAAATTATACTGTAAGTTTTTACAGTAATTCACTTTATCAAATTTAAGTACACCATTAGTTATCATTCCTTCACCAACAATTTTACCTCCCTTTTTATCCCCACCAAATGCCACATAAGAAGCATTTTGATGTTTAAAATCATGGAGAAGAGAACAGTTTCCTGTCATATGCCTGGAACAACCACTGTCAACATACCACATGTTGTCAGCTCTCCAATATTGTTCCTGCAATCAGAAAAGAAAATCAGTTAGAAGTGACAACCCAAGTCTTAGTGATCTTGGGTTTATCAACAGGATCTAAAACAGTTACTCTTTCATGAACAATTTTTCAGGTTTCAGTTTCAGATTTAATTGATTCATTCTGATTTGATTTAGATGAGGATGATTCTGCTGAATTGGATGTTGATGAAGTAGATTCATGATTCACATTGTTGCTTTACTTAGAGTAACTTCATTTGTTTGACTCTTTTGTTTTGATAATGAACTTTAAATGTTTCACTATCTTTTGTTTTTGAAAGAGGTATATGAATGCCTTTGTCAAATTTATCAAAGAATGAATCATCATCCTTTGATTCTTTGTCTGACAAATCTACTCTTTTGTGTTGTGTTTTTGACTGCTGAAAAGATGGTCTTTTCCGCAGTATATGAACACTTGATGCTGATTTGTCCTTTGGTTTTGCTTTTGATTTTTGTTCAAACTTCTTCAGTTTTGATCCGTTTGCAGAATCCGTAGATTGAGAATCTGATTCAGATTTGTCTGATTCTTTCTTCTTTGAGCTTTTTGTCTTGTTCTTTTTGTTGAAATAACATTCCTGTGTGGAATGATTATTTTTGTTGCAGATAGAACAATGTTTGTTGAAGTAGCAATCAGTAGTCATATGATTGTTCATATTGCAAATAGAACAGTAGCTGCTGAAGTAACAGTCTTCAGTGTTGTGATTTGTCATGTCACATCATTTGCAATATTTTTCTTCTGATTCTTTCTCAGAATCATTCCTTTTGTTTGCTGATCTTTGTTGTAGCTCTTTCTTCTTCAGCTTTGAATGTGCTTCACCTTTTTCAACTTTTTGCACATTTTGATTGTTTGGTGCTGAATTTCTCTTCCGTAGATCAGCAGATGAAGTTTTCTTGTTCAGTTGATGATCTACTGAAGCCTTTTTCTTTCCTTTGAATTTTCCTTTTTCCTCAGTGATGACAGATTCATCAGTCAATTTCTTGGAGGAGTCTTGCATACTTAGTTCTTGAAGACCTTCATTAAATTGAGCTATCCTCTTGCAGATGGTCTTCAGCATGTTTCTTTGTTTAGGAGGGTATGGCAACTTTGTTTCTTTAAGCACTTTTAGGATATGGGCTTTCAGTTGAACATTTTTACCAGTGCTTGTTTGATCAACATCATGTTCATCATAATCATCCAAGTCATCACACTTATCATAATCAAATTCTGAATCATTTTGATCTAATGATTCTGATTCAGATGATTCAGTTTCACTCACCTCAGCTTTATCATTAATTTTAGTTTTAGTTGAATCTTTTTCAAACTTAGTGCCAGGCACAAAATGATTTGACAGAGTGTTTGTCATTGTTGTAGGTAAGGATGTGTAATTATCATTTATAGGTGGTGCAACCGCATTATAACCCAACCCAGACCTTTTCTTTGATTCAATATGAGAATTTAGTAATTTCTCATATTGCTGAGATGATAATTGAAACTTCTGAAGTTTCACTTCAGTTGATGCATGATCAGCCATGGATTTTGTTAAGGAAGTGGTCAAATGCTCAACTTGGGCTTTTAGGCTATAATTTTCAAAAACAAATTTTCCTAAATCCTTTTGCAAGGAATTAATTTTTATTTGATATAATTTATGTTCTCTAACATGGGATTCATTCAAAATCATTGTTTCTTTTACTTTATCAGCCAACTGTTGAGCATGGACTCTATATCGTTCAACTTCCTCAACACAAGTTGATGAACACAATCTTTCTTTTACCTCTTTTGCCATTAGTGGAACTGTTTGATCCATATGGGCCATCAATGCTTGATTCTCTTCCAAAACTTCCTTCTCATACAAACTCCAGTCACACGTTCCATCTTGAAGTATGATCAGCCCTGACTCCTTTGAGTTACTAGGTCCAGCTGATTCTTTGGTGGCTAATGGGGAAGTATTGATCAGTTGAGATTGCTTGTGCAGAGGTCTTTGAGAAGATTGTTGATTTGCTTGAATCTGATGTTGTTAATGCTGCTGGTGTTGTCTCATCTCTGGATATGACTGTTGATTGCATTCTCTTGAGAAATGTCCATAGAGATTGCATTTGTAGCATCTCACTTTTGATTTGTCAACACCAATCTTTGATGTTTTGCTTGCTGAAGCCAAGTTCTTATTTCTCCTGAGATATTGCTTAGCTTTATAAGCAATCATGGCCATCTGCCATTGTAGATCCATCTCTTCCACTACATCTGGAGGTAGTTCTTCTAAGTCTTGTTGGCAAATATTGGCTGATGTTAGAGAGCTTCCCAGATATGCTTGGAAACTTTAGCTAAAAGCTGCAAAGGCTGCTCTTTGTTCTTCAGAGTCCAATATCATAGTTATTGGTTCTGACTGATTTGCTGAAAAAGAAGACTTAGCTGTTGTTGCAGGTGTATCTTGTCTATCAGCAGTTCTTCCTTTATTCTTTTGCTGCTTGTCTTGAGATGATTTCTTTGAGGGTTTTGAAGCATAGAAGCTAACTTCCTCCTCATCATCACTCCTAGCACAAGAGTTATCACTTTCATTGTTTGAAATAAATGCACTTCCTACATTGTTTGTTTCTTTGAAGTGATAGGGTGAGACATGAGTTCTCACACTCTTGTTTCTTGATTTTTCGTCCATTTCAAGAGCTTCCACTTTTGCAACCAGAGTATCTAAGCAAGTTGCTTTCAGATCTATAGTGTTCTTGAACATGGACATAGTATGCTTCCAACTTTCTGGCAAAGTGTGGATCATTTTCTTGTTTAATTCCTCACTAGTATACTTCAACTCTAGAATATTCATCTCAGTGACTAACTGCATGAATCTATGAAGTTGCTGAGGAATTGACTCACCCTCAATATGATGAAAAGTTTCATATTGTGATCTGAGGGTGTCTCTCCTTATACTTCTTATCTCATCACTCCCTTCGCAGAGAGTGTGAAGTATCTTCCATAAGGAGTGTGTTGTTTTATAGTTGTCACACCTGATTAATATCTCTTCAGGTAAAGCCATACTAAGCAAACTGTATGCTTTTATATCAACTTTAACCTTTTTGACATCATCAGGTGATAGATCTTTCGTACTGATTGGTTGATTTTTGTCATTATAATCCGGCCCAAGAGTGGGTGGAATATAAGGACCTTCAGTGATGGAAATCCACAAGTCAGAATCAGTATAGTTTACATGATTCCTGAACTTGATTTTCCAAGACTTGAAATCTGCTTTTGTTTCCAACTTCGGAGGTTGGTAAGATGAACCACTGAAGTTGCTCATGATGTTAACAAGATCTGCTATTCAATTGATTTGAATATAGAAACTAGTTAATTAAAAACGATTGCGGTTAGACGAAATCAAACACAATTAAAACACAACTAACACTGATAGATCAATTGATCTAAATCAATGAACACTTGGCTCTGATACCACCTGTGAATCCAAGGATTGTCAACAGGAATTATCAGTGTGAATCGATGACAAGTCAACGTTTGCGGAATTAACGTTGATTTGGTTTAATTGTGTTTAAACAAGTTTAAATAGTAATGAAATATCAAGAACACACGTAACAAAACACAATTAATGATAAATCAGTATTTTATTATAATGTGTTGATGATTACAAAAGAATTGAATGTACGATATCAAAGAATGCTATGATGTTGTGTATGCTAAAGTTGATCGGGAGACTTTTGATGATTGTTGTATTGCTATTACTGTTCTCAATCAATCAATCGTCTAACTCAATCATCTTTGAATCGAAACCTAGGATCCATATTTATAGACAAAGGTGTTTCAGTTATAGGAAACACCGGATCTCTTGGGATTTGATTTGTTTCTATTAAGGAATCATCGGATTTCTCGGGATTCGCATAACCGCCTTGTTTACTTGTTGACTTGTTGACTTGTACCACTTGTATAATACAAGTGTTTGGACTCCGCAGGAATATTGTCTTCAGTAGTAATTTTGTTCTTCCGTAGATAATGTTCTTCCGAAGGTATCTTGTTCTTCCGAAGGTATCTTGTTCTTCCGAAGGTATTGTTCTTCCGAAGGTGTTGTTCTTCCGAAGGTATCTTGTTGTTCATCCGCAGAAGATCTTTGGATGTATAATTACTTGTAAGAAATATATCTACGGAAGAACAAAATGTTCATCCGTAGATGTTTCTTACACTTGGTCAATTTCACAAATTGACCAATTATAATTTTGTTCCTGCAACCATACATAAACCAACACATATATAAATAGGTTAACCTATATATTTAATGCATACACAATAATGAAATACAAAAGTTCATTACAGAAATTAATTCAAGTACTAAGCCTATACATAATGACTAGATCTACTGATTCTAGACCTAACAGTTGCGTTTAATCCGTTAAAACTATTAAAATTATTTTAATAATTGAAACTCAAATTGAGTTCGGGTTTCTGGTTTTAACTCGAAAAATAGCGGATGTTACAGTCTCCCCTACTTTAAGAAATTTCGTCCCGAAATTTAATCACGAGGGGACTAATTTCGAGGATACGAGGAGACTTGGATTCGATTTCACAATTGCACGTGAACTCTTGGAAGTGTTTAAATTCAACAAGATTACTTATGATGTTTTGATACGCTTAAGTTTGTTCAATTTCATGATTCATGATTTCTGTGTTTCTTGGCAAACGGTACGAGATTATTAATTTAGAATTTTTAGTTGATAAACGTTTGTATTTTAAACGGTTCAAGAGGGTTAGAAAGGTTTTGTCATGAATGAAACACTAAGTATTAGTGTGATACGAGGCTTGGGGATAAGTTCAAGATGCTTTTGAATGAGATAAGGAATTCATAAGGGCTTCTCAATGAAATAATTTTTTTACGGGGTTTTAGGATGATCGATTGTTGTTTAAATGTCATTAGGGTTTCAAAGTTTTATTAGTTTAACGTTGATACGAGAATCGTGTTTGTTAAGATTAAAAATTCAATTTTACAATGAGTGCATCATTGTATTAGGTTTTCAGGATAGGTGCGGTTTTGAGGGGAAGACATTCAGGAAACTTTTAAGGATCATTAAGAAAAATGGGATAAAGAGCTTAAGATTTAGGAGGATAAAATCAATGAAGAAACAAACCAATAGGTCATTAATGCACCAAAGGACATCAAGAAGTACAAGGCAATTTGAACATATACCCAGCTACGTCAACAATTCCTTTATGCCAAACCATGAATACCAATCGCGGAAATTCATGATCATCTTTGTCCACATCGGAATGAATAACAAGTCTTGTGAGTCGTAAACAAGATAGAGATTTAGAGATTTTCAAAATTAGGAGTTCAAGGTTATCCAATATAATAGGAATTGCATTTTTTTAATTATTGGTAAAGAGTTAAACAAGACATCGTTCATGATCAGATTGGAATTTCAATAATTCAGAATATCGATGATAAAGGCAATGACAAACAACGTTCCAAGTACGGCTTGCACATGCGGTTCATCAAACCCATAAGCACAGCTGAGAACATTTGTGTGTCTAGAAAGACATGAACACAAGTTGATAATGTCTTTATTTAGCAGAAAGATTGTTTAAGAAGGCTACCATCGCGCAATCAGGTTTTGATGATAACTCAAAATGAAAGTCGATAAGTAAGGAATAAATGGTTCCATATAGCTAGGTCAAATCAAAACATGAGGATAAAGGGAATGAAATCGATTTAAGAATTTAAATGCTCCAAGCTCGGAATCAAAATTAACCTAGAGCGATCGGGTCTCCTTTCAAGTTCAGAAATCATGCTTTGGCTTGATAGGTTGAAACACTAGCATTGATTCTCCATTCAAGTTACTACATGTTTCTTGTCAAGTGATTAAAACTTTGGTAAGTTTGAGATCAAGAAATGAGAATAGCCACCAAGGTGTGGTTTTCACTCCTGGCTTGATGGTGTATTTCCCAAAGTATGACCCTAACTTACCAAATCAAAAAGTTCGATCCTAACTCATTGTTGAGGATCCACGGAAACAAAACGAGGTAACTCACCATTAAGGTAAGAGAAATCACTTCTATCTTAATGGTGAAGTTTTACAAAAATAAAATATAACAAAATGAAATTCTTCATCAAAATCCAGAATTCACTCCTACTTTGATGAGGTCGTTTCATTTGAGAAAATACATTCTATAGAAATGAAATTATCATCAAGGTATGGAATTCACGCCTATCTTGATGATTGAGCTTCATAATACAAGAAAACAATCGAGGATTAACATTTGTCACCAAAGTACGGGTTTTAATCCTGTTTTGGTGAGATCATATCACTCGTGAAATGCAAGTTCCAAGAAAATAATTGAAGTCAGTTCTCAAGATAAGGAAATCACCCCGATCAAGAGGATGAAATTTCATAACACACAATTAGAAACCATTTATCGAAACGAATGAAGAATTATCATCAAGTAAGGGAATCACTCCTGTTTTGATGAGATAGAATCATTTAGGAGATACGAGTGTCCTTAGTCATAGGTTTACAAATGGTACAAAGTTTGACTTAACAACGAAAGGAAAAGAATATCAATTAGAAATTCGGAAAATTTCAAGTTACATCAATGTAACAAAAGGGAAAATCATACTTACAAGATTTAAGGTCAAAGTTCGAGATAACAAAATTAGGTTTGATGATGTTCAAATCTTGAATAGTTTAAATCAGGAAGACGAAATAAATGACAAGAATGTTTCAACACCACAGTGAGATGTGAACATTCAATTTGCAATCAAAAGGAAATACGTGGACTTCTCAAGATATGAGGTCAACCATAACCTTATTGAAGGCACGCTTACCTATAAGCGGTCACCCATCTCAAGGGTTTCAAGTCAAATAAACGGATCCAACGGTCGAATCAGTTTACTATTTTCACCTTGCCTAAACATAGTATCCCGAGACGTAGGAATTCCACCTTAAGGCATTGCATGAAATCAATTATGGGACTCATTTTTAAGAAGATCTGAAAACCATAAGTATCGATTTAGAGTTTTGAAGACCATTCGGTTCAGATTCCCAATATCTTTGGATATATTAAGAGTCATGTACACGTTGGTCAAGGTATAAAATTAGTTACATAAAACGCCCAACGTGTAACGATGTTTAAACGTAGGAGTTGAAATGTAAGATGGGTTCAATATCAACAGGAACATTTTGTATAATAAGATAGTAAAGCTTTGGTGATAAACCAGTTCATGGAATCAAGGATTTTTAAGATACAAGAGGATGGTCCCATTTGGTAACGCATTACCATTTGGAATCGTTGACACGTCAAGGTAAATTGACCCATTTGCCTTAGAGACTTGTGTATGTTGACCATAGTTTATCACTCATCCCAGAAATCCCCAGGTAAGCATAACTAGTCTCGCAATGAGATTTATACGATATGCTTGCCTTAGCCCGAAGGCCTTTTGCCAGGAAATCCAGGATACAGGTGTCTATGTGTCACACAAATCTCTTTGGTTCATAAAATCAAAACCTTGATGAGATATTCCTAAATTAAACATAGAGTCTAAGGAATTGAACCCACGATGATAAGTGTAGATTCCACATGTCGTTGAGAATAGATTTAGGAAGTTCATTTGTCGGGGAGAATCAAAGAGTTAAAGTTAACTTTAGGGAGACAAGTAACCAAGGTAATTAATTATAAGGCACACCTATCTAAGGGCATCATATTGCACAAAAGGCATCCCTAAGTAAATAGCATCATGTGACATGCAACAATAAGTAAACACAAGTTGATAAGGTTCTTTCTATGAGGTTCATGCAACTATAGTCTAGGTCACCATTTCTAATAACCTAAATCCCTATAGTTGACGGCGGAAACGTCGAGGAGTGAGAGTTAAGATCGTTCACAGCCACATAACGCTATTATTAAATCCAAATATTATAATCATAAGTTTCCAATGTAACATTACAAGCAATAGTCTCCAACATGAAAGTAACATAACATAAGATGTGAAATTATTCAAGGAAATCCATTTATTTAACTAGGTCCAATCCTAGATGTGTATAAGCTTCAAAAGTGCATCAAACTTGGGCGTTTCCTGAAACATGTTAAAAATAAAAGGTCAACAATAATTTTGGTGAGATTTCCATAGTTTTCAATACATAAGTATATAAAAGATGGCAATTCATGTTATAAGTTAGAGAGCAAGTAACTAGGGATGTAAGACAGAATGTACAATCAAACCTTGACAAAGTTTTACAAGTCTCAAACGTTTACAAGCATATACGATTAGCTAAGTGTACTTGGATCAACCAAGAAGGCTTGTCAGGCCCATAGATCTATGATGTCGACAGGCTAGCAATAGTTAATGATTGCACATATAATCGACATTACATGGTAGTTACAAAGGTCATCTAATCACAACATGTAAGCAATTGCCACTAGTTTACAAGTATCAAACGAGTTTACAAGTGCAAAAGTTATAAGCAACATGTTTCACCCCAAAGTGTGAAAATATGAAAAAAAGAGGTATAGAAATACTCACATGATATAAATAAGGTGGTGACAAGGAATTAACTAAGGCTCCAACGATTTCTTTTACAAGTTACCTAAAAGTATTAATTTCAAGATTAAGTTCGATAATAAGATTAATAATTAGACGGGAGCTAGAGTTTCAATAGGGATTTGGGGTTTTTGATAAAGAGGAAATTTAATAACGGAAACACTCATATTTTATCTCATTGGAAAGTATTATACCATTTAAATAATTTAACGAAATTAAAGCATTTAAAATAACGGTACGATTAATTATAACGTGTAAATATTTTCTATAACTATTTAAAATAACACAATCAAACTAAAAGTAACGTTTGGGTCAATAATAATTTAAACCATCATTTTAAATCCATTTTATAAGGAATAACTAAAAATAATTTTTTTTGTTATATTATTTTATGAATATATTTAAATTAGAAAAATTGCAGAAAATATTTTAGTGTCTAAAAATCATTATATTAATTATCAGAAATGTTTTTATATTAATCATAATTTTTTTGTAATTTAATTTATAATTAAAAAGGCTTAAAAAAATTAATGGAGGTGCCCGGGTTCGAACCCGGGACCTCAAGGTTGACAGGGAGTGTGTTTACCATTAGGCTGGGCGCCTATGCCTGCCAAGTTAATGGTTTTTAATTCTTAAAAACATTAATCAAATAACCCAGAAAACTCAAGAACCCTAGATTCATCATCGATCAAATTGGTGTATCAATCCTTGTTGTTAACAAGAACAATCATGGGGCTTTTATTCCCCAACTAAAACCAAGTGTATTACAACGTTTAATTACCTGGATTGAGATGGAATTGGTGATGAACATGTACAAGAACAGATCGTGACCATGTAGCACTAGTTTGATGCTCAAACGACAATTATAATCAAATTCGTTGTACAGGTAGTTTCAAATGATCTTAAGGATGAAAAACCCTCTGTACATTTTGAGTTTTGAAGCCTTGATCATGGTGTTCGAATTGTGACAGTCGCGGTTAAAGGAAAGAATCAAAAGAGATGTTTGAGTTAGTTTCAAGTAGAATTATGAGTTGCATTCGATTAGTGATTGACAGATGCTCGTTCAGATTGCTTTAATTAGATTATTATTAGGTTTAAATGCTCAAACGGATATACAATTTTAAGGTTTCGGTTATGCGTTTATTTGATGTTAATAATCGGTGTTTAAACGAATTTAAGGTGGCCATTAAAGTTCGAAACGTGTATGCGAAAGGATTTGGAACGATTTGGGTAACAAAGTCGGGTGTTTTTGTGAGGTTTCGAGGCTTGTCGGCGCCGCGCCGGACTTGGTCGGCCGGCGGCCGGAAAAACGGGTAGGAGGGGGGTTTTGGTTTGGGTTTACATTAATTACACAAATGGTCCCTGAGATTTTATTAGTTATGACCAAACTTTTATTTTAAGTTTCAGAAATTACAAGTTAGACCCTTGACTTGTTAAAACTAATTTAAATAATAAATCAAATTAATTATTTGTTAAACTTTTATAAACTTCACAATTTAATTATTTAATTTTAATAATATAACTTCATAACTACTAATAAAACTTTATGAGTTATTAAAAGTCATTTCATAACTTAATAAATTTTAAGTAAACTTTTTCATTTAATTATTTATTGTTAAATGGTTAATAACACTTTCTAACTATACAAAAGAATTATTTAAAACTCTATAAATTATTACAAGTTGTTTTTAAATAATTAGTAAATAAATAGCTCACTATGTAAGTTGCGTTTAATCCGTTAAAACTATTAAAATTATTTTAATAATTGAAACTCAAATTGAGTTCGGGTTTCTGGTTTTAACTCGAAAAATAGCGGATGTTACATAGGAGACTGAAAGCAAGTTATTTTGTAGTTGTTGAACGTAGTTGACCTTATCAAACTTTACTTTTTGGTTTCCCACTTCGCCTTGAGCGGTGATGTATCCTCCTTTATTTCCAGCAAATGATACATGTCCCCCTTCAATTTGTTTGACATTGAAAAGGAGAGACAGGTTCCCGGTCATGTGCCTAGACACCCCACTATCGACAATCCAGGTAATTGTCATAGCACTGTAACGCCACCCTGCACATTAAAAGGAAATGATCAGTTTAGGTTTGAGACCCAAGCCTTAACTGGCTTGGGTGACCCTTAGGAATCACACATCATAAACTCAACCCACTATCCATTTAAGGGTGAGGGCATATCATTCTTCTTATTTTTCTCATTATCAGATAATGGACTTGACTTTTCTTTCCATAAAACAGTTTTGTGTAAGGCCTGTTTGTGATAAACAGACGACTGGCTTACAATTTGAACTTTAGGTTCATTAATTCTCTTTGGTGGAGTAATAGAACTCCTTTTCGAAGAACTTGGTTTTGTATCATAAAGTTCAATTTTCTGTCTGGGAGTCTGATAATAAGGACAGTTTGAAGAAATGTTGAAAGACCCCATTCCCAGGAAGCCTCACAGTTGGTTAATCATAGCATAAAATCAGTTTAATAATAAAACATTGCAGCGGAAATAATTAAACATTCATTTAAACCTTTGAAAACACATCGTACTCATACATTTGTCATTTAATTATAAACAAAACATATTACTTGTTCTTAAATTACAATAAAGATTTTCATAAACTTGAATGCCATCCATAGCTCCCCAAGTAGCTCCGTGTGCCATCCTCAGCATCAGCGTTTACCTGCCAACTATTATGCATAAAAGTCAGCTTCGCTGAGTGAGTTCTAGTTTTAAATAATATAAGAAAATATAAACTTTATCCTTCATATAATGACCATGCATACATCATAGTACATAACATAACTTGCATCATAATAAGCATGTTCATTATCTTTCATTCTTTCATTATCTTTCACTTTCATCATAAACGAGATTGCACAAAGCAAGAGCTCCATGTTGATTGACAACAAATGCCAATCCCTGTCGGTACACATGAAAACGGTAGCTAACCCCCGACAGTTGATCCACACTACAAGGCACATAGCCCGCTCATGAATACAGATCCATCATCATACATCAGACTCACATAAGTGAAGTCTATCATAGTGCTTGCAAGACTTTTCATCATCAAACGGGCCCGGGGGTAACATTCATTAAGTTTCACTTTTCATTAATATCATCTTCCTCTTTAGTATATTTAATACTTAACTTATTAAGTACACAACAAACCATGTACAAATCATCATAAAACATAAACCGACCCGCCGCAGGACAGCAGGGGTTCGGGGGCGGCAGCCCCTGACAGCGGGGTCCTAGGGGCAGCAGCCCCTAGTGGGGTCCAAGGGGCAACGCCCCTTCCTGTTAAAACCCCTTAAAATCTTGGTCATTTAAGAACGTAAATTTAGTATGCATAATAGCCCCAAAACATGGAAAAACTTATAAAATAGGGGATCTAGAACTCACTTGGATACCACGAATAACCTCTAGACTAAGCTTTCTAGGCTAGGATTCCCACTACACAACCTGCATACAAGTTAACACTCTAAGGGGTTAATTTTCTGCCTAAATTCGCTGCTAATTTCGCTGCAAGATCAGCAATTTCGCAGCTAGATTCGCCAACACTTTCGCTGCTAGTTTCACCAGCAGTTTCGCTGCTAGTTTCGCTAGCACATTCGCTGGCAGTTTCGCTGGCATCTTCGCTGCCAGTTTTGCTGCCAGTTTCGCCCAACTTTCGTTGGAAAAACATGTCTGCGAAACTACCTGCGAAACTATAATTTCGCAGGAAGATCCACAGTTTCGCTGGTTGAATATGCAAATTCGCTGGATGAATATACAGTTTCGCAGATCGCATAAAAATTACGAACCAGACCGTTTTTAACCCAAAATCATAACTTTTTACGTCCAATCTCTTAGTTTATCATCCATGAGGCTAAATCTAAGCTTTATACATGTTTTCATACGTAAAAATGTGACCTTTATGCGATTCTTTGCAACTTTTCAAAACCCAAAACCCTAGAATCCGGGTTTGATCTACAGAAGGGTTTAAAGGTCGATTCTTACCTGGATTTGTTGCTTCTTTCTTAGATCTTGATGCTCCAACACCCAGATCTTCAATCTCTTCACCTTGGAAGCTTCAAATCTTGAGTTTTCTTCACTTTCTCTCTCTACTTTCTCTCTCTATGAATTTTGGTGGCTAGGGTTGTAATGATGGAGATGGAGGCTGATTTGGGTAGGTTAAGGGCTGATTATGGGCCTTAATCACTTAGGCTCTTGCCTATAAACTCAATTTGGCCCATAACCCATTTCCTTCTTTTATTAAATACCCATTATTTAAGCCCATTATCCTTAATGACTCGTTTCGACTTTTCGGGGTGTTACAAATGTCCTTTCTTTCTGTGAATCCAAGGATCGCAAATAGGAATTATCAGTGTCGGTTGATGGCAAGTCAATGTTTGCGGAATCAACGTTGATTTGGTTTAATTGTTTGAAATAACTTTAAATATTAATAAATGTTCAAGAACACATGCAACAAAACACAACTAATGATTAATAAGTATTTCATTAGAACATGTTAATGATTACAAATATAATGAATGAATGATATCAAAGTATGTTATGATGTGACGGCTGCTAGGGTTTGATTGAGAGACTTTGAAGTGATTATCGTATTGCTATTGCTGTTGTCGATCAATCAATCGTCTAAACAATCGTCGTTGAATTGAAACCTATGATCCATATATATAGACAATGATGTTTCAGTTATAGGAAACACCGGATCTCTTAGGATTTGATTTGTTTCAGTTAAGGAATCATCGGATTTCTCGAGATTTGCATAACTATCTTGTTGACTTGTTGACTTGTTACACTTGTATTATATAAGTGTTTGGACTCCGCAGGAATAATGTCGTTAGTAGATGATTTGTTCTTCCGTAGAAGATTTGTTCTTTTGAAGGAAACTTGTTCTTCACTTCTGGTTGTTCATCCGCAGAGGATCTTCGGATGTATAGTTACTTGTAAGAAATATATCTACGGAAGAACAAAATGTTCATCCGTAGATGTTTCTTACACTTGGTCAATTTCATAAATTGACCAAGTATAATGTTTGTACCTGCAATCATACATAAATCAACACACACATAAATGGATTAACCTATATATTTAATGCATGTCAATAATGAATTACAAACATTCATTACAGATATTAATTCAAGTAGTAAGCCTATACATAATGAACTAGATCTATTGATCCTAGACCTAACAATACTCCCCCTTAGGGTTAGATACTTGCAATCAGTTCTTCAAAACTGAAAGTTCCTTGACTCTGGCAATGATCTTATTGTAGAAGTAAGACACAGCAGTCTTCTGATCATCATACTTGTAGTTTATCTTCATCTTGCTGAACTTCTTCAGAGTCTCAAAGCTTATACCCAGAACATCTTCCTTCGTAGTGAGTGTGTCTAACACATTGTTGTTATTCACCACTTCTAGCTCATCTTGCTCAGAAATTCTGAGTTCTGTTACTTCATCAAAAGTTGTTCCCTTTAGCAGTACAGCATTGAATCTTCTTTTTTTGTAGGCTTTGGCATGTAATTTGTCAATCACTTGGATCACATGGACATGTAGGAACAAATCATTTTGAGCTTTTTCATCAGCCAGCTTGGGAAAGAATTTGTCATTGAGGTACGAGGTGTAGCTGGGGTGAAGTAATTTGATTTCCACAGGATAAAAAATCCTGATCCTTTCAGCTTTTTGTTTTCAGCATTTCTTAGCAGGACCAACTCCTTTGTCTTCTCAACATAATCCCATTCTGTTATAGGGTATGTGAATTGAGTCCCTTCAATGCATTTGATTGCTGTTTATTTCTAATTTTGTAGCCAACCCTCTTCAAGAATTCATCATCTACATATTCTGAGGCATTGGACTTGTATCTTTTGAGTCCTTTGATTCTCTTCTGATGCTCTACATCTTCTCTTTTAGCTTCTATGAGTACATCATCTTCAAATTTAGTCTTGAGCTTTCCCACTAGAGTTGAGAAGTCTCTTCCTTTAGTGTGAATTGGATAATTGCAGATGATCAGACTTAGAAGATCTTTGATGTCATTTTCTAGCAGACTTACCACTGAAAATAAATCATGGAAGCATTCAACTCTTCCAGATGTTTTTTTAATAATAGCACAATCCCAGTCTGGATCATATTTCCAGGCCATGATCCTGTTCTCATTCACAGAACTGGGAGTTGTGAGGTGGTCTATTAGTTGTATCAGAGTGGACTTCTGTTCAGTTATCTCCCTAACTGTAGTCCCAAGTGGCCATACTTTACCCAGTATTACTTCTCTTGGCTCTCTGATCAATTTTTCCTTCCCTTTTGTGCTGATCTTTAGATTCAACAGTTATAGGTTCAGCAGGAAGTTTGCTTTCTTGCTCATAGGATGGATGTGGAGCTTCAGTTCTGAATTTTACACCAGTATCCAGCTCAACTTTCATCACATGTTCCATCATCCTTCTAAGTTCTCCTACTGGCCTTCCTTAAGCTTATGTGGTTTGTAGTTATGGCCTTGTAACCAGCAAGTCATGTTGTATTTGCTCAGCTTAGCTGTGTCACAATGTCCCAACTTCTTCTTTGTCTTCTGGATGGATTGAAAGGTGCTGAAAGCTTCATAGTCACAATTTGGAATCATAAAGCATGCAAGCTCAAATTCTTTCAACAGATTCTTCATCTCAGTCATGTTTAGCCTTTCAACCATGTCATAAGGGAAACCATGATTTATGAGTGTCATGAACATGGTTGATTCAGGCCTCTCTTCTAATATGTCTTTTGTAGTCAGAAGATCATCAGCCTTTGATACTTCCTGATCTGGTGGAGAGTCTTCATTGATCAGCTTTTTCCACTCTTCATCACTGTCATCATCCTGATGAGAGATAGACTTCATAGTAGATAAATCTACTGAAGGTGTGTGTTCAGGAGATGTGAGTTTTTGTTTCTTGGAAGAACTTTCATCAATAGTCATCTTCTTCTATGCTGTACCAAGATACTTCCTCTTCCTTGAGTACAGATTAAGCTCTTTTGACGCCTCAGTAGATTGTGTTGTTTGAACAGTTGAAACATTAGCATTAGACTCTAATGTACAGATCTTCATTTTGAGCTACTCAGTCTCTTCTTCTTTTCTTTTTATCACATTTGACTGAGCAGACATAGTGTTATTTGCTTGTTCAAGCTCCATCATCATCCTTTCTTTTTCTTCCTTTTTAGTTTTTGCTGACTCTTTAAGCTCAGACTCCTTATCAAGTAAAGCATCAATGACTTCCTTGTTGCATTGAGCATCTTCTCTCAGCCTTTTTATTCTAGCTTCTTGTTTCATCAACTCTTCATCGTTTTCTCTTATCACTCCCTTTAGCTCCTGTATTCTTTGCTTTCTTTTGTTTGATTTTAGCACTAGCTTGTTATACTCAGCAACCAGATAACTCTTGCTGACAGGGATATCATTATCACTTAGATCATCTTCATTGTATGCAATTATATCAACATAGTCTGCTTCTTCTTCTTCTTCCTGATGTTGAGCATCAATCTCATCATCTTTAACTTCTTCCGGGTCTACACTTGCTGAGCTTGAACTGGGCTCAATGGCTTGATCTACAAGTTCTTGATGAGGTCATTGTTGTTGTTGGTGATCAGTCATTGGAGATACTTGTTCAGTATCATTTGAGAGTACAGGGGATTCAGTTTTGGATAACTGTACTTGCTTGTGAGACTAACTCTCTCTCCCCAGTGTAAATACTCTCAGTGGCTGAATTTTCTGGATTTGGAGGTTGTTGATAAAGTTGCATTTGAAGCTGATTTGGTGGTTGGGGTTGGATGGGAGAGATTGGTTCTGTATTTTGGCTGGCTGGAGATTGTGGTTGGGATATTTGTTGTTGATTTGGTGGTTGATGGTGGATAGGTGGGATTGGTTTTGTGTTTTGGCTGGCTGGAGATTGCTGATGTATGGGTGATGTATCTGGTGAGTGAGTGTCTTGAACAGAGTTGGTTGGAGAGTTCTCTTGTTCATCTTCCCACACAAGCTCTTGAGGAATATTTGCAGTAGCATCAACCATATGTGCAAACATGTCCATGTCACCTCCTTCATATTTCCCAAAAATTTTGTTCAGAACAGATCTGCCAAGGTGTGCTTGAATAAACACACCACCATCCACAGAAGTTCCAGGCAAATCCGCATTAATGATTAGTTGAAGAAACCTTGGAAACATATATATCTTATCAGCCTTCTACACTTTAATGTGATCACATAAACAGTTGAAGATGTACTTTGAGTAATTGTAGGTTCTTCCCTCAATAATACCAATGATGCCAGAGGAGATATGTCTTGAAAATCTATCAAGCCCAAATTTTCTGTTTGAAATGCACTTCAGATAGGTGTGACAGAGAAATCTGTATGGCTTACTGTCACACCCCGGGCCCAGGTAGGGTGGGACGTCACAGACTAGCAACAACATATGGCAGCGGAAACAAACCATTATAAGAGCTCAAAGGAGAGAATATCACATGACATTAAAGTTTTAAAAAGGTAACAGAGCTAGATACACATCAAGCCCCAATTATGTTTTACAATCATCCTTAAAAATGAAATTGTACTTGTTCAACACAAAATATAAATTGTTCAATTGTTTCATCAAGGAAATAAGCCAATGCCATGTCACGGGGATAAGTCTAGGTCTTCACAACTGCTAGGATCTCTTCAAATATTACCTGAAACATGCTCAAAAGAAAATTGTGTCAACTAAAAAGTTGGTGAATTCAAGTGCTTAAAGTTTAAAAACAAAAGGACTTAATAAATCCTTCTTTGATTAAAAGAAAATAATCATTGTTTATCATCGTGGGAAGAATAAAATCATAATCAACCCTGCACTCAGTCCCTGTTAGCCTCTTCTAAAGTTGTGTTTTACCGGATATTCCCGAAGGAAGAAACTGAGCCCCATACCAGTGAACCCTACCTGCCCGGATGGTTCACCATAGAATCTTAACAAAACTTGTTACATGCCACAACGATCCCTCAGGATCTCAGTGGGGTAACTTCCTGGAACGGAAGCCACTTTGTGTGGGGGATTCCCCAAATAGATCTATCCATATAAATCAAGCGGTTCACGAAAGAATTAATGATCATGATATAAGAATCAGCAGGTAACCACAAATCCCACATAGAATCATCAAATAAAGCACAATCATAGTTCATAAAAAGTAGAGCATGTTTCATCCCAAAACAATAGTAAAAAGGGGGATCACTAGAACTCACCTTAGGTTTCCAAATCAAAGTCTCTTGGTGTGCCGGGAAGTGTCACAAGTCTAGCACCCTAACAAGTACATATTAAGCAATAAGCTACTGCCCTAAACTCATTCAAAGTGCAACATTGATGTCAAGAGTTTAGCTATAGGGTAAGGCTTTGGTTTCGTGAAGGTTTGTATAAAAAGTTTCCTTTTATGGCAAGTCAAGGCGTCTTCATGAAAATTGGGGATTTTCACTTCATTAGATTAAGTATATTAAGAGATTTTATTGTTCAAGTGTTTATTAGCTTCCTGGAAGTCGGTTATGAGGTTTGGAGAAATTTTACAGTTTAGTCCCTCAAGTTTCAAATATGACAGTTTCTATCCTTAAGTTTAGTTTCTTGCCTTTTATGTCATTTAAGTCCAAAATCAGATTATTAGAGTCACATTATGATTATTATGGAGTAAGTGATTCAAAACTTTAGTCTACGGGTTCGATTTTAAAAGCTGCGCGTTTAACGCTCCCGGTTACGGTAAAAGCCGGATAGTTTTAACAGAAATTTAGAGTTTTCATATATTTAAATCTTGGACCAGTAGGTATTTTCTTAGATATTTCTTTATAAATTTTTAAGTCCTTAAATTGTGTAAATTGGCCTTTTATAGTTAAAAATCTTGTTTTTACGTTTGACCCGTTAATACGCGGTTTTGACCGGGTTTGACCATTTAAAGCTCATTTGACCGAATTTTTAAATCTTTTAGGTCCTTTATCACTTATCTTACTGAAATCATATGATTTTTATGAATCTTAGTTTTGAACTCTATTTTTATAGATTTTTCTCAAAAACTATGCTCGGTTTGCACCCGTTTTTAGTTAAAATGTCATTTATTTGAGTCTTTGACCATTTAAATTATCCATTGACTCCAGAGTACTTTATTTATCATTTTTGATCCTGGAATACTCCTTAAGAATGTTAAATTCTAATTCTTACTATTTTTAAGTCATTTTACCATGTTTTCGGGTCCAGAAAGTGACTAAAAGAGGGTAAATCACAACATGTCCTTTATTCCAGAGATTAAACATTGCTAACCCTTCTAATATTCACTAAAACCTACTGTAATTTCAGTCCCAACATGTTGCCTAGTTGATCTATACATCCATATGCTTCAAATATGTAGAAAATGCCATAACCGACAATTACACTAGTGTAAACCATCATAACTTGAGTTTAAATGTTACCAACACTTCGTTTAACTTCATAAACAGATTATTAAGGTGTCAATAAGTCGTTCATGAGTAGGTTATGGGTCTTGGTTAAAAGTATTTTTTTTTTCAAACAAATGCTCAAGAGGGTGTTGTTACATGTAGAAAGGAGGGTTTCAAGGTGAAATCCATGTATCAACCGTGGGTTTGAGCATGTAGCCACTTGGAACTTTTAAAAACAGGTTCGTTGGAGTCCACTAAGTCATAAAAATGCAGGTCACAAGTTGGTTTACAAGAGTTTAAGCTTTCACAAGTTAGATGATGTCAAAACACTCAAAATGAGGGTTTTCATGGTGGAACTCGGTTTCCACCTCAAGAATGAATAACATAACATGAAGTTTACCTTCAAGAACGTTGGGAACTCCTTAAGAATGAGATGATGGTGACATGTTTCTGCTACAACAAGGAAATACACGGTTCTTAGATGTTAAATGATGAAAACAAGAGAAATGTCACAAAACCGACATCTTGAGCTTACACTCGATGTAACTCACGGTTTAGAAGGTGTTGATGGCCGTGAATGGCTTGAAACTCCTTGGACTTGAATGGAGAAACTCGAACTAAGGCTGGAAAGGTGGAACAAACACGGTTGTGTGGCCAAATCTTGCAAATAAAGTCACTCCTTTGCGGTTTTGCTCTTGGCCGAATGGTTTTTGGTGTAGTCTTCGAATTCTTCTTCACAAGGCTAGAGAAAATAGTTGGAGAGTATTGTGAGATGTGTGTGAAGGTTTGAATCAGCTGGTTCGACTAAAGGGAGAGAGAGGGAGAGAGATGGAGAGAATGCATGAAAGATTAGTGGGTGAGAGGGGTGGTGTGAAGAGGAGAGGAGAGTGGTGAGGGAGGGGGCGGCCGCTCTTGGAGTGTAGTGGGGAAGAGTTTTGATTTAATTTTAATTGTAAATTAATATTGTGTAGTGTAATTTGTAGTATTGGGTATTGTGTATTATTTAGTGGAAGGTGGTTTGAGGTATCTAATGCATGCCCATGCATGCATGGCCGAAATTATGCAAGTGTGAGTGTGTATGCTCACATTTTAATTGCCTTCTCTTGAGTTTAATTTTGTAAGGGTAACTAGTTGACATTCCCGGAACACTAATTTTTAAAAAGGTAGAAACCTAAATTAGTTAAAAGTCAATAATAAAAATCACATGAAATCATAATTTACATCAAATAGTAAGAATTGCTTCCAATTCCATAGTAGGGTTGTATAGTTTCAATTATTAGCACTCATAACATGGATAATGATGCAAGTAATCTAGGGTTAGGGTAACAACCTGGAGGTCGGTTGTCACACTTACAGAGTCTTCCTTTCTTGATTTCTCCCTTTTCAAAATCACCATCATACCCCATCATGAGAAAAACTTTCTCTATGTATTTGTTTTCGAACACATCAGGGTGTCCAGCTTCAACATCTCCCAACTCAAGAACCCTTCTTATTGTTTGTTCATTGATTCTCAGCCTTTGATTTTTAACATCAGCAACAATACCTTCACCATCTTCTTCTACACATGCAGAGTTCCAGAAATCAGTGATATGTGATCGATAAATCACAGGCTCTGCTGATAGGGCATAGAACAGCCTCGATCTTCTTAGATATCTGATAATTTCTTGACACCCTTCTGAAACAGGATCATCAGGGTTTAAGGCACACACATTGTGTTCTCTCGCAAATCGATTATCCATCTGTTCATAAGAAAAAGACTTCGTTAAAATCACATTATTGATATGAGAATACCAACAGTTGTGAGATAAAACAAGAATCAAATGGTTCATTCTTGAATATTACAACATGTTTTACCTTAATAACAGCGGATTAAGAACACAGATATATGTTTGTTTAATGTTTTGATTTGGTGAAATTTGAATGCTGAGGAAGTGGGAAAAAGTTTGTTGAGAGTGAGTTTTTTTAGGTCTGAAAAGTGAGCTGAAACAGCGAATAATGAATTTGAGAAGTCAAACCACATCATTTATACTCTCAGACACATTAATTTATCTCATTTATTAAGTGGGACCCTCAATGTATTCTTCCGCAGAACATCTACGGATCAACAACATCTGCTGATGATGTGTAACTTATATTTTCACAGATTACCAAACTGTAAAATTAAATTACATTTATTGATCTTTATTCATCCGTAGTTTACCAATCTACGGATAAACATTTAAGATTTCCACATTGTAGCTTCTGCTGATGCTTAAAATAGCACAATGCAGAGAGATATTGTTGTATGTATGGTCCAAGTCCATTGGTTAGAACCATTTATTGTTTTAGGACCTTGTTGGCTTTGTATACATGGCAATTTAGCACAAGAAAGTTTAAAAAGACTTTTACTAAAATTTTCATGTATCCAGAAGCAAAGATGATGCTCAGATTCCAATTCCTTCAAATTGATAATGAGATAGACATTGCTGCTGATTGAGAAACTTAACTTCATGTATTCTACTCCCCCTAAATTTGTGATTAATGGTGAAATTAAGCATTTATCATAAATTTCTTTAAGAGGAATAACATGATTTTTAACTGTATGATAATGATCAGATATATATACACATATGATGGGATCATACTATAATACTAAGCCTCTTCCTGATGAGTTATTTTGTTGAATTGATACCTGAACAAGTTCTGATTGCAAGTATATTGTCCACATAAATCCATACAAGAGCTCATGTATCAACTAGGCATGTTGATTATCATGTTTTCATATTGATTTGGAAATAACTGTTATGGGCTTCACATTCAATTCACAAAGGTTTTGTCCTCCCTTTGCAAGTCAAATCATCATTTTTTCACACTTAAGAACTATGTACTTTAAGTTATAAGATCTATCTTGAGATGCATTTGGCATCTCATTGATGCAATGATGTAAAAGCTCAAGATAATATACAGTTGATCACATAGGATTCTTTTGAGAGCTTAGATATGATAATCATCAGGTCACCAGGTCTTTACTCACGTAAAACAGAGGTGCCTTTAACCCAGGTCTTTGTTTACACAAAACAGAGGGATGATGAGGATCATGATCTTTTCACCTTTTGTAACTGATATTTAGTATGGTGATCATACACCCAGGTCTTTGTTCACACAAAACAGAGGGAGTATGATTTGCAAAGATAGATATTATAAAGTGTTTTACATAGTGTGTTTAGATGAGTGATTTGGTCACATTAGAATAAGACTCACTTTGTTTTCTCAAAATGAAGTTTCCCACAAGTAATCATTTAGCATTATGTTTGGCATGCACTCAGTTTAGTTTCCACTCAAGATGAATCTACTCACATATCTAGAAACTTGCTGAGATTTATTGTTATTTATGTATTCAGGAATAAGCAAAGCTATAGTGTACTATCATTTCCCATGCATATGTCATGCTGAAGCATCATTACACACAGTATTTTGTTTGTTTAAACTCGATTAATCTAAGTTAATCATGCCTAGAGACTCAACCAGAAAGTTAAATCTGACTGAATCAAAGGCTTTAGTGAATAAATCAGCAAGCTGATTTGATGTATCCACTTTGACTAACTTAATCAAACCCTTTTCTGAGCAATCTTTTAGAAAATGATATCTTATCTCAATATGTTTTGTTTTACTATGTTGCACAGGATTAGCAGTGATAAACATAGCAGCGGAATTGTCTATATAAATTGAAGTTTGAAGAAAGTTGTAACCATAGTCAAGCAATTGGTTTTGCAACCAAAGAACTTGAGAGCAACCAGCTGAAGCAGCTATGTACTCAGCCTCAGCTATGGATACAGAAACAATGGTTTGTTTCTTGCACTTCCATGATACTAGCCTTGGTCCAATGAATTGACATCCACCGGTTGTTATTTTCTGTTACTGTTACATCCACCATAGTCATTGTCTGAGTATGAGTAGAGTGTAAAGTCTCCATCCCTTGGATACCAAAGACCAAGTCCTGGTTTTCCTTTGAGGTATCTGAAAATTCATTTTACAGCATTGAGATGAGACTCCTTGGGATCAGATTGGTACCTAGCACATACACACACAACAAACATAATATCAGGTCTACTAGCAGTTAAATACATAAGTGAACCTATCATTGATCTATATAATTTTTTATCAATAGATTTTCCAGAAGGATCAGGAGCAATTTTATCAATTGTTGATGCTGGTGTTTTGCATGAGGATACTTCAGCAAGATTGTATTTCTTCAGAATTTGATGTATGTATTTTTCTTGGTTGATGAATATCCCATCTGATTTTTGATGAACTTGAAGGCCAAGGAAGAAGGTTAATTCACCCATTGAGCTCATCTAAAATTCAGATTTAATCAGCTCTTCAAAATTCACACACAATCTCTTATTAGTTGAACCAAATATAATGTCATCAACATATATTTGAACTACTAAGAGATCTTGATGTTCTTGTTTGAGAAAGAGTGTCTGATCAGTAGTTCCTCTTTTGTAGCCATGCATGAGCAAGAAAGATGATAGTGTTTCATACCATTTTCTTGGTGCTTGATGAAGATCATACAAGGCTTTATCTAGTTTGTATACCCTATAGGGATAATGAGGATCTTCAAAACCAGGGGGTTGTGACACATAAACTTCTCATCAATCTTCCCATATATGAATGCACACTTGACATCCATCTGATACATAGTAAACTTCTTATATGATGCATAAGCCAGAAACACTCTTATGGCCTCAATTCTTGCAACTGGTGCAAAAACTTCATCATAGTCTATTCCTTCTTCTTGAGTGTATCCTTGTGCAATCAACCTTGATTTGTTTCTTACAATAATCCCTCTATCATCCAGTTTGTTTTTGTATAGCCATCTTGTTCCAATAGGATGTTGACCTTTAGGCAAATCAACAAGAGACCAAACTTTTTGCTTTCTAAACTGTTGAAGCTCTTCTTGCATAGCTTTAATCCAGCTATTGTCTTTTAAAGCAGTAGTGATGTTTGGAGGCACCACTTGAGAAAGAAAACAGCTGAAGAGACAAAGGTTGGCAGTACCACTTTGGCTCCTTGTAGTTCTCTTTTCAGGATTTCCAATGATGTTGTCGATTGGATGAGTCTTATGGATTCTCATTGAAGGAGTTGATTCAACTGGTATAGATGATTCCAGGTTAGTCATTTCCATTGCCTCACACTGATCCAACTCAGGTTGAGAGTTTAAGAAATAGTCAAAATGTTCAACATGAGTTGAATGATCATGAGAGTCTCTTGTATGGGCTGCAGGAGCATCTCCAGTTTTGGTTTGCTGTTCTGTAGGAACTTCTTCGGATACATTTTGCTCTTCTGTAGAAACTTCTCCGGAAGCATTTTGATTTTCCGTAGGAACTTCTCCGGAAGCATTTTGCTCTTCCGTAGGAACTTCTTTGGAAGCATTTTGCTCTTCCGTAGGAACTTCTCCGGATGATAAGTGAGGACATGAATCATTTCCAATGTTTGTTGTATTCACTTGAGAGCCTGGTTCTGTTGAAGGGACAACATTCACATCTCCGGATGCAGCATGTTCATTTCCAAATGTAGTATCTGCTGCTACTGATGTGTTTTCATCCGAGGATGGGGGTATCCTTGGAGGATCAGCAGATAAGGTTACTTCAGTCATATGAGGTGGAACAAATGGATAACATACTTCATCAGATCCTGCATTGTTCAAATGATCATAGTTAAATGATTTAGATAAAGCATCTATGTCAAACAACCATGATGAACCTTTAACCGACTTTGTAAATACAGTTTCATCAAAAGATACATTAGGAGTCTCTTCCACAATGTTATGTTGTGGAATATAAACCCTATATGATTTAGATGTTGAAGAGTATCCAACAAAGAAACCATCATATGCTTTTTCTGAAAATTTTCCCAATGACTCTTTTATGTTCAAAACAGTTACATGACATCCAAAGACTTTCAGATATCCTGTGTATGGTTTTCTTTTAAATAGGAGCTCATAAGGAGTTTTGTTATGTTCTTTGACAATTAATGTTCTGTTTTGAACATTGCATGCAGTATTCACAGCCTCAGCCCAAAAAGTGATGGGCAATTGTGAATCAGCTAGCATTGTTCTGGCTGCTTCAATGAGAGTTATGTTTCTTCTTTCAGCAACTCCATTTTGTTGTGGAGTTCTTGGTGCACTGAATTGTCTTGCAATACATTTGCTCCTGCAAAAGGAATCCAGTTCAAAATTGACATATTCAGTACCATTGTCACTCCTAAAAATTTTAACTTTTGTATCAAGTTGATTCTCAATATGATCACAAAGTCCTTTAATGTTTCTGATGTTTCAATTTTTTGTTTTAAGAAAAAGACCCATGTGAATCTTGTGAAATCATCAACTATCACCAGACAATATTGCCTTTTTCCAATGCTCATTACATTGGTAGGACCAAACAGATCCATGTGAAGAAATTTGAGTGGTGTAGTATTAGTATTGATAGTTTGGATTTACGTGACACTCTATGTTGTTTTTCTTTGTAACAAGAAGAATAGTGAGTTGAGCAATGAAACTCTTTGTTTGGCAATCCAATGACCAGGTCATTTTTCACCAATTTATTCATGTTCTTCATGTTAGAATGGACAAGCCTTCTATGCCATAATTGAGACAAATCTTCTGATAGCTTAGATATAAGGTATGTTTCATGTTTTGTGAGTGAAGTATTGTTCATATCCAAAACATAAGTGTTTTCTTTTCTTTCTGCTTTGAGGAGGATCCAATCTTCTGGAACAATAAATCCTGGCTTAAGAATGTAACAGTTAGTATTATCAAACAATGTGGTATAAATTTGATCTCAAATTTGAGACACACTAAGTAGATTATACTGTAAATTTTTACAGTAATTTACTTTCTCAAATTTGAGCACAAAATTTGTTATCATCCCTTCACCAACAATTTTACCTCCCATTTTATCCCCACCAAATGCCATATAAAAAGCATTTTTATGTTTGAAATCATGGAGAAGTGAACAGTTTCCTGTCATATGCCTGGAACAACCACTGTCAACATACCACTTGTTGTCAGCTCTCCAATATTGTTTCTGCATTCAGAAATAAATCAGTTACAAGTGACAACCCAAGTCTTAGTGATCTTGGGTTTGTCAACAGAGTCTAAAATAGTTACTCCTTCATGAATAAGTTTTGAAGTTTCAGTTTTAGATTTGGTTGATTCATTTTCATTTGTTTTAGGTGAGGATGATTCTGCTGAATGGGATGTTGATGAAGTAAGTTCTTGTTTCTCAATTTCTGCTTGATTCAAATCAACTTCATTTGTTTTAGTCTTTTGTTTTGATAATGAAACTTTAAATGTCTCACTATCTTTTGTTTTTGAAAGAGGTATTTGAATTCCCTTTTAAAATTTATCAAAAATGCATCATCATCCTTTGATTCCTTATCAGTCAAATCTACCCTTTTATGTGGTGTTTTTGACTGCTGACCAGTTGTTCTTTTCTTCAATGGATGAGCACTTGATGATATTTTGTCCTTTGATTTTGACTTTGATTTCAGATCAGGCTTCTTCAGTTTTGAGCCTTTTTCACAATCAGTAGATTGAGTATCCATTTCAGACTTATCTGACTCTTTCTTCTTTGTGCCTTTTGTTTTGTTCTTTTTGTTGAAATAACATTCCTGAGTGGAATGATTATTTTTGTTGCAGATGACACAATGTTTGTTGAAGTAACATTCAGCTGTCATGTGATTTTTCATATTGCAAATAGAATAGTAGCTACTGAAGTAACATTCTTCGGTATTGTGATTTCTCATGTCACACCATTTGCAATATTTTCCATCTGATTCTTTTTCAGAATCATTCTTATGGTTTGCTGACTTTTAATGTTTTTCTTTCTTCTTCCGCTTTGGATGTGCTTCTTCTCTTTCAACTTTATGTTTCTGATTGATTGTTACCGAATTCTTCTTCCGTAGATCATCTGCTGAAGTTTTCTTTTTCCGTTGATGATCTGCTAATAACTTTTTCTTTCCTTTTTCCTTGGATCTCTCTCTTTCCTTGGTGATAGCAGATTCATCGTTCAATTTCTTGGAAGAGTCTTGTTGCTGACTTAGTTCTTGAAGACCTTCATTCATTTGAGCTATTCTCTTGCAAATGGTCTTAAGCATGTTTCTTTGTTTAGGAGGATATGGTGACTTTGTTTCTTCAAGCACTTTTGGAATATTTGTTTTAATATGAACATTCTTACCGGTGGTTATTTGATCAACATCATGTTCATCAGAATCATCCAAGTCATCACAATTATCATAATCAGATTCTGAATCATTTTGATTTAAAGATTCTGATTCAGAGGATTCAGTTTCACTCACCTCAGCTTCATTGTTAATTTTGATTTGAGTTGATTCTTTTTCAAACTTGGTGCTAGGCACAAAATGATTTGACAGAGTGTTGGTCATTGTTGTAGGTAAAGATGTGTAATTATCATTTATAGGTCGTGCAACAGCCTTATAACTCAACCCAGACCTTTTCTTTGATTCAATATGAGAATTTAGTAATTTCTCATATTGCTGAGATGATAATTGAAACTTCTGAAGTTTCACTTCAGTTGACGCATGATCAGCCATTGATTTTGTTAAGGAAGTGGTCAGATGCTCAACTTGGGCTTTTAGGCTATAGTTTTCGGAAACAAATTTTTCTAAATCCTTTTGCAAAGAGTTAATTTTGATTTGATGCAATTTATGTTCTCTAACATGGGATTCATTCAAAATCATAGTTTCTTTTACTTTGTCAGCCAACTGTTGAGCATGGACTCTATAGCGTTCAACTTCCTCAACACATGTTGATGAACACAACCTTTCTTTTACCTCTCTTGCCATTGGTGGAACTGTTTGATCCATATGGGCCATCAATGCTTGATTCTCTTCCAAGACTTCTTTTTCATACACACTCCAGTCACACGTTCCATCTTGAAGTATGATCAGCCCTGACTCCTTTGAGTTACTAGGTCCAGCTGATTCATTGGTGGCTGGTGGGGATGCATTGATCAGTTGAGATTGTCTGTGCAGAGGTCTTTGAGAATTTGATTGTTGATGAGGTTGAATCTGATGTTGCTGATGCTGCTGATGTTGTCTCATCTCTGGATATGACTGTTGATTGCATTCTCTGGAGAAATGTCCATAGAGATTGCACTTGAAGCATCTTACCTTTGATTTGTCAACACCAATCTTTGATGTTTTACTTGCTGATGCCAAGTTCTTATTTCTCCTGAGATATTGCTTTGCTCTATAAGCAATCATTGCCATCTGCCATTGTAGGTCCATTTCTTCCACTACATCAGGAGGTAGTTCTTCTAAGTCTTGTTGGCAGATATTTGCTGACGTTAGAGAGCTTCCCACATATGCTTGAAAACTAGAACTAAAAGCTGCAAAGGCTGCTCTTTGTTCTTCAGAATCCAATATCACAGTAATTGGTTCTGACTGATTGGTTGAATATGAAGACTTAGCTGTTGCTGCAGTTGTATCTTGTCTATCAGTAATTCTTCCTTTATTCTTTTGATTCTTATCTTGAGATGATTTCTTTGAGGGTTTAGAAGCATAAAAGCTAACTTCCTCCTCATCATCACTCCTAGCACAAGAGTTATCACTTTCATTGTTTGAAATAAATGCACTTCCAACATTATTTGTTTCTTTGAAGTGATAGGGTGAGATATGAGTTCTCACACTCTTGTTTCTTGATTTTTCGTCCATTTCAAGAGCTTCCACTTTTGCAACCATAGTATCTAGACTAATTGATTTCAGATCTATAGTGTTCTTGAACATGGATACAGTTTGCTTCCAACTTTCTGGCAAAGTGTGGAGCATTTACTTGTTTAATTCCTCACTGGTATATTTCAACTCCAGAATATTCATCTCAGTTACCAACTACACGAATCTATGAAGTTGTTGAGGAATTGATTCACCCTCAATATGATGAAATGTTTCATATTACGACCTGAGGGTGTCTCTCCTTATGCTTCTGATCACATCACTCCCTTCGCAGAGAGTATGAAGTATCTTCCACAAGGAGTGTGATGTTTTGTAGTTCTCACACCTGATCAATATCTATTCAGGTAAAGCCATACTAAGCAAATTGTATGCTTTGATATCAACTTTGATCTTTTTGACATCATCAGGTGATAGATCTTTGGTACTGATTGGTTGATTTTTGTCGTTATAATCCGGCCCAAGAGTGGGTGGAATATAAGGACCTTCAGTGATGGAGACCCATAAGTCAGAATACGTATAGTTTACATGATTCCTAAACTTGATTTTCCATGACTTGAAGTCTGCTTTTGTTTCCAACTTCGGTGGTTGGTAAGATGATCCACTGAAGTTGCTCATGATGTTAATTGATGAGAATGATCAACAAGATCTGCTATTCAATTGATTTGAATATAGATACAAGTTAATTAAATCGATTGCGGTTAAACGACAACAGTAGATCTAATCAGTAAGAACTGACAAATCTACGAAATTAAAATCAATTAAACACAACTGACACTGATAGATCAATCAATCTAGATCAATGAGCACTTGGCTCTGATACCACCTGTGAATCCAAGGATCACAAACAGGAATTATCAGTGTCGGTTGATGGCAAGTCAACGTTTGCGGAATCAACGTTGATTTGGTTTAATTGTTTGAAATAACTTTAAATATCAAAAAATGTTCAAGAACACACGCAACAAAACACAATTAATGATTAATAAGTATTTCATTAGAACATGTTAATGATTACAAATATAATGAATGAATGATATCAAAGTATGTTATGATGTGACGGCTGCTAGGGTTTGATTGAGAGACTTTGAAGTGATTATCGTATTGCTATTGCTGTTGTCGATCAATCAATCGTCTAAACAATCGTCGTTGAATTGAAACCTAGGATCCATATATAGACAATGAGTTTTAGTTATAGGAAACATCGGATCTCTTGGGATTTGATTTGTTTCAGTTAAGGAATCATCGGATTTCTCGAGATTCGCATAACTGTCTTGTTGACTTGTTGACTTGTTACACTTGTATTATACAAGTGTTTGGACTCCGCAGGAATAATGTCTTCAGTAGATGATTTGTTCTTCCGTAGAAGATTTGTTCTTTCTAAGGAAACTTGTTCTTCACTTCTGGTTGTTCATCCGCAGAGGATCTTCGGATGTATAGTTACTTGTAAGAAATATATCTACGGAAGAACAAAATGTTCATCCGTAGATGTTTCTTACACTTGGTCAATTTCATAAATTGACCAAGTATAATGTTTGTACCTGCAACCATACATAAATCAACACACACATAAATGGGTTAACCTATATATTTAATGCATACATAATAATGAATTACAAACATTCATTACAGATATTAATTCAAGTACTAAGCCTATACATAATGAACTAGATCTACTGATCCTAGACCTAACACTTTCCACAACTGTAGCATGATCTCCCTTCTACATGTTGAGAAATTTGTTTATGTGGAGTTGAGTTTATTTGGACTTTGACGTGAAGCACGTGTTTGGTTAACTGATTTGGTCATTTTGGGTTCAGAAGTAGACATGTGTGAACCTGACTTTCCATTAACCTTTTCAAATTGATTATCCAAATTTTCAATGGGCATATTTCCTTTTAATTTGAAACTAGACTCCTTCTGTTTAGTGACAGAGTTCACCGGTTTATCAGTGGAATCTAAATCACTAACCAGAGGAGTGGACACCACATGATCCTTAATTTAGTTGTTATTTACAGGTCTACATTTTGTATTTAACATAATCTCATGTGGTGTGGAACTACTTTGTAACCCAACCCTTCCCCATTATTTCGTTTTTTCACTAAGTGTTGAACTATGTGAGAAGAACTGGTCCAACTATGCAGTTTTTGCTTTAAAGAATTTACCTCGACTTCTAAAACTGATTTTTTTTTCTTTGTTTCTTCCAAATAGTTTAAATAAAACTTTATATCATTAGCTTGATTAAAAGCAACAACCTCGGTTTCCCTTAGTTGTTTACCTAAAAGTTCTATTTTTTCTTTGTAACTGCACTCATTGTCACACCCCGGGCCCAGATAGGGTGGGACGTCACAGACTAGCAACAACATATGGCAGCGGAAACAAACCATTATAAGAGCTCAAAGGAGAGAATATCACATGGCATTAAAGTTTTAAAAAGGTAACGGGGCTAGATACACATCAAGCCCCCAATTAAGTTTTACAATCAACCATAAAAATGAAATTGTACTTGTTCAACACAAAAATATAAATTGTTCAAATGTTCCAACAAGGAAATAAGCCAATGCCATGTCACGGGGATAAGTCTAGGTCTTCAAACTGCTAGGATCTCTTCAAACATTACCTGAAACATGCTCAAAAGAAAATTGTGTCAACTATAAAGTTGGTGAATTCAAGTGCTTAAAGTTCAAAAACAAAAGGACTTAATAAATCCTTCTTTGATTAAAAGGAAAATAATCATTGTTTATCATCGTGGGAGAAATAAAATCATAATCAACCCTGCACTCAGTCCCGGTTAGCCTCTTCTAAAGTTGTGTTTTACCGGATATTCCCGAAGGAAGAAACTGAGCCCCATACCAGTGAACCCTACCTGCCCGGATGGTTCACCATAGAATCTTAACAAAACTTGTTACATGCCACAACGATCCCTCAGGATCTCAGTGGGGTAACCTTCCTGGAACGGAAGCCACTGTGTGTGGGGGATTTCCCAAATAGATCTATCCATATAAATCAAGCGGTTCACGAAAGAATTAATGATCATGATATAAAAATTAGCAGGTAACCACAATCCCACATGGTATCATCAAATAAAGCACAGTCATAGTTCATAAAAGTAGAGCATGTTCCATCCCAAAACAGTAGTAAAAAGGGGGATCACTAGAACTCACCTTAGATATCAAGTAAAAAGAAATTCTTCACGTGCCGGGAATGTCTCAAGTCTAGCACCCTAACATAAGTATATTAAGTGATTAGCTACTGCTCTAAACCTATTTAAGGAGCAACAATAGTGCCTAAGACTTAAATGGACGGGTTCGGCTTTGACTCAGTTAGGGTTTGTATAAAAGGTTCCTTTTATGGAAAGTCATGGTTTTTCATGAAATCAAAGGTTTCTACATTACTAAACCAAGAATATATAGTAGGGCAAATGAACTTATGGGAGTCGGTTATGAAGTTTTGCAAAATTACAGTTTTGCCCCTGAAGTATCAAAATTGACATTTTCTACCCTTAAGATTAGTTTCTTGCGTTAAGTGACCTCTATTATTAAAAATCAGGTTCAAGACCTTAATTCAACTTAGTTTTAAGAATTTATAACCAAAATTTCAGTTTATGGACTCGGTTTGTAAGTTACGCGTTTAACGTTGCCGGTTACTGTAAAACCAAACGGTTTAAAAATGGTTATCTATGAGTTTTCGCCTTTTTTGAGTCTAAAACCAGTAGATAACTTTTTAAAGTCATTTTAATAAGTTTCCAACCTTTTAAATCACAAATTTTACCCCTAGTAGTCGAAAGACCCGTTTTTACGTTTAAACCGTTAAAGTGCGTTTTTAGTCGGGTTTGACCATTTTAAAAGCTTGTTTGACCAACCATTTTACTTTTGAGGTTATTTTATCTTTTAACCTACTGGAAAATCATGATTTTTATAATTTGTAACATTTAACCCATTTATCGTATATTTTTCCTTAAAAACGTCTCTCGGTTTACACCCGGTTTCACTTAAAATCCATTTAAAATACCATTTGACCACTAAAAATTCTCATTAGCTCCAGAACACTTTAATAATCCTTAATGAACCTGGAATTCTTTTTAAAAAGTTTATAGTTCAAGACTTCTTGTTTTTAAGTCATTTTGTCACGTTTTCGGGTCCCGAAAGTGACCAAAATGGGCCTAAACACATTATGTCTTTTGTTCCAGATGTCAAACCATGTTATTAAATTTAATATGTACTAAAACTTACTGAAATAACAGTCCCAACACGTTGCCTAAAGGTTCTACACATACAAATGTTTCAAGAGGTGAAAATATGCCATAACCGACCATTACACATGTGTGATTCATGGTAACTTAAGTTTAATCATTGCCAAAACTTCATCTAACTTAAAAATTAGATTATTGAGGTGTCTTAAAAGTCATTTTGAGCAGGTTACACGTTTTGTTTTGAAGGGTTACAAGATACACAAGTTTGATAGTGCCAAAAACACCAAAATAGGGTTTTCAAGGGGTAAATCGGGTTCTACCCCTTAGATTGACCATTATATCATGTGATATACCTTCAAGAACGTTGGGAACTCTTCAAGAACAAGGTGGGGGTGAGAGGTTTCTGTCACAACAAGAAAAAGTAAGGTTTTTAGGTGAACAATGAAGTTAAACTTGAGAAATGACCAAAACCGAACATAGTGAGCTTACACTTGATGTATCTCACGGTTTAGAAGGTGTGGATGGTCGTGAATGGATGAAATCTCCTTGGATGAGGCTGGAGAATCTCGAACAAAAGCTGGAACCTCAAGTATTGCACGTTCCAAGCCTCACAACATCACCAAAAGTCACCTTTCTTGCGGTATGCTGCTGGCCGATGGTTGTATGCTTGTAGTTTGCGATTTTGGAGCTTGAAAGGAGAGGATTAGAGAGTGTTTGATAGAGAGGAGGTGTGTTCAGCTGGTGAATTTGAAATGAGGGAGAGAGAAGAGGAGTGTGTCTTGCAATTGCATGTAAGGGGAATGGGTGATAGGAAGGTGGTGTGTAGTGGAGGACAAGGGTGGTGATTGGTGGCAAGGGGGGCGGCCGATTCTCGGCCTCTAGTGAGGCATTTTGATTTAATTTTTATTGTGGAAATAATATTATGGGGTATTAATTTGAAATGTAGTGTAGTATTTAAAATTGTTAGTTAGTATATTGTCTTATGCATGATAATGCATGCTAGAACCGAAATTCCAAGTGTGTGGGTGTGTACACATATTTTTAATTGATTCAATTGATATTCTTAATTCTAGCTAGGTGACTAATCAATATTCCCGGGCATGAATTTTCTAAAAAGGTAGAAACCTATATTGGTTAAAGATCAAAGTAAAACCACATGAAATCATAATTTACATCAAATAGCAAGAATTGATTCTAATTTCATAGTAGGGTTGTATAGTTTCAATTATTAGCACTCATAGCATGGATAATGATGCAAGTAATCTAGGGTTAGGGTATCAACCTGGAGGTCGGTTGTCACATTCTCCCACCGTTTAGGAAACTTCGCCCCGCAATTTAACTCTGATTAGGGACTGAACGGGTGGGTTTGAAGAGGTGTTGATAGTTCCTCCTCATTTCATCTTCACGCTCCCAAGTAAATTCAGGTCCTCGGTTGGAGTTCCATCTAACTTTAACCTTGGGTATGCGGCTTCGTCTGAGTTGCTTAACCAAGCGGTCCGTGATCTCTATAGGTTCTTCCACAAAGTTCAGTTTGTCGCTTATCCTTGCTTCTTTTAATGGTAGTTCCAGGGTTTTGTCTACCATGCTCTTCTTCAAGTTTGACACATGAAAGGTGTCGTGTATGTGGCTCAATCCCGGGGGTAGTTTCAACTTATATGCTACTGGGCCAATTCTTGCCATTATCTCAAATGGTCCAATGTATCTTGGGCTTAGTTTTCCTCTTTTTCCGAATCTCACTGTTCCTTTCCACGGTGCTACTTTTAGCATCACTCTGTTGCCCACTTGGAACTCTAGAGGTTTCCGCCTCCTGTCGGCGTACTTCTTCTGTCGGTCTCTAGCTGCTCTTAGTCGTTCCTTTATCTTATAGATCTTATCGGTGGTTTCCAACACTATGTCGGGTCCCATCACTTGGCTGTCACCAATCTCATTCCAACTCAAGGGTGATCGGCATTTCCTGCCATAAAGGACCTCGTACGGAGCGGCTTTGATACTCGCGTGGTAACTGTTGTTATAGTCGAATTCCACCAAAGGAAGATGGTTATCCCAGTTTCCGCCAAAGTCCATCACGCAAGCTCTCAACATGTCTTCCATCATTTGAATAGTTCTTTCGCTCTGTCCGTCGGTCTGAGGGTGGTAAGCCGTGCTAAGATCTAAACGGGTTCCTAAAGCTTGCTGGAACGATTTCCAGAAACGAAAGGTGAAACGGCTATCACGGTCTGAGATGATCGACAGAGGCACTCCATGCCTTGTTACAATCTCGTCGACATAAAGTTGGGCCAGTTTCGTCATATCGTAGTCTTCTCTAATTGGCAAGAAGTGAGCTGATTTGGTTAATCTATCCACTATTACCCAAATAGCATCGTGACCTTTAAACGTTTTAGGCAGCTTGGTAACGAAATCCATCGTAACATTATCCCATTTCAAAGTCGGGAATCTCATGTTGTGGCAACGTTCCCGATGGTTTTTGGTTCTCAGCTTTAACCATGGCACAAGTTAAACATTTCCCCACGTAAACAGCGATTGATCTCTTAATTCCCGGCCTTCATCTCTTAAATTCCCGTTCCAAAGTGTCTTTAAATCCTTGTACATCTTATCACTTCCAGGATGAATTGAATACCTAGACTTGTGTGCTTCATCGAGATTACTTCTCGAATTCCTCCGTGTTTTGGAACCCAAGTCCTCCACCATATCTATATGTACCATTGTCCCCTATCTCCAACTGCTTCTCCATTCCAGTCAATCCTTCTTCTTTCAATTTTTCTCTTCCTTTAATGCCTCGCCTTGAGCTTCCTTCAATTTTGCTATAAGGTTGGTATACACACTCATTCTTAAGGCTCGTACTCGAAGAGGTTTCTCTCTTTCCTTTCGACTTAACGCATCCGCCACAACATTGGCCTTATAGGGTGGTAGCGGATCTCGCACTCTAATCGTTAAATAGCTCAACCCATCTTCTCTGACCATGTTGAGCATCTTTTGGTCAAGGATATGCTGCAAGCTTCTATGGTCAGTGTAGATAATGCCCTTGTGCCATAAAGGTAATGCCTCCACATCTTAAGGGCAAACACCACGGCACCCAACTCCAGATCGTGCGTCGTGTAGTTCTTCTCATGATCATTCAGCAGTCTCGATGCGTAAGCAATCACTTATTGCGTTGCATCAATACACATCCTAGTCCTTGACGCGAAGCGTCACAATAGACCACGAAGTCTTCTACTCCTTCTGGAAGAGCAAGTATAGGCGCACTGCATAATTTCTCTTTAAGCGTTTCAAACGCCTCATTCTTCTCTCGCTCCCAACAAAGGTTGTGTTTTTCTTGGTTAGTGCGGTCAAAGGTTGCACTATACCGCGAGAAGTCCTTTATAAATCTTCGGTAATAGCCAGCCAGTCCTAAGATTGCCTTATCTCCGTAGGAGTTTCAGGAATCTTCCAATTCTTTATGGCCTCAATCTTGGAAGGGTCAACTTGAATCCCATCCTTATTTACCACATGACCTAAGAATTGGATCTGGCGCATCCAGAATTCACATTTCGAGAACTTGGCTATAGTTGCTCATTCTTGAGCAATTCAAGGATTAGCTGAGATGCTTCTCGTGCTCGTCTTTAGTTTGAGAGTAGATCAGTATGTCGTCGATAAACACGATCACAAACTTGTCGAGCTAAGGGCGGCAAACGCGATTCATGAGGTCCATGAATGCTGCTGGAGCATTAGTCAGTCCAAAGGGCATGACCAAATACTCATAGTGTCCATACCTAGTTCGGAAGGCAGTTTTGGGTATATCTTCTTCTCTTATCTTCAGCTGGTGGTATCCTGACCTCAAGTCTATTTTGGAGAAGTAACTTGCTCCCTGCAATTGATCAAATAAGTCGTCTATTCTCGGGAGAGGTAACGGTTCTTTGTGGTCAGCTTGTTCAACTCCCTGTAATCAATACACATTCGCAGCGTTCCGTCCTTCTTTTTCACGAATAGCACCGGGGCACCCCATGGAGAGACACTCAGACGTATAAATCCTTTGTCCATTAGTTCTTGAATTTGTACCATTAGCTCCTTCATCTCAGGTGGGGCGAGCCGGTACGGTGCCTTGGCTACTGGTGCAGCACCAGGCATCAAGTCTATCTGGAATTCCACTTGTCGATTCGGAGGAAGTCCTGGTAGTTCTTCCGGAAACACCTCTGGGTATTCCGAAACTACGGGAATCTCTTCGATTTTCTTCTCCTTTTGGGTTTTCATCACATAGACTATAAAAGCTGGACATCCCCTCTTCAAGCTCTTGGTAGCTTTCAAGTGAGATATCATAGGGTATAGAGTGTTACTCCTTTCTCCTTCTACCACTAACACTTCTTCACGCTCAATGGTATCTTGAGCAGTCGCTCATCGCATACGATTTCAACTTTATGCTTCGCTAACCAGTCCATACCCACAACCACAACAAATCCTCCTAACTTAATGGGCATCAAGTCAATCTTAAACACATTCCCTTTTAGATTCAGGGGCAATCCCTAATGATTTCGTTAGCTTCTAAAATATTACCGTCAGCTAATTCTGCGGTAAATGTATCAGTCAAGGTGCACGCGTCTAAGTTAATCAATTGCCTAAAGGTACTAGAGATAAAACTAGCAGTCGCTCCAGTATCAAACAGTACAGTAGCGGGATGATTATTTACAAGGAACGTACCGTTGACAACGTCGGGTTCCTTACGAGCTCCTGCTGGTTCCATAACGAAAGCTCTTCCCTTAGGCTTATTGGGCTTGGCATCCTTGTCTCTACCCAGCTTAGGACACTTGTTCCTCATATGCCCTGGGTCTCCACACTCGTAGCATTGTTTCCCCGGTACATAAGTACAGTCTTTAATTAGATGGCCTGTTTCTCTGCACCTAAAACAGGGCATCGGGTTACATTCTCCTTGATGATGTAACTTGCACTTGCTGCAGAGTGGGCTTGTCCCCGTATACAATCTCCGGTTTTTGCTTCCTTGATCATCACGTCTCACTCCTTCAGAACTCCTTCTACTCGACCCACTGCTACTTCCAATCGCTCTTTTTGCTTCAAACCACTTCCTCTTGTCTCCAACAACTTCTTCTTCTCATCAGCCCTTCCTTGATCGGTCCATCCAGCCCTAATAAGATCGTCAGTCAGACTGCTGGTAAGGTCGACAGCAGCTTGTAGGGTCACAGGCTGAGAGGCACGAACCATACCCCTAACTCTTGGGTGTAGTCCCCAGATGAACCGTGCTACACCTTTGGCTTCTGGCGTCACCAAATGTGGCACAAGTCGGGACAGGGCTAAGAAACGATTGATGTATTCGGTGTAGTTGGGTCCCTTCATCTCCAAGCTTAAAAATTCTGTCTCCAGCTTCTCGAGGTGATTGATGGGGCAATATTTGTTGGTCATTAACTCTCGGAATTCAGTCCAACCCATTCGATTTGCCACGTTTCTTCCAGGGCTCTGGGTAATGGACTTCCACCATTCAAGAGCTGATCCCTTGAGAGATTGTGATCCAAATCTCACCATGTGCTCCATCTTGCACTCGCTGATGTCTAAGACGGCTTCCATTTCGTCGATCCACCTGTAAGTCTCTATAGCACCCTCGGTACCATAGAAGTCCTTGGGCTTGCAGGCCATAAAGGTCTTGTAAGAGCACTCATTCCTTAACTCCTCAGCTTCATCATCGTGGCTCTCATCGTTTTTTCGGCCGTTCATTCCCGGTAGTGTTATCCCGGTCTGCATTTATCTGAGAAAAGATAGTCGGAATGGCGTTGGCCAGTTGCTGAGCTACGAGGTTAGCAATCCTTTCGTCACTCTCTTGATTAGTATTCTCCCCGTGGGGAGTCCCTGGTGGAGTAGGTTGGGTTCCAGTAGGCCTTGCTCCCTCATGGCGGCCCCTGGTGGCTCCACGTCGACCAAAACGTGTTCCTCTGCGAGTCGGTATTCTGATAGTATCACAAATAGATTCGTTTAGCATCTCATAAATTTTGTTTCGGATAGCCTAGGCATCATTATCCTATCGCACCATGCCTCGGAAGAGGAATCATGGCATGCACATACATGTATTTACAACCCACTAAAGAACCTTAAATGTCCAATTCAAAACATGATATAATAGTTGGGCAACAATTTAGAAAAGGCACGGATAATCTCAAGCACAACAAAACATATAGCAGTTTAATACAGACAGTTTAAAAGTTTTTAGCATCTCAAAAGCAGTAAACATAGTATCATCCAAACGAGTAGAATCAGAGTCATGCTCTTACAATTTGGAAGGTGCCATCACCCCCATAATATAAAAATAATAGTCTCAAACAAGAATTCAAATAGTTTCCTTCTACTGTCCACAGATAGATAAATCCCACTGAGTACTCCAGTCCTCACATCCACTTCCTCTTTAACCATCCAAACCACCCTGCACCCTTCTTCCTCTGCTCCAGCTCCAGACGCTTCACTCCCTGCGTAGCCATCATCGCCTGAAATTGAGCCGACTGAGAGGTTCGAGTGGCGTGCTGAACAGTCAGCTCATGGCGGCGAACAGTCCTCAAAATCTCATCTAGTGTCGCATCGGAGGGTCCTACATCACTCGCCCGGCGACTCGACTGGGAGTACCTATCACCAGCCAGTACAGTGGGGCCGTCATACATACTATGTCTTGGCGGCATCAGGCGCTCGTCGAGAGGGTCAAACAGTGGGGGTACCGATGTCGGAATCCTAACAGGCGGGGGAGGAGGAGGAGGCATCCTAAAGGATACGGAGGATCCTGGTCTAACGCTCTTGCGAGGTCGGGTGATAGTACGCGCACCCCTATTCCCAATAGGTGGGATGGGTGAGAGGGTCGGAGCAGCTACTTGAGGAGAGTGGGATCGCGTTTGGCTTCGGGAAGGTGATGTAAGGGAAGAGTCCTCGGAAGCCTCAGTGTCTTCGGACGTGACGGATATCCACCCTGGATGTCCGCATCTCCGGAGGTACGCCTCATACTCCGTCTGGGGTTTCTCTCTCCTTAGGTGTCCGGTAGGAGCGGTCTCAGCGTCGGGGTGAACAGGCGCCTTTCCTTTATCAGCCATTGTCGATATCCTGTAAGAAATACATCATGAGTAATTTGGTTTCTCATAGCTCATGATTTACATAACAGTACTAATAATAGTAGTGATGGCAATAGTATCTGTTATTCCAACATATAGCTGTCTGTTTTGCCCAGATCAATAGTTTCTTCAATTAGTATCGGATAACATGGTTCATCATAAAAATCATTTAAATCCCCTTTTAAAATTAGTTTCAAATCATCAATATAAACCAGAAAAAGTCCAACCATAACCTAAAGATCAGTGATGGAAATTACGCGTCCGGTAAATTCATGATTACGTTGATCAAGTGTAATCATCAATTTACCCAACCCGATCATTCCAACACTTCCCACAAGGACAGTCCTAGGGTATCAGGGTTGTAGCCTAGGGTCTACTAAGGCATTCCCGACTTCTCTACAACCTTTGGCTCTGATACCAATCTGTCACACCCCGGGCCCAGATAGGGTGGGACGTCACAGACTAGCAACAACATATGGCAGCGGAAACAAACCATTATAAGAGCTCAAAGGAGAGAATATCACATGGCATTAAAGTTTTAAAAAGGTAACGGGGCTAGATACACATCAAGCCCCAATTAAGTTTTACAATCAACCATAAAAATGAAATTGTACTTGTTTAACACAAAATATAAATTGTTCAAATGTTTCATCAAGGAAATAAGCCAATGCCATGTCACGGGGATAAGTCTAGGTCTTCAAACTGCTAGGATCTCTTCAAACATTACCTGAAACATGCTCAAAAGAAAATTGTGTCAACTATAAAGTTGGTGAATTCAAGTGCTTAAAGTTCAAAAACAAAAGGACTTAATAAATCCTTCTTTGATTAAAAGGAAAATAATCATTGTTTATCATCGTGGGAGAAATAAAATCATAATCAACCCTGCACTCAGTCCCAGTTAGCCTCTTCTAAAGTTGTGTTTTACCGGATATTCCCGAAGGAAGAAACTGAGCCCCATACCAGTGAACCCTACCTGCCCGGATGGTTCACCATAGAATCTTAACAAAACTTGTTACATGCCACAACGATCCCTCAGGATCTCAGTGGGGTAGCCTTCCTGGAACGGAAGCAACTGTGTGTGGGGGATTCCCCAAATAGATCTATCCATATAAATCAAGCGGTTCACGAAAGAATTAATGATCATGATATAAGAATTAGCAGGTAACCACAATCCCACATAGTATCATCAAATAAAGCACAATCATATTGAATAAAAGTAGAGCATGTTCCATCCCAAAACAGTAGTAAAAAGGGGGATCACTAGAACTCACCTTAGATATCAAGCAAAAAGAAATTCTTCGCGTGCCAGGAATGTCTCAAGTCTAGCACCCTAACATAAGTATATTAAGTGATTAGCTACTGCTCTAAACCTATTTCAGGAGCAACAATAGTGCCTAAGACTTAAATGGACGGGTTCGGCTTTGATTCAGTTAGGGTTTGTATAAAAGGTTCCTTTTATGGAAAGTCATGGGTTTTCATGAAATCAAAGGTTTCTACATTACTAAACCAAGAATATATAGTAATTATGCCATTTAAGGGGGCAAATGAACTTATGGGAGTCGGTTATGAAGTTTTGCAAAATTTACAGTTTTGCCCCTGAAGTATCAAAATTGACATTTTCTACCCTCAAGATTAGTTTCTTGCATTAAGTGACCTCTATTATTAAAAATCAGGTTCAAGACCTTAATTCAACTTAGTTTTAAGAATTTATAACCAAAATTTCAGTTTATGGACTCGGTTTGTAAATTACGCGTTTAACGTTGCCGGTTACGGTAAAACCGAATGGTTTAAAAATGGTTATCTATGAGTTTTCGCCTTTTTGAGTCTAAAACCAGTAGATAACTTTTTAAAATCATTTTAATAAGTTTCCAACCTTTTAAATCACAAATTTTGCCCCTAGTAGTCGAAAGACCCGTTTTTACGTTTAAACCGTTAAAGTGCGTTTTTAGTCGGGTTTGACCATTTTAAAAGCTTGTTTGACCAACCATTTTACTTTTGAGGTTATTTAATCTTTTAACCTACTGGAAAATCATGATTTTTATAATTTGTAACATTTAACCCATTTATCGTATATTTTTCCTTAAAAACGTCTCTCGGTTTACACCCGGTTTCACTTAAAATCCATTTAAAATACCATTTGACCACTAAAAATTCTCATTAGCTCCAGAACACTTTATTAATCCTTAATGAACCTGGAATTCTTTTTTAAAAAGTTTATAGTTCAAGATTTCTTGTTTTTAAGTCATTTTAACCCGTTTTCGGGTCCCGAAAGTGACCAAAATGGGCCTAAACACATTATGTCTTTTGTTCCAGATGTCAAACCATGTTATTAAACTTAATATGCACTAAAACTTACTGAAATAACAGTCCCAACACGTTGCCTAAAGGTTCTACACTTACAAAGGTTTCAAGAGGTAAAAATAAGCCATAACCGACCATTACACATGTGTGATTCATGGTAACTTAAGTTTAATCATTGCCAAAACTTCATCTAACTTAAAAATCAGATTATTGAGGTGTCTTAAAAGTCATTTTGAGCAGGTTACACGTTTTGTTTTGAAGGGTTACAAGATACACAAGTTTGATAGTGCCAAAAACACCAAAATAGGGTTTTCAAGGGGTAAATCGGGTTCTACCCCTTAGATTGACCATTATATCATGTGATATACCTTCAAGAACATTGGGAACTCTTCAAGAACAAGGTGGGGGTGAGAGGTTTCTGTTACAACAAGAAAAAGTAAGGTTTTTAGGTGAACAATGAAGTTAAACTTGAGAAATGACCAAAACCAAACATAGTGAGCTTACACTTGATGTACCTCACGGTTTAGAAGGTGTGGATGGTCGTGAATGGATGAAATCTCCTTGGATGAGGCTGGAGAATCTCGAACAAAAGCTGGAACCTCAAGTATTGCACGTTCCAAGCCTCAAAACATCACCAAAAGTCACCTTTCTTGCGGTATGCTGCTGGCCGATGGTTGTATGCTTGTAGTTTGCGATTTTGGAGCTTGAAAGGAGAGGATTAGAGAGTGTTTGATAGAGAGGAGGTGTGTTCAGCTGGTGGATTCGAAATGAGGGAGAGAGAAGAGGAGTGTGTCTTGCAATTGCATGTAAGGGGAATGGGTGATAGGAAGGTGGTGTGTAGTGGAGGACAAGGGTGGTGATTGGTGGCAAGGGGGGCGGCCGATTCTTGGCCTCTAGTGAGGCATTTTGATTTAATTTTTATTGTGGAAATAATATTATGGGGTATTAATTTGAAATGTAGTGTAGTATTTAAAATTGTTAGTTAGTATATTGTCTTATGCATGATAATGCATGCTAGAACCGAAATTCCAAGTGTGTGGGTGTGTACACATATTTTTAATTGATTCGATTGATATTCTTAATTCTAGCTAGGGTGACTAATCCATATTCCCGGGCACGAATTTTCTAAAAAGGTAGAAACCTAAATTGGTTAAAAATCAAAAGTAAAAAAAATCACATGAAATCATAATTTACATCAAATAGCAAGAATTGATTCCAATTTCATAGTAGGGTTGTATAGTTTCAATTATTAGCACTCATAGCATGGATAATGATGCAAGTAATCTAGGGTTAGGGTAACAACCTGGAGGTCGGTTGTCACACGGTCAAACACCTATTGACAGTTATTGTTAAGCATTAATGATATGTATAAAGTAAATAGTAACGTTCAGTCGGTTCGGGTTGTATCGGTTTGGTCGTGTGTAACACACACAAACAGACACACGTATTAGATCTTATGTAGATCCAAGTACTAGATATCGTCGCCATTGCTGATGATATTTGTGTAAGAATTTCATTGTTATTAAAGAAGTATTTGGTAAATATTAGTAGTTACAAATCGGTTGTTGATAATTGTAAAATGTTAAGTTGATTTGATTTGGAATAACATTTGTAAGTTTGATAGCTTTGACATCACACGACATACACACATCACACACAAGAAGAAATTTACACACAACAACTCCTATCGCACGACAGGACCAGACGCACAACTCAACACTCCATTCGCACGAATCAACCCTCATTCGTACGAATCAGCTTCATTTGTACGATTGAACCTTCATTCGTACGACTGGCATTCAGTCATACCACACAGCACCCAATCGCACGATTCAACCTCCATACGCACTAATCAACCTTCATTCGTACGAATCAGCTTCATTCGTATGATTGAACCTTCATTCGTGCGACTGGCATTCAGTCGTGCGATACACACACAATCGCACACATTCATTCAGTCGCCTGACTCAATCGCACACCTTCATTTTCTCGCATGACTCAATCACACACATACAAACAGTCGCACGACTCAAGCGCACGACACATCCAGTCGCACAACTCAGTCGCACGATTGACTCAGACACATGACTCAGTCGCACGACTCACCCAGTCGCACGGCTCAGTCGCACGGCTCAACCATGCACGGGTTTTACACAACAAGGACTTCCAGAAACACACTACAAACATACGGAAACAAGAAGAACACGAAGAAAGACATCACACGCACCCACACAACCTCATGTGTTCGGGTTGGACCCAAACACCCGAAACCCTAAATGGACAGCAGTGAACTAGCAAGAAAAGGGACAACCAAGGTCGTCTACCTGCAAGAATGGAGTAGACTCGGTTGTTGTCGAAGTCTAGACGATAAAAACATGACCAAACGGGGCGGTTTTGGTGCAAGGAAGGAGATGAAAGTGAAGAAGAGAATGAAGAAGAAGATGATGAAGAATGGGGGCTAGGGCTAGAAAAATGGGGTTTATATACCCATCCCAAGTTTGGAAAATGGCACATATAGTCCCTGCACTTAAATCCCCAAATTTCCCAAATTTGTTTCGGTTGAAAACGACTTTAATAGATTTGTTATATTAATGATAAAAATATATTTCATGATATTTGTAACTTAAAAATGGTTTTATTAGTGACAATAATTTTATATAAAAATGGTATATTTGGCGGTTACGATGATGAAAGTTGTAAAAGTTTTTAAGGATAGCATACGTTAATGATAAGAACACAAGCATAACGATGATAAAGCAAGTATAATATCCACGCGAATAGTTTATAAAGATGAGGAATGAACGATCGAAGAAAAGTTAACGAAATTCACGTTAATTGATGGACCTTTAGGTGACGGATGTCACATTTCTCCTTCAGGTAAATCCACTAAATTCCACACTTCTTGTTTGTGAAATTGAAGTAATTCTTCTTGCATGGCTTCTATCCAACCATTGTCCTTTAATGCTTCGGTAACATTTTTAGGAACAAATTGAGAAAGAAAACAAGAGTATAAGCACAAGTTTGCTTGTTCTGATTTACTCCTTGTTGTTCTCTCATTCAATAGACCAATAATCTGAGAAATTGGATGATTCTTGTGAATACGAGATATTGGAATCTCATCACATTGAACATTAACATCCAGATTTGTTTGGTTTAAGTTGGAAAGCTGATGTAACAAATTAGAAGAATGTGGATTGAAGTTTGGAACTTGAGTCGGTGAGTTAATGAAGTAATCAAAGTTACCAGTCTCAACTGCATCACCAGAGATGGATGATGTTCCATACTCAGGTTGCACAAACTCATTACCATCATTAGGAATTGGTTGTGATCCTTCCTGATCAAAAGAGACTGAATGATCTGAAGCTGTATTAGCATGATTATTGTCATTGAATCGTATTGTTGAGTCCTTAACAAATGATAAAAATGGGTAGTCTGAGTTAGAATCATCTGGGTCGTCAGAATCTGAATCCTCACTGAAAGACCCAGGATCTCCTCTAGAGTTCTTCTTACCTGTAGAATCAAGACAATTTGATTGATTAAACAAGTTAGATTGAAAAAAGTTTGATAATGAATCTAAATCAAATAACCATGCCGGACCATTTGAAACTGATGGAAAAGAATTTTCCAGAAATTTAACGTTGAATGTTTTAAGAATTGTATTCGTCCTAGAGTTGTACACTCGATAGGCTTTTGAAACAGATGAGTATCCAACGAAAAATCCATTATCAGATTTTGCTTCAAATTTTCCTAATTGATCATTTGAATTAAGAATCATAACAGGACAACCAAATGATTTTAGAAAGTTTATGTTCGGTTTTCTGCCAAACATTAACTCATAAGGAGTTTTCATTTTATCTTTCACAATTAAGACTCTGTTCTGAACGAAACACGCAGTTGATATAGCTTCATTTCAAAAAGTGATAGGAATTTTTGCATCAGCTAACATAGAACGAGCAGCTTCAATCAGTATTCTACTCTTTTTTCAGCAACTCTATTTTGTTGAGGAGTTCTGGGAGCATTGAACTGATGAGATATCCCTTTCTATGCACAAAACAATCAATGTTAGCATTTTTGAATTCCGTTCCATTATCACTTCTTATTATTTTCACTTTATTTTCTAATTGATTTTCAACTTTAATGATAAATTCTTTCAGTAAATCAGTCGTGTCAGATTTAGCATACAAAAAGAAAACCCATGAAAATCTTGTATAGTCATCAATGATAACTAAACAATATGATTTTCGTCCAATACTCTTTACATTTGTTGGTCCAAAAAGGTCCATATGTAACATTTAAAGAGGTTTGTAAGTTGAGTTTATGAGTTTAGTCTTATAAGACGCTTTGTGTTGCTTTCCCTTCAAACATGCTGAGCAGTGATCAGTCATTGCAAACTTCTTAGATGGAAGTCCAATGACATGATTTCATGATACAAGCTTGTTCATATTCTTGAAATTTGAATGTCCGAGACGTCTATGCCAAAGCTAGCTTTCATCATTTGATGCTTTAGCAATTAGGCATGTTGTTTCAGTTGAAGGATCAACTTGAGACATATCCAGCTTGTATACATCTCTATCCCTTTCAGCTGTAACAATTACCCAATCTTTGCTTATCTGAAAACCTGGCTTCAAAACATAACAGAATGAATCATCAAATAGAACATAGTATGATTTATCACATATTTGGGATACACTTAAAAGATTAAAGTTCAACTGTGAACAAAAATTGACTTTGTCAAAGCTTATTATCGCATTTGATACTGTTCCTTCTCCTGTTATTTTTCCTCCTGTATCACCACCAAAGGCGACGTGTGTTCTATCCTTTAACTTAAAATCTTATAACAATGCAGGATTGCCTGTCATATGCCGGCTACACCCACTATCCACATACCATGTATTAAGTGGTCTTTTTGGGCGGCACAACAAAAAATTTAAGTTGAGATATCCAACCAAGCCGAGATGGTCTTGGGTTTTCCAAATTTATCAACAATGGTAAATTGTTTGAAATGAAGATTATTCAAATCAGGTTTATTCTTGATGAATTTACCAATCTTGTTTTGGAAATTGTTTTGAAAATTGTTTTGAAAAATGCTTGAGTTATTTTTGAGAACATTCATACCATTTGATTGATCAATATTTGACATGTATTGATGACTAACTTTTTTATTAGTCATTCTTACAGATCTTCGTATGAATTGTTCTTGCATATTTTGTTTAGATCTCAAATAATTGTTCTTTTGAAAAGATCTCAAACCTAAAGAAGGTTGATTAGTTAATTTTTGAAATCCATCAGTTTGATTTCTCATATATTGAGGATTAACATAACCTTTGCTCATGTTTGAATTTGCAAATCCTCTAGTATGTGATATCTTTCTAAAATAACAATTTGCAGTATTATAAGTCTTCTCATCACAATAAGTATAGTATTTGTTAAATAACAATCTGTTGTGCAATGATTTCTCATGTCACATATGTGATAGTACTTGTTGAAATAGCACTCAGCAGTATTGTGATTTTTCATATCACATATTTCATAGTACTTTTGTAGAGTTAAAAACAACTGTTTGTTAACTTTTGACATTGACACTGTATTTGATTCATTTTTATATTTTGGTGTCAAATAGTTAAACTGTTGTTTTTCATTTTTCACATTTTGATTCTGTTTAACATGAACTTCCTTCTTGAATTTATTAGAAACAAATCTTTTTGCTACAGGGGAAGTCTTAGAATCTGAACTTGATTTCAGATCAGAGTGAATTTGTTCATAGTATTTACCTTGTTGTTTTGAAGAGAATTCATATTTAACAAACTGGCTGACACAAATTTTATCGGTTTAAGTTTTGTTTTCTGATTTGTTGCTTTGATCAACTTTCCTGAACTTTTGTTTTGTTCAGATTTTGTTTTTGATAATTTCTTTCTTGTTCTTTGATTCTTTGACTTAGAATAACTTGGTTTACTTCCAGATTGAACATCATCAGAAGAAGATTCCTTTTCAGATTGAACTTGTTTTAGATTAATAGTGTTTGAATCTTCTGATGTTCCTACCTGTTGTTTATCTTTATCTTTGCTTTAACTTCTTCTAATACAAAATGAATTTGATCAGAAGTGTTTTGTTTTGCTTGTTTTGGTTCATAAGATTTAATCTTGTTTGGATTACCCTTTTAATCTTTTCTTGATCATTTTCAACAAAAACTTTGACATTTTCCTTTTCTTCTTCTGAATTCTTGTTTTTGACCTGAAAATCTTTAAGTTTAGCTTTATTCTCAGGAGAATGATCATGTGTATTAAAGTTCTCTGGTAAAGTGTTTGTAATAGATTCAGGCATAGGTTCATGAGTGAAACCTAAACCCTGCTTTCTGTTTATCTTTTCTCTCACTTACCAGTTTTTCTACAATCATTTTTGAACTTTTTACTTTAGCAAGATCCATTTGAGTAGCAGCATGTGCTATCTTCTCCTGTTCAAGATTTTTGGTCATCTCCTCCAATTGTTTTGAAACAATTTCTAATTCTTTTAGTGTTTTGTTCCATGAAGTTTGAAGAGAAATAATCTTTTGATCTGCTGTTTTATGATCAGATTTTAGTTTGTTATGCATTGACTCTTCTTGTTTTAGTTTCTCACAGATTTTATATGAGTAGTTTCTATAGTATTCAACATGTTCATAGCATGATTTTGTGCATAGTTTTTCTCTCACTTTAGATGGGATTTCAGGGAATTTTGGAGATAAGGCTTCAGATTTTGAAGATGAAATGTCAACCTTAGGTTGATCAGACCGTGCCATTAGAGCTACTTCATCTATATCCTCCTTAGGATCAGATTTGTCACTCCAATCATAGTCATCTTCTTCATTCTCACTTTCCACCTTTGGATCATTATTTTCTGACCAATCTTCTCCCTAGATTTCTACAACAAGAGATAAACTTGATGTTAAATCATTAGTAAATTGTTCAGCATATGCACTCCAATCATAACCATCCTTAATGTTGACTACAAAGCTTTCTTGGTTTCATCAGATGATTTTGTTTCATCTTTAAGCTCAGGCATAGGAAGACTTTGATAAGGCTTTTGAAAAGTCTTCTGAGCTGGTTGAAACCTTTGATTGCTAGAACTTTATTGAGCATTTCCTCCATTATTCCTTGGAGCTTTGCATTCTTTAAAGAAATGTCCATAACTGTTACAGTTAAAACACCTTGATTTTGACTTATCAAACCCAACAGTCTTGTTAGCACTTGGCTTGTACTTCCTGTTGACATATGAGTGTTTTTGTGTCCTATAAGCAATCATCACCATCTGCCAGTTTAAGTCCATCTCTTCAACATCTTCAGGATCCATTTCAAACAAATCCTGCAAAACAAGGTCTAATTGAGTTAAATGGCTACCTTGATATGCTTGAAAACTAGCCATAAATGCAGTAAATGAAGTTTTAGACTCTTCATCCTCTAATAGGATGTTTATCACATCTTTAACTTTGCTAGATTTAGCAGAGTTAGATGAAGAAGTCTCTGTTTGAACATTAGATGTTTGAGATTGAGATTTAGGAGGAGATTGAGAATGAGACTGAGCTGTATAAGCAGGAGCACTAGTAAATGATGAATTAGTGAAAAATCCTCATCCAACAAATAAATCTCCCTCTTCTTCTGTAATTTTCTCACTTTTTGCCATGAATGCATTTTCAATAGTGGTTACAGGAGAAGCAACAAACTGATACTGAGACATTGATGCTGCTCTATCATTATTCCTTGAGCTTTCATCAATCTCTACTGACTCTTTCTTGGCAATGAGTAGATCTAGATCCATAGGGAACTTCTCAGTATGCTTTAGTAAGGTTACTGTTTGTTTCCATGATAAGGGTAAAGTATTGAGTAGTCTAAGATTTAGATCTTCAAGATCAGGCTGAATACCAGCTGTTGACATCTCAGTTGTAAGTTGAACAAATCTGTTCATCATCTGATTTATGGTTTCTCCAGACAGATGTTGAAACAGTTCTAATTGCCTTTTCAACTTTTGTTTCTTGAGATTTTGAATCTCCTTGCCTCCTTCACAAATGATCTTTAAGGCTTTATATATTGTGTATCCAGTTTGATATCCATCAAGCCTTGCAAGAACTTCCAGAGGTAGTCCTTTACACATCAAGGAATATGCTTTGATATCATTCTTTACTCTTCTCAAATCATCTCCTTGAAGACCATCTTCAGGATAGGGTTCTTGAGAATCTTTAGTATAAACAAACCCTCTGTCAGGCCCATCAGTGATTATAGGAATGTATGGTCCTTTCTCTATAGATTTCCAAAGATTAGTGTCAATGGAATTAAAATGTTGTTTTAACCTAAGAGACCAATTTTTGAAATCAGCTCTACTTTTAAGTTTTAGAACTCTATTTTAAGAATCTTCTGATTTCACCATTCTTGTATTTTTGTTGTTTTTCTTAGATTTTGAATTAAGAAAAGAAATGAAAAAGTTTTTTTGAAAATTTTCTTAAAAAAATACTAAGTATTAAGAGTGATACGCCTGAACAGTAATCAAACTCCCAAACAGTTAATGCGCCTAAGTTGAGAGACGTCTAAGGGAATGCCTTAGAAAAATTTTCCAAAACGCCTAAGTTGATGCGTCTGAACAGTAGTAAAACGCCTGAACAGTTGTAATGCGCCTACACAGTTGTAATGTGCCTCAACAGTTATCAACCGTCTAAACAGTTCTAATACGCCTCAACAGAGATGATACGTCTGGACTTTTACTCTTCAACAGTAGTCAAACGTCTGAACTGAAAACGTCTAAACAGTGTTAATGCGACTAAACAGTAGTCAAACGCCTAACACTTAGACAATTTTTCAGCAAACCTCAACTCTAATGCGCCACATTCATCATGTTCATATGAATGTAACTGACTCAATCTTCTGAAACTCTTCAAAAGTTGATGAATTGGATTGAAACTTTCCAATTATAAATGTTTTATACCATAATCATTCTTCTAACATCAATTTATTTCAATATCAACAACAAATCAATCAATTTTGTGATTTTTAGTTCGAAAAATAGTGACCTTTTCGAACACAAATTCAACACATTATCTCGAATTTGATGAATTTAACTGCTGATTATGGTTCAAAACATGTTTCTGATAATGAAACACATCTGAAATCCACAAATTTTCAATTGAATTGTCTATCAATCACAGATTCAGTGAATTTTTTTGAGTTTGAAAGTTCGACAAACCTCAAAAATCACTCACCAACAGTACCAACAGCTCTGATACCAATTGATAGGATCAATTGTACCAATCTGTGATAATGTATGAACACAATTAAAAGAAATACAAACAAAGTAATTAAATCAAGCAAGATATCAACAAAATTCATAGTTTCATTAATATCAAGCAAAGACAATTACAAAGTAAGTAAGCAGTTATGAATCTGTTGTTCATCACTACGCTTGTCCTTACAAGTCTAAGCTATTTATAATGAATCACAAGGAACTAACAAAATTACAAAACTAGTCCCTATACTATTACAAATAGTAAAAAGACACATAAAGACAACATGTTAATCTTTCTAGAGAACTAATATTTTATAATTTTGTTAGTTCCTTGTGTTTCATTATAAATAGCTTAGACTTGTAGCAGTTAGAAAGGAGTGACGAACAACAGATTTTTAATTGCTTACTTACTTTGTAATTGTCTTTGCTTGATTTTAATGAAACTATGAATTTTGTTGATATCTTGCTTGATTTGATTAATTTGTTTGTATTTCTTTGAATTGTGTTCATACATCATCACAGATTGATACATTTGATCCTATCATATATTATCATGAATAATTGCTATTATTTTGCTTTTCATGTTTGGGGAGATTATATTTGTTGTTTTTAACCTCTTTTCAGCTCTTATACTCAAGATTTGAGTTCAACATTTTCATCTTTTGTTATGCTCTGTTCATACGATGAACACAATTTTGAAATTCACTTGTTGGTTGTTATTCTTCTTAGTTAACACATTCATTGTAGTCGTAAATGATTATCATGTCTAGATTCAAGTCTGATTTTGAGTTTCCTTTCTTGACCTAGGGTTCGAAGTTCATCATCAGTTCAAAAGTTTGATTTTAGGTCACACAATTTTAGGTCACGAAATTCAAAGATTTTCACCTTTCGTTTGATACTACTGTTGTTGTGAATCAAACGTGAGGACTAATCAGATGAGATGATAAGTAGAACACAAGTTTGTTGATGGTGATGATGATTGATGAAGAACAGTGAGTTTCGCTCGTCGCACTTTAAAGTCTCTTAAATTTGAAAAGTATTAAATGACCTTTTGAAATGGCTTTAAATAGTCAACTAATGTTTTTTACAAATAATTACAAGTGTGGGAAGACAAATGCGGTCAATTTTTAAATTCACTGTAGCAAATGCGGAAGAATGTTGTTCATCAGCATTTGTCTACTGTAAAAAATGCGGAAGTATGTTGTTTACTGTAGCAAATGCGGTTGAACAAAGTTACTCTGCATTTATTCACTGTAACAAATGCGGTTGAATAATGTTTGTTCAGCATTTGTTCACTGTAGCAAATGCGGCTAAACAAAGTTAGTTCGCACTTGTTCATTGTACTAAATGCGATAGAGTAAAATTCCTTCATCCACATTTACTTCAACAAATGCGGCTGTACAAAAAGTTGTCCGCATTTCTTGACTTTTCATCATCATGACAGAAAGTTGTCCACATTTACTTCATTTTTGATACTCATAAAAAAGTATTGATATCACACATTCATGAAATGCGGATGAGTAAAAATAAATTTGGCAGTACAAAAGTTTACTACATAGACAAATGCAGTTGCACTTTTGTCCGCATTATTTTTTAACACTTCAACTTTTTATGTGCTTCACACAAATGCGGTAGGGTGAAGTCCTTGTCCGCATTAGTTTCACTTTGTTTTAAATGACATAAACAGTTACCCGCATTGGTTATATGCATGGGTTACCTTCACCCGCATTAACCAATGCACTTACCCGTATTAAATTTTGAACTTGAATCAAAACTTAATGTTTCTGAAGACATTATTTCTGTTTTTTAGACTTTTCTTTCTTGTTATGAAGACTTGTCTCTGATTGATTTGTGACTTATGAAGTTGTTGACTGTTGATGGGGTTGTCAATCTTGCTTGGATTGACTTGTATATCATAATTAATAGAAGTTTCCCATTTTCTGACTGATCTTGGTCTTCTTATGCTTCCATGAATCTGCATAAGCTGAGATACTATAGTATAACTTCTGCACCAACACAGTCAGTTCCTTTTTAATTTGTTTTAAAGGTTTTGAAAATGGTAAATATATTCAAACGTTTTAAATTACTCCCCTAAAGTTTATATCCATAATTAGATAGAAACTTTAAAGATTTAAAACTTTTGAACATGAAATATTTTTGATGTTTTTGTTTTCTGATTTACACATGAAGAGGAAGTATACCTTTTGTTGGGATCATATCAATCTTTCATTACACATGTGCACTCTTTTTGTTAGTAACATAGACATGTTTATGAACTTATTGATTGAAGGTGTGTTTGTCCTCTTAAACTCATACCTGGTTAATATTTTAATGCATGTGATATTTATCATGTTTTGGTTGTTTTGATTATTCAACATGTACCTCACACACAAAAGCATGGAATGATCAATCATTCTCATGTAATGCATGGTAGAACTTTTTCACAACTTTCTTGTCCAGGTCCTTTAAGGTATGAGATCTTATTTTCACTGATCCTCGTTGGGATTCTTTTACTTTGATCCTTTCGAAGATTTGATCCTTATTGGGATTCTTTTTCACTTCACTTTGGAAGGTTGATCCATAATAGGATTCTTTTTGTTCATTGACAAGGAATGTATTCTTTTGTTGATTCATCCAATTTGGATGTGTTCCTCATTGGGAATCTTTTGGATCATTACATCAGCACTATGTGCTTGTTTCTTCAGGTCTTTGCTCAGCAAAACAGAGAAGAAACTGATGTTTGTGAAAGAGATTCATAAAATATCATTACCTGGTGTGTTTAGGTTACTACACACAAATACACTTGAATAAGCCAATGCATACCTTTACTCTGAGATGAGTGTTTCATAATTGAATAAATTTTTAATTCATCCCAACATGTATCTTCTTTTCCAAGTTGAGCCTACCCACACATCAGGTAAGTCATGTCAGTCTCTCAAGATTTGAATTTAAGAACAGTGAATGATATAACGACTGTAATTATATCATGACCCAAAAGTATTCATCATTTTCTTCATCAAAATTGATTTCTTTTTGTGATTTTCTAAATTTTGAAATTGTTTTTGATATTTTTTAATTTTATTCAAGGTTAATCATGCCAATTGACTGAACTAGATATTCAAACCTACTAGGTTCAAATGCCTTGGTGAATAAATCAGCTAATTGATTTTCAGTTGGAACTTGAATCAATTTGATTAACCCTTTTTCAGCACAGTCTCTCAAAAAATGATATCAAATTTCAATATGTTTTGTTTTTGAGTGCTGAACTAGGTTATTTGTAATAAAAACAGCTGTTGTGTTCTCAATGTGAATTTGAGTGTGCAAGAAGTTAAAACCATAATCAAGCATCTGGTTTTGAATCCAGAAAACTTGAGAGCAACAAGCTGTTGCTGCAATGTACTCAGCTTCTGCTGTTGAAACAGATACGTTTGTCTGCTTCTTGCACTGCCAGGAGACCAGCCTGGGACCAAGAAATTGACAACCGCCAGAAGTGGACTTCCTATTGAAGTTGCATCCCCCATAATCACTATCAGTGTAGGCATAGAGATTGAAGTCTCCTTTCTTTGGATACCATAATCCAAGAGCAGGCTAGCCCTTAAGATATCTGAATATCCTCTTGACAGCATTTACATGAGATTCTTTAGAATGAACTTGATATCTGGCACACACACAAACACCAAACATAATGTCAGGCCTACTGGCTGTTAGATACATAAGTGAACCAATCATGGATCGATAGTGAGTCTGATCCACCGATTTGCCTTCTGGATCAAGACCTATCTTCACTTTGGTATCAACAGGAGTTTTGATAGACTGACAGCCAGCAAAGTGGAATTTCTTTAACATTATTTCTACATATTTTGATTGATTGATGAAGATTCCATCTGCAGTCTGTTTGACTTGCACTCCTAAAAAGAATGTAAGTTCCCCCATTGCACTCATCTGAAACTTTGAATGCATAAGGTCTTCAAATTCTTTGCACAGTAGCTTGTTTGTTGAGCAAAAAATGATATCATCCACGTAGATCTGGACCAGCAAAATGTCTCTTCCTTTTCTTTTTCTGAAGAGAGTCTGATCAATCTTTCCTCTTTCATATCCATGTTCAAGAAGGAAAGATGATAGAGTCTCATACCACTTTCGCAGAGCTTGGTGAAGACCATACAAGGCTTTATCAATCTTGTACACTCTATGAGGGAAATCAGGATCTTCAAAACCGGGTGGTTGACTCACATAGACTTCTTCAGCAATCTTTCCATAAAGAAAAACTCACTTCACATCCATTTGATAAATAGTAAACTTCATGGATGCTGAATATGCAAGAAAGATTATTATTGCTTCTAATCTGGCAACAGATGCAAACACTTCGTCATAATCAATTCCTTCTTCTTGTGTATATCCCTGTGCCACTAGTCTTGCTTTATTTCTGATGACAATCCCACTATCATCAGTTTTGTTTCTGTACAGCCATCTGGTATCTATAGGATATTGACCTTCGGGAAGATATACCAGCTGCCATACTTCTTGCTTTTTGAACTGTAGCAATTCTTCCTGCATTACTTCAATCCAACTGTTATCTTGGAGAGCCTCTTTGATATTTTTGGGTACTATTTGACACAGGAAGCATGAAAAAAACAGATGTTTGCAATACTTGACTTGCTTCTAGTCACCCGTTTATTAAGTTCACCAGTAATGCTTTCTACTGGATGATTCTTGTGTATTCTGGTGGTTGGAATTAAGTCACCAGCAATGGTTACATCAAGATTGGAGACATTCAGATTATCTTGGTGAGAGGCACCTTCATCTTGTACTGTTGGGGAGTTATGAAGATAATCAGAATCTTATTCAGTGACTGCTTCAGCATTAGCAGCACTTTGATTGCTTCCATCATTAGAGGTTCTTTTTGTTTCAACTGGAGGTGTAGCTTGATCTTGATTTTTGACTTCAGTAGATGGGTCTTCTGAAGGTGATGGTAACAAGCTGGGACGAGTTTCAGTTGAAACACTTTGATCTTGAGAAGATTGTCTGACAGGATCAGCTTGTAGTGGAACATCTTCATTCAGTTGCTTAGTAGAGATAGGAGGAATCATTGGAAAGTCATCTCATTGTTCTACACCTGAGGAAGGTTCAGCTGAATGTATATTTCCTGCATTAGACAAGTGGAATTGATCATAAGATTTTGTAAATGATTCAATATCAAACAACCAGTCGGGACCATTTGTAGATCTGGGAAATGAATGTTCCTTGAATTGAACATTTGTTGATTCATCAATAATGTTTAATCTAGGATTAAACACTCTGTAAGCCTTTGAAATAGAAGAATAACCTACAAAGAATCCTTCATCAGACTTAGATGAAAATTTTCGCAAATAGTCTCGGGTGTTTAATATTGAGACATGACTACCAAATGACTTGAAAAATCCAATAAATGGTTTTCTATCAAAAAGTAGTTCATATGGAGTCTTGTTGCTTTCTTTTACAATTAGAGTTCTATTTTGTACAAAGCACGATGTGTTAACTACTTCTGCCCAAAAGGTTATTGGCAGTTTAGCATCGGCTAGCATTGTTCTTGCTGCTTCAATTAGTGTTCTATTCCTCCTTTCAGCTACCCCATTTTGTTGAGGAGTTCTAGCTGCACTAAATTGATGAGCAATGCCTTTGGTTGCACCAAATGAACTCATATCTTTATTCTTAAATTCTGTCCCATTATCACTTCTGATTGTTTTGACCTTATGATCAAAATGATTTTCAATTTTCATGATAAAATGTTTTATTATTTGGGACGCTTCGTTTTTATGAAGTAAAAAAGAAAACCCATGTAAATTTGGAAAAGTCATCAATGATCACCAAACAATATTGTTTCTTTCCAATACTCATAACATGAGTTGGACCAAAAAGATCCATATGAAGTAGCTTCAATGGAGAATTGTTTGTGTTCACCAGCTTTGGCTTGTCGGAAGACTTATGTTGTTTCCCTTTGAGACACGCAGAACAGTGATCAATAAAATGAAATTCCTCTTGGGGTTAACCAATGATATGGTTTCCCTTGACCAGTCTGTTCATATTTTTGAAATTAGTGTGTCCCAAACTCTGTGCCAAAGTTGTGACTCATCAAAAGATGCTTTTGATAGAAGACATGTTTCTTCTTTTGGAATGGCAAAATTGAGGTTTAAGACATATGCGTTATTCTTCCTCGAAGTCTTCAAGACAACCCATTCTTCAGGAATTTGAAATCCTTGTTTCAGAATATAGCAATGAGTGTCAATGAAGTGAGTTGAATATTTTTTGTCACAGATCTGAGACACGCTGAGTAGATTGAAACTCAGTTGTTCACAGTAGTTCACTCTGTCAAAGCTCAGCACCCCATTAGTCACAGATCCCTCACAACTGATTCTGCCACCTTGTGAATCTCCTCCGAATGCTACAGTAGTTCCTTGTATATGCTTGAATTCATGAAGGAGGGAACGATCTCCAGTCATGTGTTGGGAGCATCCACTGTCCATATACCATAAGCTGTTGGACCTGTATGAATGACCCTGCAAGCACAAATGAACTAATTAGAATGTCAAACCCAAGTCATGATGGTCTTGGGTTTACCGTTCCTGTCTATAATGGTAACTTCTTGATACTTTCCTCTAAACTGAGACTTAGAGGAAGGAGTTCTAGGTGATTTCTGATGATATTTTGCTTGTTTCATCTCATCAATTTCCTCTGAAGAATCAGAAGAATATTGAAACCTTTGGTCCCTATTTCTTTGAAGAAATCTGACCTGTTTTTTATTATTAAACATCATTTTTGGTTGCTTATTATGAAAAAGACTTCTGATCTTGTGTTTCACTGATGATATTGGTGAGATGGGTTTGTTTTGTGGAATTCTCAATCCTTTTTGTTTGAAGTGACAGTCAGATGTATTGTGGTTGGTCATATCACAGATTGAACAATATTTATTGAAATAGCAGTTTTTGGTGGAATGATTGTTCATGTCACAGATAGAGCAGTATTGATTGAAGTACCACTTATCTGTACTGTGATTAGACATTTCACACACATCACAATACAAGTGATTGTCTCTTGAAGCTGACTTTGAAGTTGAGGACTCAGAAGGTTTACATATTTTCAACTGAGTCTCAACCTTTGACTTTGGTGAGGAAGCAAGATCAGCCCTTTTAGTAGTTTGTTTCACAACACAACTAGGTTTGTCTTTTCTGAATTGTTTTTGCTTCCTTACCCTTCTTCTTACTTCTGATTCTAATTGATTCACATGGTCTTTGTTACAAATGTCAAAACCAACTCCCTGTTTAAATTTTGAGGATTGGGGATCTGAATTGATTTTTGTTTTAAACACCATAGAAGTCTTGTTTAGCTTGGTCAATGAAACTTTGTCTGACTTGCTTGAATTTTTTGGAGATTTAATCCCATAATCAGAATTGCTTTCAGCAAAAGGTTTCACTGAAGCCACAGTTTTCTTCTTTTATTTTGGAATTGCAGGTATAGATTTCACAAATGGGGCAATGGCTTTGATTGGGCTTGGTGGTTTGATAACTTTCACTGTCTTGTCTGATCACTCCTTAATTTTAGTTGGGTAACCTAGTTTAATTTTCTCCTAATTTGTTTCAATATACACATCTGGTTTATTTTGAGGATTAGTGACTTGTTTTACTATTGATTTTGGTTCAATAGTGATAGGTTCATTTTCCTGTTTGAGTGTGACAGATTCAGAAATGACAGTGTAGTTATCATTGTAAGGTGGAGGACAAGAATTATATCCAATCCCAGTCATATCCTTGGGATCCTTCTGTGAGTCTAGAATCTCTTGCAGCTTGACTGAAGATGTTTGAAACTTTTCAAGTTTCATTTCAGTAAGTGATTGTTCAGCTTTTGATTGAGCTAACTTTTCAATCAGTTGCTCAATCTCAGCTGCAAGAGTGTACTTTTCACCATGCAATTTTTCAATGTCAGAGATTAGAGATTTGATTTTTATTTCAAAGCCTTTAATTTCTCTTTTCAGCATCTCTAACTTGACCTTTTCTTCTTTTATTTTAGCAGCCAGCTTATGATTATGCTCACGATAACCTTGCAGTTCGGAAATACATTTGTCACTACAAAGGTTGGATTTTACCTCAGATGGCATAGAAGTTGGACCATCATTGATGTGAGCCATGAGTGCATGATCCTTAAACTGAGGTGTAAGGATTCCTATAAGTCTGATGCAAACCAAAACATCCAAAGTCTCTCTGCAAGCAATGCACTAAAGAACTGAAGTAGAATTGCTTCGGAAGTTTTACACCATGCACTAGAAATATTCTAAGTGTAAAATCTTCCGAAGCCAAGACCAATATCTTCCGAAGCCAAATATGAAGTCTTCCGAAGCCTCAGAGACAAAGTCTTCCGAAGCTTCATCTTATGAAGACAGATTTCTTCCGAAGACTTTTAGTAACATGCTTTATCTGATGTACTGTTCCATAAAGCTGGACACCTTTCCGCTGCATCTTTGTAAAGTCACCAACTTACATGAGTTGGTGAAAAGGTCCATGCTTTTGGTAACTGTACATTGTGGTCTTGAGTCTGTAACTTTCTACTTTATGTACTTTATCCTTTTTGTAATAGATAAGGATGTGAGCTATGGCATGTCATAGTCACAAGGTCAAAAGGCAGATATGCCTTTTGATTCTACAATTGATTTTGTTTGTGTCTAGTCAATTGTATCCAACTGCCTTTCAAAGTATAGCCGGCTGTAGGTTGTAGTATAAGTATTCCTTGTTCTAGTATCTTTCTTTATGCTTTGTAACACTTGTAATAGAACTTGAGAAAGCAATATACTGCATCCTTGAAACCCAAATCTCTTGTTCTGTCTCTTACTTGTTACTTGTGTTCTTAGTATCATTATTGTGGTTAATCCAGTTTACTGTTTGATTAAGTTTGTTTAATCTCCTCTTTGTGTTGTTGTGTTGTCAGTGACCACCCTTCACCGGTCCTGCAATTGGTATCAGAGCTATTCAGGCTCTTGATATAAGATCTCACCATCTTAAGATCCCTCACACACACAAATACTAAACTTTCAAATGGCATCCATTTCAAAGACTGATATGGAAACTGGAACCATGAACAAGTCCCCACTGATCGTTTTTGATGACTTTGATACCTGGTCTATGAGAATGGAAGGTTTCATCAGGTCTCTAGACTCAAGAATGTGGGAGTCTGTTGAAAATGGACCTTTCATACCCAGCACTCCTTCTGCTACTGGTGCTGGTATGATTCCCAAAGATGTGGCTAACTACTCAGATGAAGATAGGAAGAGAGTAGAGATTGATAGAAAAGCCATGACTGCTCTTAAAACTGCCCTTCCAAACTCTGTGTACAGAGGTTTCAAGAAGTGCAAAACAGCTAAACAGTTGTGGGATGCACTAAAACTGATGTATGAAGGCTCCTCTGAAGCCAAGGAGAACAAGAAGGATCTCCTGAAGCAGCTGTTTGAAAACTTCACCTTCAAAACATGTGAAACCATGACTCAGCAATACTTTAGGTATGTTGAGATAGTGGATACCCTTGTGGATGGAGGAGTTCCTCTTGAAAACAGAGACATTATAAGGAAGTTCATGTCCTCACTTCCTAGGCAATGGACACACTATTGTGTGGTAATCAAGAGGACTGAAAATCTAAAAACTCTTACTCTGATAGAGTTATATGGGATTCTCAATGGCTACCAGATGGAGATGAACATGCAAGGTTCATCTGGCAACTCCAACAATCAATTGGGTTCAGCCCTGCATGTGGTCGAAAGGGATAGCATAGAACCCTAACATCATCTCATATGCTAGCCTGACAACTCACCAAAGGGTCCTTTCATCACCTTCCCAGAGACACCCAGGGAGAACTACACTCAAGGAAGCCCATTCCAAGAGACAAGCTCTTCTCAAGCCTTTGTGTCTTCTGATGAAAGTTGTGGCAACTCTCTTTTCACTCTTGAAGACCTGGATTGTATCCATCCAGATGATCTGGAATATATGGAAATAGTCCAGCAAATGGCTCTTCTCACTCATAGAGCCAAGAAGTTCTACAAGAGAACTGGAAGGAGGTTTCCAAGCAATGCAACCAGTGGAAAGTTTGGCTTGGATAAAAGCAAAGTCAAGTGTTACAACTGTAACTTGATGGGCCACTTTGCTAGAGAGTGTAAGGCACCTAAAAACAATGGTGGCCAAGCACAAACCAGACCAAACTACACTAACAAAGCCCCTCAGAATGAGAAGCCAAAGCAACAAGCTATTGTTGCTGTTGAAGAAGGAGGCTTTGACTGGAGCTTTCAGGTGGAAGATGCTTCTCCAAACCAAGCTCTAATGGTAGATCATGATGAAGCCAAGGTATTGGAACATTTTTGTACTCCTGAATGCATTGCTAAAGTTAACAGATACATGTCCTATAACTTGGAAATGAGATCTGATCTTGAGTCCTTAAACATTTTAAAATCTGATTTTAGAAAGTCTGAAAAAGATTATAAACTAAAGATAGAGGACTTAGAGAAAACCATTTCAGTTCTAAAACATGAGCATACAGATTTTAGGACACAAATCAAAGATCTCATAACCAAGCTGACTGAGTGCCAGGCTGAGCTTGTGATCAGCAAAGACAGGGCAGAAAAGAGTGTTCTTGAAGAAGAGACCTTCAAGAACATGATATCCTCATCCCTGCACAACAAAGTGTGTTATCAAAATAGACAGGGACTGGGATCCAATGAGATAGCTCCTCCACATACAATCTTGTCTGTAAGATCTCCTAGGTGTGGAACTTGTGAAGATGAGCTTCCTCTCATAGATCCTATAAGTGAAGAGGATGAAGAAGAGATAGTGAAGAATTCCTCTGAGAAGAGTGAAGAGGAGGATATTAAGAAGGGCCATTATCCTTCTGAGGAGAAGAAGACTACTGTGATGACCAAGTCAATGAGAAAGAACTTGATCAGGAAGAGCAAAAGAAAAGCAAAGAAGGCTCAAGAGATCAAGGCTACTTTTAACTCTAAGCAGAAACAAGTTTTTATCTCTGCAGGGTTTAAAGTAGTAAAGACTGAAGACATCAACCAAAACTCTTCAACTAAGAGTTCTGGTTCTTGTTCAAATCATCTCAGTACCAAGAAGAAGACTGATCTATTGTGTACCACTTCTGCACAGCCTGGACCATCAAACTCCAAGAACAGTTCACAGCCCATAAGAACTGTCTCAGCATCTGCAAAGATGAGGGTGGAGAAGGGATGTGACCAAAGACAGTCTTGCTCTCATAAGGAGACTCTTGTTAAGAAGAAAATTTTGTGTGTAATGTGTGAAAGTACCTCTCACATTGCTAAGGATTGTCCATACAATCCTAAAAGTACTGTCCATATGACCAAGACAAAGACTTCAAAGAGTTTCAAGAAGATTAAAGCTTCAGAAGGAAAGTCTGTTTCCTTCGGAAGCTCCAAATCAAAGAAGAAGGCAAATGGAAAATTACCTTCGGAAGAAAAGTTGGTCTCGGAAGAAAGGAATTTTTCCGAAGCACTGAAGTCTGCTGCAGTGACTGTAGAATCTTCCGAAGGTTCAGTCATCAAAACTTCCGAAGTCCCAAAAGCTTTCAAGGTTTTGAAGGTCAAGTCCAAGACTCCAAAGGTGGTGTGGAAGTCTAAGAAAGACCAAGTGACTAAAATTTCTCCATCAACAACAGCTCAAGATCCTTCTAGCACAACCATATGATCTATTACTATTGCATTACCTTCTATTATACTTAGTGAGCCCAAGACAAGTAAGGCTTGGGTTTCCAAATGTAACTAATCATTCTTTTTGTGCAGGAACAGCTCAAGACAAACAAGAATGTGTGGATCATTGATAGTGGTTGTTCCAGGCACATGACAAGCAATAGGTTACTACTCCATAACTTTGAGAGGATTGATGGAGGACCAGTTGCTTTTGGAGGAGATGAAGGTGGTTACATTTCTGGAAGGGGCAATGTCACAAATGGTAAGCTCAGCATTGAAAAGGTAAACTTTGTCAAGGAGCTTGGGTACAATCTTCTGAGTGTATCTCAATTTTGTGATCAGAGTCATAACATGCTCTTTACTGGGCATGAGTGCATTGTTCTCAAGCCTGGAGTGGTCATTCCTCATAGGCACATCCTGCTTAGAGCCCCCAGGAGAGGGAACATGTACAAGATGGATTTGCAAGAAACATCTCCCTCTGGAGAAGTTTCATGCTTTCTGTCTAAAGCAAATAGTGATGAATCTTTCCTATGGCATAAAAGAATGTGCCATGTAAACTTTAAGAACATGAATAAACTAATTAAACATGATTTGGTAACTGGAATGCCAAAAAAAGAGTTTACAAGTGATGATCATTGTGTTGCATGCCTGAAAGGGAAGCAACATAAGGTATCTCACAAGCCTAAGGAAAAGAACTCCATCACTACTCCCCTACACTTATTACATATGGATCTCTTTGGCCCCACCAGTGTAATGAGTCTAGGAAGGACCTCTTATTGTTTGGTGATCACAGATGATTTTACAAGATTCACTTGGGTTTTCTTTCTTAGAACTAAGGATGAGACCCCTGAGATTCTGAAGAATTTCATCTTAAAAATTGAGTATCAAAGTAATCACAAGGTCAAAACCATAAGATGTGATCAAGGGACTGAATTCAAGAATCAAATCCTTGATACATTTTGTGATGAAAAAGGTATTACAAGACAATATAGTGCTCCCAGGACTCCTCAGCAAAATGGTGTTGCTGAGAAGAGAAACAGGAGACTAAGGGGATGTTTGTTTTTGAAAAAACCTCTTCCCCACCTCTTCATCTACGCGCTCACAGACGCGGGAAGAGGTTTTTACTTCGCATACTGTTTGTTTTCTGGAAGACGTTTCATTAAAAAACGGCTTCCTCACCTCTGCAGGGAGAAGAGGTGGAACAATGTCTTCACACCTCTTCTAACCTCTTCTCTTCTGATTTGTTTTTGAGCCCTAACTTCTTCCCCACCCATCTTCACAACCATCTTCATCTTCACACACACAAGCCCTAAGATCTTCCCCTCCCTCCCATCGCCACCGCTCCACCGCCTCCCCGTCGCCACAACGCCACAACCTCCCCATCGCCACCGCGCCACCAACCGTCGCCTGTTTGCCTGCTACCCTTCAGAAGCATCTCGGCCGCCCCCACGCCCCCTCCCCCCCTGTGACATCCGTCACCTTAAGGTCCGTCAATTAACGCGATGTCCGTTATCTATTATTTGATCGATCATTCCTCATCCTTATTTGACTCTTTATGTGGATATCATGTGTGCAATATTATCGTTGTGTGTGTATTCGTTATAACCATATGTTAACCTTAAAAGACTTTTAAAACTATCATTTTTGAAAACGTCAAATATATCATTTTATGTATATATTAAATGTTTTAATATAACCATTTCTTAAGTCATGACAATATTAAATGTACTTTTACAATTATAATAAAACATCTAATAAAGTCGTTTTTTTCAACCGAACCAAATTTGGGAAAACTCGGGGGTTAAGTGCAGGGACTAAACTTGTAATTTTGCAAACTTGGGCTGGGTATAAATACCCCCTTACCAGCCCTAACCTTCATTTTTCACCATCTTCTTCATCTTCATCCTCTACACACACAAAATCTCCATTTTAGCACCAAATCCAACCCGAGAGGTCTTGTTTTCTTCGTCTAGACACCATCTACAGCTTAGACTACTCATTTCTAGCAGGTAGTCGTCTTTGGTTGTCCGTTTCTAGCCATTTCACGACTGTCCAAAACTAGGGTTTCGGGTGTTTGGGTACAACCCGAACACACAAGGTCGTATGGGTGCGTGTGAGGCCTTCTTGCTTGTGTTTCATGTTTGTGTATGTTTGTTGAGTGTTTCTGGAGGTCCTTATGGTGTAAAACCCGTGTTTAGAGCAGCTCGGGGGCTGCTCAACCTGACCACAGTCGCGATTCTGCAGATCAGGCGACTGGGTCAACCATGCGATTGAGCCGTGCGACTGAGTGGGTCGTGCGACTGAATCATGCGTCTAAGTCAATCGGGCGACTGAGTTGTGCGACTAGGCATGTCGTGCGACTGAGTTGTGCGACTGAGTGCTTGTATGCGATTGAGTCATGCGTGCGAATGAGTGTATGCGATTGAGTCATGCGATTGAGTGATTGAGTGCGATTGAGTCAGGTGACCGACTGAATGTGTGCGATTGTGTGTGATTCGCACGACTGGAGTCCAATCGCACGAATGAAGGTTCAATCGTACGAAAGTAGCTAATTCGCACGATTGAAGGTTGATTCGTGCATATGGTGGTTGAGTTGTGCGATTGGGTGTTGTGTGGTACGACTGAATGCCAGTCATACGAATGAAGGCTCAATCGTACGAATGAAGCTGATTCGCACGATTGAGGGTTGATTCGCACGAAGTCTGGCCTTGTTATGCGACTGAAATTGTTGTGTTTGATCCCCTTGTGCGTGGTGTGAGTATGACGTGTGATGTTGAGGTAACATTAACACAATAAGCCATTGTTCGGCCACAAAGATTAAAGTCAACGCGAAAAAGGGCACACATACTATTTTAAACAAATTGAACTAACGCTTTACAACCATCAATCGACTTATGACTAATGACACTTATTCAATACTTCTTCAATAACAATGAGACTTTTACTCAAATATCATCATCAACGGCGACAATGTCTTGTACTTGGATCTACATAAGATCTAGTACGCGTGTCAGTTTGTGTGTGTTATACGCGACCCAGCCGATACGACCCGAACCGACCCATCATTATTGCGCGCTTATATATCATATCATTAATGCTTTACAATAACTGTCAATAGGTGTTTGACTGTTTATTTGCATTCAACATTTGGGATTACATCGATCATACATACTTACCACCTAACAAGTGAGTTTCGTGGCCCCTTTTTACGCTTATACAATATATCAATCATTTACAACTTGGGGGAAAAGTATGCTTACTCATTTTCAATGCTGTACAACTTACATACATTTTACATACAAGGAATCAACGTGATACTGTGTTGCAAGTACTATTTGATACATGCTTGGGTCTGCTGTGTGGTTCTATCTTTGCAACTATTTAATTCCAGTGTGGGAACCGACGGTTAGGTATTGGTAGTACTACTGGGTTGACACCCCCACCCTCGTTCGATGGTATACTAGTTGGTACCATCAGTGGCCAGGAATGGGCCCTTGGGTGAATATATGCCGACAATTTCTTTGTGTACGTCGCTAGGTTTGGTTGCAAAGCTCATGTCATGTGAATTTACTTGTGTATATAACTGTATTCACGGTATTCCATTACGCTTACATTATACAGCATCACTTACATTCTTATTACATAAACCTGCGAGCTCACCAACAATTATGTTGACCGTTTTAAGCATATCTTTTCAGGTGATCATGCAAGTCCATGAATCTAGGTGTGCTGCCTTAGTGGAGACCCTAGGATGCATTTTTGGGACTTAACATACTTTGACAAACAATCTTTTGAACAATGTTAACAGTTGTAAACAATTATCATCTTTTTGAAACTTGTTCCCGGGATGTGGGAATTAACATTTACAATTTCATCTTATGTGATTATGTGTATCATTATCATGTTGCTTATGGCTATGTTGTCGTAAACATTGACTAAACACGACACAAGTCCCCTTGTTGTCGGGTGTCGTCATGACACGCTTGTCATCATTTACTTATATTGCATCTCTATCGCTTACCATGTGTTATGACGATCCCGGTCTCGTTACATCCCCGTGTTTCCGCTTTTAGCGGGGGTGTGACAGATTGGTATCAGAGCCATTGGTTATAGAGAATTAGGCAATACGCTTGACCTAGACTATAACCTAGGAACCTTCATGTAGATTTGCATGCAAGGACTCTGTATGCATATTATATCTCGTGTATGTGTTCCTCACTGCTTGATTTGTTCATCTATTTGTTATGTGATCTTTCCACCCTATGAGAGAGCTCTTGTGCTCACTCTTTTATGGGATGCTTCTATTGGATCTTCCGTTCCCTCTGCGCGCCGAGTTAGTTTATCAGATCCGGGTATTAAACCCGAAGAGATTTTCACAGATCATGCTATTGCGTTTGATCTTGGACATTGAGACTAACCCTGAGGAGGTTATGTCTGAAACCTCGAAAGAGGAGGAAATAGACAACCTCCGCTAGACTAAACGTGATTGTATACATGGACTTACAACTGTTGTGATGGATTATCATTGAAACATTATCAATTCATGGTGTGAGAACTGCACGAATTGCATGCGATGCGTGATGACGATAAGTGTGATATTAACTTGGGAATAATGGACTTGATGAGTGTTATGGATATACACTTTCAATTGATTTAAGCTTATATGTTTACTTTTCTATGATTAGAACATGCCGCCTCGAAGAGTTACCCGTAGCAATAGTGGCGGGAGTGAAGCCCCAAGGGGCAGAGGCCGAGGCAGAGGCGGAGCACCAAGAACAAACGATGCTCCTGCCGGTAACAGTCAAGGAACAGGGAACGCCGACATGGCAGCCCTGATCGCTCAGCAATTGGCCACGCTGATTCCTACTATTGTGGCCCAAGTGAGCGACGCACTCCAACAACACCACCCTCACGGGGATGGTGGCAACGATTGAAGATCATGTTAGGTTGGACTCACTTTAGTATAGATGTTTACTTTACATTGTAATAGGACTTTTGGTTAGTTTCATTTTGTATTTTCTTAGTAATTAGCAGTTTTGGCAGTCCAGCGAAACTGTGAGCGAATCTATACATTCGCTCACAGTTTGTTGTTTTGGTTTACCCGGCGAACTTGTGTTCTGCCGGGCGAAACTATAGTTTCGGCATGACAGTTTCGCTGGTAGCGAAACTGTCAGCGAAACTATGACTGCTATATATATAATTGTCATTTCACTTTGTATGGTAAGCTTGCAAAAACCCTAATCGTGGATTTCTGTGGCAAGCTACCAATTCTAAGCAGTCTCTTATTGAAATACTATTGTGCTTGTTGTTATTGAGTGATATTGTTCATTTGAGTATCAATTATGTCTTGATTCATCTTATTCATTCTCAATTGTTGTTGTTTGGCTTGTGTGTTTGATATTGATCAAATTATCATATCAATTGTACTGTTCATCGATCATATGGACCAACAATATGGTATCAGAGCCTTAGTGCTCTTGATTTGTCGAGTTTTTGTGGTTTTGGTCAATATCTAGTTTCAATCAATTTTCATTGGATTATCAGCTGTTTTTGGCATGGAAATTGATTGAATTATGCTTGTTCTTGATTGAGGAAGATTCTACAATCATCAGATCTCAATTTCATTGAGTTTTGGATGATTTCAGATTGATTTTGAGGTGAAAAAGGGTTTTGAGATCGACCAGTGAAACTACTGTTCTTACAGCGAAACTGTCATCTTCATTCAGCGAAATTATGAGTTATTTTGGATTAGAAGTTGTTTTCTAGAGTTTCAGCAAAAGTACTCCCTTGAACGAAAGTTCAATAGTGTTTTTGACCAATCATCAAGCGAAATTGCTGCCGAATTTATTTCTGAACGAAAGTTCAAGCTTGTTTCCTGCGAATTAGCAGCAAAACTAAGCAATTGTTGTCTCTGTTCAAGTGAAAGTGCTGCTGAAATTGCAAGTGAAAGTGTCTGCGATAGTATTGTTTCAGCGAAACTGTTAATCAAGTCACCTCTTTCAGCGAATTTGTCAGCGAAATTATCAATCTTTCTGCCGAAACTAGCATGTCGAAATTAACTACTCTTACACTTGCGGATCTTGAAAGTGTTGCTCCTAATAGACCTCCAAGACTCATTAATGGAGATAATTTTGAAGATTGGAAGAGATGTCTCAAAGCTTTCTTTTTCTACACAGATCATAATCAATGGGAATCGATTATTTCAGGTCCTCATATACCTACGGTTACGGTTGGTGATGTCGTTTCTCAGAACAAAGATCCATCTTCTTATACTGAAAGAGATCTGAAATTGATTGATCGTGATCAAAAAGCTTTTGGTGCTCTAACTCTCTGCTTGGCTCCAGACATCTACAACTGTTTTGCAGAGCATAAAAATGCTAAATCCCTTTATGATGCTCTCTGTGAATTCTATGATGGAAATGCAGATCTGGTAAAAGACAAGAGTATTCAAGTTGAAAAGGAGTTCAATTCGTTTGTAGGTTACAAGAATGAAAGTCTGACAGATCTTACAAATCGTTTCTTAACAGTCTCAAGCACTCTGAAGAAGTATGATGAAAGACTCTCCAACAGTGAACAAGTTAATAGGCTTCTTGATTCTCTTCCACCACAGTGGAGTCTTCAAGTGAGGATGCTCAAACAAGAAAGAGGTTTTACAGATTATAAGCTGATGGATATCATTAACAAGTTGAAATCTTTTGAGTTGGATATGAAAAGAAGAGAATTTAACCAGACTATGATGCCCACATCTGGTTTTTCTCAAAATGTTGCTTTGTTGTCATCCGCTGCAAACTCTCACATTCAAAATCCAATTCAAGGAAGGAGCAATACAAGTAATTTCTCGAGTGGTAATAGTCATGTTGGAAAAGAACTGGGAAATTCTAAGGTGAATGCTGAAACTTCAATTCCATCTGAAACAATGGCTCTTTTTGGAATGTTTGTTCAGAGCTATGAAGCTCTTGTTGCTGGAGAATTGAAAGGTAAAGGAATGACTATGGAGGATATGTATCAGGTTGATCCTGATGATCTAGAAAAAACTGACATTCAATGGCAAATGGCGATGTTAACTTTAAGAGCTCGGAGATTCATGGAAAGAACAGGAAGAAAGAACTTTGGTGGTCAATCATCTACCTCAAAACTAGGATTTGATAAGTCAAAATTGAGGTGCTTTAATTGTAAACAATTGGGACATTTTAAACGTGGATGTCCATTACCAATTGTCACAGATCCTAGTAACACTGGAGTACCAAGATTGACAGCAGAGAAAGAAAAGGAAGAAGGAAATTCAAAAAAGGAGTCAGCCTTGATCTCAAACTTTGACTGGAGTGCAGAGGTGGAAGAAACGAGATCTGAAATAAATCATGCGTTAGTTGCTGAGGTTGTGGAAAGTGATGAGATGGAAGTTGATAAAGATGGATTTGTGCTGTTCAAGGAATTCAAAGAAGAAAACGAATCTTCAGTAAAGGAGAAAGAAGAGAAGGCAGATGGAGAGGAGAAAGAGGAAATTACAGGTTCAGATGAAGAAAGAAATTCAAAAGCTAAGAAAGGAAAAGAGAAGGATGATGCGGCCGCTACTGTTGAGGAAAGGAAATCAAGTACTCCAGTATGCATGTACGATAAAGCTTTAGCTGCCGAAAGGATGGTAATGGGACTTCCTTATGAGGTAATACAGGATATGTGCTCATCTGCTTGCAAAATTAGACTTTTTGGGATTTATAAGGCTAATCGTTTGTTAATTGATAATGAAAAGGATTTAAAACGAATTAATGATGAACTTAAATTGAATGAATCAAAATATTTTGTGAAATTAAATGAGGCTTTAAAAGAAACTGATCATTTAAAAAGAATTGTTTTGGAAAGAAATGTAGAGATTAATACTTTGACTGAACGGTTGCTCTTGCTGAATTTGAAGCAAGCAAACTTCAGTCAAAGTTAGATAAATGGACTATTTCTGGATTGAAACATGATGATCTTTGTAAATCTCAACGGGGAGCAAGAATTAAAACAGGTTTGGGTTATGAAAATGTACAGGTTTATCCTCCTCCTAGTACATACTGTTATTCTCCTATGCCTGTTCCTCATCCTTCTAATGATTTAATCAAATCAGATACTGACAGTATGTCTGCAGGTTTAGTCGGGAATAACTCTAAGTACATTCGTGAAGACTACGACTATGGACCAACTAGTGGGCTTGGATGCACTAGTTCTAGTACACCTGAAAATCAGCAGTCTGTTTTAGATAATAAGTCTAGTTTAAATTCAGTTTTTGTTTCTAGTTCAAATGTAACAGACTTGAATGTCTCATGTTCTCTTGATAGTTTTATTCCATCTTGTACTTCAAATCATGATAGTGATGATTTCTGTTCTCGTAATGAATGTAATGAATCTGATGTTTCTCCAAAAACAATTGAGCAACTTAAAATTAATTCTTTCGAAAAGTTCTTCTCTCAACCTATTCCATCTTTCATACCATTAAATATGACATCATCAGAAAAATGCAGTTCGTCTTCATCTGACAGTAGTACCAATGGTACAAGTTTTACTGATTTGTCAGAAGAATCATGTTCTGATTTTGTAAAGAAGAATTCTGATTCAAATAAACAAAAACATCATGAGTTGTATGAGACATTCAGTGATGTTGATTCTAGTTTGTCTGAATGTGATGAGGAGATTATTATTGATCCTATTTTTACTTCATCACATCATAGACCTAGATTCAAACATCATTGTTTCAGGTGTGGTCAAGAGGATCATCTTGTTAAAAATTGTCCTTTGATTCAAAGATCCTCTAATAGGAATTGTTTTGGGAATAAATTGACAAAATTGGTTAATAATTTCTTTTGTAAAAAATCAGCTTCTTTAAAAACAAAAGTTGTTCAATCTTGGGTCCCTATTGCTCCTGGCTAAATGATTTGTTAATTCATTTCAGGGATCCTCTTCAAAGATTGTACACAGTCTGTGGCATGTTGATAGCGGATGTTCCAAGCATATGACGAGATTAAAGGATTTGTTGACCAATTATCGGATTATAGATGGAGGATATGTGGCATTTGCTGGAAATAAGAAGGGTGGAAAAATGATTGGACAAGGAGAAGTTACCAATGGTTCTCTTACTCTAGAAAAAGTCAACCATGTTCCTGAATTGGCTTTTAATCTTCTGAGTGTTTCTCAAATTTGCGATAAAGATATTCCTGTTCTATTTAAATCTGATGAATGCTTATTTTTAAAATCAGAGATAGCCATTCCGTCTGTCTTCTCTCAAAAGCATCAACCTCTGAGTCACTCTTGTGGCATCGTCGTTTAGGCCATGTCAATTTTAAGATAATTAATAAATTAGTAAAGAACAATCTTGTTAGAAGACTTCCTTTAAAAGATTTTTCTGTTACTGAAAAATGCATGGCATGTGCCAAAGGGAAACAACATAAGAAACCTCATAAGCCCAAACTTTTAAATAGCATATCAAGTCCTCTTGAGTTGTTACATACTGATTTATTTGGGCCAATTAGTGTTAAATCAATTGCTAAAAATCTTTTTGTCTTGTTGTTACAGATGATTTTTCACGATATTCATGGGTGAGGTTTCTTGCACACAAAAGCGAAGTTGCAGAGGAATTGCAGAAATTAATTCTCTCTATCGAATCAATCAGTAAGAGAAGAGTTATGGGATTAAGAAGTGACAACGGCACTGAATTTAAAAATCAGATTCTTGATTCATTTTGTGCTCAAAAAGGGATTATGAGACAATTTAGTGCTGCAAGAATCCTCATTACCAATTATTTTCTGGGCTGAAGCTGTTGATTGTGCATCTTATGTTCTAAACAGGGTGCTAATTGTGAAAGATAAAGTGAAGACTCCTTATGAACTTTTTCATAAGAGGAAGCCACTAATTGATTTCTTTCGACCATTTGGCTGTTCTTGTACTCTTCTGAATACTCAATCTCAAAAGACAAAATTTGGTGCTGTTTCTGACGAGTGTTATTTTGTTGGATACTCTTCTTCACAAAAGGTGTACCGAGTTTATAACAAGAGAACACGTATTGTTCAAGAGTCATTCTATGTTGATTGGCAAGAATCCAATCCTTCTGAAGTGAAATCTGAACCTGCATGGTTCTTTGACTCCAATACTGTGTTCAATTCATTTAATTTGCCAGTTTTCGATGATGATACATCAATTCCAAGTACTCAAACGAATATTATTCCATCATCTCCATCGTCTGTTCCATCCATCCCGCTAGTAAATGATGTTGTTTCAACTAAAGTCAGCTCTTCGTCTCCAATGCCTGATCAAGCTCCATTATCTGATTCTTTATCTCCTACATCTCTAATTTACCTGATTCAACACCTGTCATTGATTCACCTTCATCTAATCTTTCTCCGGCTATGGCTGATACTTCTTCAACTATCTTTCCTTCTTCAAGTGATTATAAAACTTTGAAAGATCATCCGCTTGATAATGTGATTGGATCTGTTTCTGATGGTGTTCGCACGCGAAGTCAATCTGGTCTGATTAATGTTTGTCTTTTCTCATGCTTCATTTCTCAAATTGTTCCAAAAAATGTTCATGCTGCTCTACAAGATCCTTGTTGGGTAGAGTCTATGCAATTGGAACTTCAACAGTTCAGAAAGCTTAAGGTTTGGACCTTAGTTGATTTACCTCCCAACAAATATCCAATTGGTACAAAATGGGTATTTAAAAACAAACCAGATGATCGGGGTGTGGTGGTGCGAAACAAATCTAGACTTGTAGTGCAAGGCTTTGCTCAAGAAGAAGGAATTGATTATACAGAAGTCTTTGCTCCAGTTGCTCGTCTTGAAGCAATCAGAATTTTCTTGCTCATGCTGCTCATAAACAATTCAAAGTTTACCAGATGGATGTGAAGTGTGCTTTTCTCTACGGAGACATTGATGAAGAGATATATGTGTGTCAACCACCAGGCTTTGAAGATCCTGATTTTCCTGATAAAGTATATAAGCTTGATAAATCTTTGTATGGTCTTCATCAAGCACCCAGAATCTGGTATGAGACTCTTACGCAATATCTTCTAAGCAATGGTTACTCTCGTGGTACCATTGATATGACCTTATTTAAAAGAGAGGTGAATGGTGAAATGATCTTTGTTCAAGTGTATGTAGATGATATTATTTTTGGATCTACAAACTCTCAATTGTGTAGAGAGTTCGAAGAAGTGATGAGCCAAAGGTTTGAAATGAGTATGATGGGTGAAATGTGTTTCTTTCTTGGATTGCAAGTTGAACAACAGCAAGAAGGAATTCTTATTCATCAAGAGAAGTATATTAAAGATATTCTGAAGAAATTTAAGATGGATGATGATGAGATGACTGAGACCTGTCTAACTCCGGATGAAAATGGAAAACCAGTTGATCCTCATCTTTTTCGGTCTATGATTGGCTCTCTCATGTATCTTACTGCAAGTCGTCCTGATATCACTTTCGCTGTTGGTTACTGTGCTAGATATCAGTCGGCTCCAAAGGAATCTCATGAGAAAGCTGTCAAACGAATATTTCGTTATCTCAAAGGATCGTCTCGTCTAGGATTGTGGTATCCATATGGTGGAAATTTTGATTTACATGCTTACTCTGATAGTGATTCCAATGGTTGCAGGTTAAACAGAAAATCTGTGTCTGGTGGTTGTCAATATTTGGGAAATTGTCTGGTATCCTGGCAGAGCAAGAAACAAACTACTGTTTCTCTTTCTACAGGGGAAGCTGAATATATTGCTGCTTCCAGCTGCTGCTCTCAAGTTCTCTGGATCCAACACCAAATGATTGATTATGGAATTAATTTCCTTCATACACCTTTATTCTGTGACAATGAGGCTGCCATTGGAATTGCTAAAAATCCCATTCATCATTCCCGCACAAAGCATATTGAAACACGAATTCATGCGATTCGTGATGCTCAAGAGAAGGGTTTCATTAATATTATACCCATCGATACAAAAAATCAAAAAGCTGATCTTTTCACAAAAACATTTGATAAACCTCGTTTTTATGAATTGATTTCTATGCTTGGGTTAATATCTTTTTAAATTTTCATTTTCTATTTCTTTGATATTAAAAAAAATAAAAAAAAAACTATAATAAAAAAATTAAAATTCATTTATAATAATAGAAATATGAAAATAAAAATTTGGGGGAGTAATATCATTATTCTGAGATCGGAATTTAACATGATGAGAAATGATTGTATATTCTCTAAGTATTTTTATTTACATGACCAGTACTTCTATGAGAAATGATAGTAACTGTTACTGGATTCTGTTTCACATTAAAAAAAGAAATGGATCAGATTCTTTAACGATATGCTTGATAGACTCAGCCTGACGAATGAAGTAGACAGCAGCTTTATGATTAAATTAAACTTTATGCTTAAGAATGTCTGGATTTACTCAATCGTTTTGGATTGCACAAAAACTGAGTCCTGACAAAAATTGGATTGAGAATGAATCTTTCGTTCATTTTGCTTTGTTATGTCATCACCCTCTGCTGGTATATTTAGTGTCAAGATGTCTTGTGTCTGTGCTTATCTCCTCTGCTGTACGTGAGTACTGACCTGGAGTGATGATCTCCTCTGCTGTACGATAGTACTGACCTGGAGCTCTCATCAGCACATGTTCAAATGGTTATCTCCTCTGTTAGGAGCTCTCACCATTTTGATATAATTATGTCAAATCATCTTATCGATGAATTTCTCTCAGAATGAAATATTCTGTTTATAATCATTTGCACACTAATGCACAAACCTTGTTCTATGAAGATTGATTCATAATTCAAGAAATCCTGAGGTTGGGTGAGGGTTTTTACCAAATGATTGTGGGGTCTTAGCATTCTAAAGCATCTAATCGAACCTTAAATGAATCATAAGCTGTTGGTTGAAAAAGGATAAGGCATGAGTTTAAGTGGACAATTATATCAGCAATCGTTATTGATTTGTTCTAATTTCAGTTGTTTCTGTGCAGATTGTGATCAGATCTTGTATTCAGTATGATCTCATGACTGGTAGATGATTTTTGATCATCTTTATGTTCTAAAATATTTAGAGAATGTGATCTCTGATTATTTTAGGTCTCATTATGTGATGTGCTTCCTTTGAGTATTATAAAAAATAAAATAATAATAATAATAATAATAAATAAAAAAAATAATAATAATAAAAAAAGGGTGCGAAATTATTCTTTCGCTAACAATTTCGCAAAGCGAAACTGCAATTTCGCTAGGTTTGCTAATAAGTTGTTAACCAGTTATCTCCTAGCGAAATTACAGTTTCACTGGACGAATTTATAGTTTCGCCTGACGAATTTATAGTTTCGCAGTCTGCGAAACTATTTGCTATATAAGTCATTGTTGCGAAATTTCTTTCATAATTTCGCGACATCGTTCAGTTTCATTCTTAGGGTTTGTCCGTAACTTTAAGGCGATTTTGATTTGTGTTAGTGATTTGGACTGAATTTTAGTGATATTCTCTTCGTATGTGAGTTTCGAACCCTGATTCACTCTTTAATCTGGATTAAATCATCTATTCTTAAGTAATCTGGATTGTGTCTCTTCGGTGGTTTCGCTGTTCGTTCAGCGAAACTACTGATTCCTCTGCGAAATTGAACGAAAGTTCACATCTTTTCAGCGAAACTGTAAAGTTATGCTGTCCGAGCGAACTTAACAGTTTCGCCATATTTTCTCTAATTTCGCAATGACTGATCTTTAACTTGCACAGTTTCGCTTGTGTTTTCTTATGTCAGCGAAACTAATTTTCATACAGCGAAACTAATTTGTAATAGCGAAACTAAATTAATATTTGGTGAAACTAATTGCGAAACTTCTTTAATTTATTCTAATCTTGTCGAAACTGCATTTTGTTCTGCGAAAATAACAAGTTTCAATGAGCGAAATTATAGTTTCGCTTGTCGAAACTGTTTGTTTTCCTTGTCGAAATTGTCTTTGATTCAGCGAAACTATCATGTCTTAGTGAGCGAAACTATTGTTTCGCTTGCCGAAACTGATTGTTTCTTATGTTTTTGTCTTATTTTCTTATTTTCAGTATTTCTCATTCAAATTTAATTGTTTTTCTTTTCAGGTTATCATGGCGAATCTCAAATTTGATGAGAGGAATAACATCACTGCCATATTAGACGATACTCTTCCGAAGGCGGCCGGATTTCGTGACTGTATTAGATGGCTTCAGAGATCACCCATTGCATATGCTATCTCTCACTCACCTACTATTTATGATCTTCATATTAGAGATTTTTGGAGATCAGCAGAATACAACACTGGAGGAGATGTACAGAGAATCACAGCTACAGCTAGAGTGATTGATCATGATATAACTATTACTGCTGAGAGCGTGTCGAGGATTCTTAGACTAGAAGATGATTCTGGTGATGAAGTGGATATGACGGAGTCTGAAGTGTTCCAAGCTTTCAGACGAATGGGGTATGAGGGACCAGCTTTTGGTTCAAGGAAGGAGATTAAAAAGTCTTTTTTATCTAAGGAATGGAGATATATAGCTCATGTTTTTATTATGTGCTTAGATCACCGTAAGGGTGGATCCGATGGACTTAATCTCGACTGGGCCAAAGCTATGGTGATATGTTGTAAAGGGGAGAAAGCAAACATTGCTAGACTGATCTTTGCGTGTATGGCAAAGAATGTGATGGCTGTGAAGAAAGATAAATGGTTGTTATACCCTCGCTTTATTCAGATGATTATTGATGATCTTATTCCTGATGTTCCTAAACATGGTGAAGTCAAGAGACTAGTGCAGATGAACCCTCGGATATTTGCTGATTGCTGTGCTATCCGTCATGATTTCAGTGGTAAAATCACCCATCTTTGGGAAAATATGTACCCTCCAGAACGCTGGAATTATATCAGACGGGTCGATGAATCTGAAAACAAAAGGGCTGAGGAAACAAGGGTGCAGCAAGCTGATGCAGCTAAGAAGAGGAAGAGATATGCAAAAGAAAAAGATTATGATTTTGAAGAAGATATTGATGCACAAGCAGAGGAGATAAGGGTGGAGAAAGAACGGAGATCTAAAAAGAAAACTGACTTTGTTGAGCCTGAACGAAGAACAAAACATCGACACGAGGGATTTACAGCCAGGAGAGAGGCTAGTGCGGGTCTTGATGAGGATGTGATTCGTAATCTAAATACTTCATTGGCAAATGAGTTGAGTATGATAAAGACTAAACTGACGAATCAGGAGATTAGGGAAAGACAGAAGGATGAGGTAATTGAAGGAATGCAAAAGATGTTGGTTGACCAGAATAAATTGATTAAGAGATTGTTTGAGGAAATTTCTCAGATGAAAGCTGCAGCTGGCCTACCTAGTCAACTAACTCAATCTGAGTTAGATGATTTGACTGATATATCTAAGTACTCATTCTTGAATGTGGGTACTTCATCTAAGGTAGGAGAGGGCACTTCTGGAGCAGCTAATACTGAAGCAGGGGAACAGGAGATCCCAAGAGAGGATGCTGGAAGAAATGAGGATGATGATATTATTGAGGCTGGGTTTGTTAACTTACAGTTTGATTTTGATAAGGATATTGTGGGTGAAGAAGTGGTTGTTACAGCTACCACTGAAGGAGTGTCTGATAAAGGAAAAGGTTTGGTTGATGAAGATGAGGAGGATGAGCAATTGGTAGATTATGATTCTGAACCAGAGTTTTATGAAGTAGATGAGCGACCACTGGTGTATGTTGCTAAGAAGGGAGAAGATGAAGCTGATGTGTTTGAGATGGATAAGAATGACTGGTTGGTGAAGGAAAAGGAGGCTGAAGAACTTACTCCTTTATTTCAAAATATAGAAGGTTTAAGCAGGAAAGAAGCAGATAAAAGATAATAAGTTGGTGCTACAATCCTAGCTTAAAGATGTTTATGATTAAAAGAAGAGGAGGAAATATCAGCTACATGCTTAAGAGGAAGGCTTTTAAGACCTTGCCCAAATGGGATCTGAGACGGTTGGCAACTTTGCCTTTGATTAATGCTCATTTAAGTGAAAGGGCATTATTTCTTGAAAAGGAAATAAAAAATGGACTTAATGATAATTTTGAGTCATTTGGATACATGAAGGCTGAGAGAAAAAGATCAAAGAAAGATAAAGACTGGGAGACAGGCAAAGGAAGGATTGTATTGAGAGTCAAACCACCAAAGACTGTAAATAGGGTAAGATTGGCTGATCCTCTTCCCCAACGTTTACAGGACTTTGAAAAGTGGTTTTATGATAATAATACTGGAGAAGCGGTGATTAGAGTTAAACACGAAAAAGAGTTTAGGGTGTTTGACCCATGGAGTTATTTAGCTTCAGTGATGAAGATCTTTTGACTTTTGTGAAAATCATATTAAGGCTGGGGCTGGAGAGGAAACACGAAAAGAGGCCAGTCTGTTTATGAATGTGGCAAACAAAATAAGAGGAGTACGGGCGGAGGTAAAGAGTTTAGCTGAAAAGGTGAGAGCACAAGATGATTTTGCCATGGATGTTCAAGATATGACCAGGCAGTTTGCTATGGCTAGTGGTCATTCTGAGGAAGCTAGTGATGCAGGAACGAACCTTGGAGGATCAGTGGCTGAAGCTTCTGAAGATGTTGCTGCGGGAGGTGATGAAGATAGACCAACAGCAGCAGAGGAAACCGGAGCCGACGAGTCAAATCAAGAGAAGTGAAGATAGTGAGGTCCAACCTAGGGGGAGTATTGAAGATCATGTTAGGTTGGACTCACTTTAGTATAGATGTTTAATTTACATTGTAATAGGACTTTTGGTTAGTTTCATTTTGTATTTTCTTAGTAATTAGCAGTTTTGGCAGTCCAGCGAAACTGTGAGCGAATCTATACATTCGCTCACAGTTTGCTATTTTGGTTTACCCGGCGAACTTGTGTTCTGCCGGGCGAAACTATAGTTTCGGCATGACAGTTTCGCTGGTAGCGAAACTGTCAGCGAAACTATGACTGCTATATATACAATTGTCATTTCACTTTGTATGGTAAGCTTGCAAAAACCCTAGTCGTGGATTTCTATGGCAAGCTACCAATTCTAAGCAGTCTCTTATTGAAATACTATTGTGCTTGTTGTTATTGAGTGATATTGTTCATTTGAGTATCAATTATGTCTTGATTCATCTTATTCATTCTCAATTGTTGTTGTTTGGCTTGTGTGTTTGATATTGATCAAATTATCATATCAATTGTACTGTTCATCGATCATATGGACCAACAACGATGATGGAGCCCAAGGAGGGATCGAAACTGAGACGGGAAACGGGAACCCGACCGGAAACGAGAGCAACCAGGAAACCGGAAATGGTGGTACAACCGGTGTGGAAACTGGGGTGGTAATGCTCGTCGGGGATGTTCGTACAAGGAGTTTGTGGCTTGTAAGCCGAGGGAATTTGATGGGAAAGGTGGGGCGATAGCCCTAACCAGGTGGTTGGAAAAGATGGAGGCAGTGATGATATTAGTGAGTGCCTCGACAGTCAAAGGATCAAGTATGCCACTTGTTCACTACAGGGTAAGGCCCTAACCTGGTGGAACACCCAGGTTCAAGCTCGAGGAAGAGAGTCTGCGATGCAGATGTCGTGGGATGAGTTCAAAGCCTTGATCACTGAGGAATACTGCCCTCTCAACGAGATGCAGAAGTTGGAGCATGAGTTCTGGAATCATGCTATGGTGGGGGCAGGGCATGCAGCTTATACTGATCGTTTTCATGAGCTGGCAAGATTGGTTCCGCATCTAGTTACGCCGGAATCAAAGAGGATTGAAAGGTACATTTGGGGACTCGCGCCTCAAATTAGGGCTATGGTCACAGCAGCCGCTCCTCCTACTATCCAAAGCGCAATTCTGAAAGCTGGCGCTTTGACTGATGAGATGGTTAGAACTGGGGTTTTGGGCAGAGGAGCAGAGAAGAGGAAAGATGTTGGGGAATCGAGCCGGTCGAGTGCCGGAAAGTTTGAGAAGAGGGCTAAACTGACCAGGAATTTTGTGGCCGTGTCTCAGGCCAGGAGAGAGTATGTGGGGCCGCACCCAAATGTGACAGGTGCAATTATCATCATCCCCCAGGGACGCAGTGCCGGGTGTGCGCGAACTGTAGGCGCCCGGGTCATTTGGCAAGAGATTTCAGAACTGCGCCGAATCTTGTAGCACCCGTCAACGCGGTTAATCCCGCCGGGAATGCAAGGGCTTGCTTTGAGTGTGGGAGCCCTGATCACTACAGAAACATGTGCCCCAGGCTGAATCGGGCATCGGGTCAACAGGGCAACAACCAGCAGCAGGTGATGGCCATAGCTGGGAATCAAGGCCCGACTACTCCGGGGAATGCAGCTCGGGGACGTGCATTCGTCATTGGAGCCAATGATGCTCGTCAGGACCCGAATGTTGTCACGGGTACGCACTTACTCAATCATCACTTCGCATCTATATTATTTGATACTGGAGCAGACAATAGTTTTATATCTTCCGAGTTTGTGCAATTACTTGATTTGAGTCCTAGTAGGCTAGAAACTAGCTACTTTGTAGAAATGGCCAATGGTAGAGTTGTTCAGGCCGATGAGATATTAGGAAGTGTTCGTTGACGCTGGAGGATCATGCCTTCGTTATAGATTTGATACCCTTTGAGTTAGGAAGCTTCGATGTGATTGTGGGTATGGATTGGTTGTCGCAAAATGGAGCAGAGATTGTTTGTCGAGACAAAATAGTACGTATCCCTATGCCAAACGGGGAAGTACTCAAGGTTCAGGGAGAACGAACGGGTAAGAACTTGATGCTTATTTCCTGTATGAAAGCACGCCAGAGCTTACAAAAGCAGTGCTACGCTTTTCTGGATCATGTGGTTGAAAAGAAAGACGAAGAAAGGAAACTGGTGGATATTCCAGTGGTACGGGATTACCCAGAAGTGTTTCTAGATGACTTGTCTGGTTTGCCTCCTCCACGACAGGTGGAATTCCGTATAGAGTTGGTTCTGGAGCTACACCGGTAGCAAAAATGCCTTATCGACTAGCGCCATCCGAGATGCAAGAGTTGTCTAGTCAGTTACAGGAACTACTGGAGAAGGGTTTATTCGACCGAGTCATTCGCCGTGGGGAGCGCCGGTATTATTTGTCAAGAAGAAGGATGGATCATTCCGTATGTGCATCGATTACCGTGAACTGAACAAGTTGATGGTGAAGAACCGATATCCTCTCCCCAGGATCGACGATTTATTTGATCAGCTGCAAGGAGCTTCGTATTTTTCAAAGATCGATCTTTGTTTGGTTATCATCAGCTAAGGGTTTTCGAGGACGACATACCGAAGACTGCGTTTAGGACTCGTTACGGGCATTATGAGTTCTTGGTCATGCCGTTCGGGTTGACTAACGCACCAGCTGTGTTCATGGATCTAATGAATCGGGTGTGCAAACCTTACTTGGATAAGTTCGTGATCGTGTTCATAGACGATATACTTATCTACTCCCGATCAAAAGAGGATCATGTAGAACATCTTCGGGCAATTCTGGAGCTGCTACGAGAAGAGAAACTTTTCGCCAAGTTCTCAAAATGTGAATTTTGGTTGCGAGAAGTGAAGTTTTTGGGTCATGTGGTTAACAAGGACGGGATTCACGTAGATCCCGGCAAGATCGAAGCGGTGAAGAAATGGGATACGCCCCAGACACCATCAGAGATACGGCAATTTTTAGGATTGGCGGGTATTATCGTCGCTTCATCGCGAATTTCTCAAAGATTGCGCAACCGTTAACCCTGCTTACTCAGAAAGACAAGAAGTTTGATTGGGGATATGCACAAGAACAAGCGTTCCAAACGTTGAAAGAGAAGTTGTGCAACGCGCCAATATTGTCTCTCCCAAACGGAACCGATGATTTTGTGGTTTACTGCGACGCGTCAAATCAAGGATTGGGATGTGTACTAATGCAAAAGGATAAGGTGATTGCCTACGCTTCGTGACAGCTTAAAGTGCACGAAAAGAACTACACCACTCATGATCTTGAGTTGGGCGCGGTAGTATTTGCACTCAAAATTTGGAGGCATTATCTGTATGGCACCAAATGCATCATCTTCACTGATCATAAGAGCCTTCAACATATTCTGGATCTGAAGGAACTCAACATGCGCCAACGACGTTGGGTAGAGCTTCTTAGTGACTACGACTGTCAGATCCGGTATCATCCGGGGAAAGCTAATGTGGTGGCTGATGCCTTAAGCCGTAAAGAACGTGTGAAACCACTGCGTTCACGGGCGTTGGGGTTGACCATCCAAACCAACTTGAAAGCTCAGATCCAAATTGCACAAAGTGAGGCATTGAAAGAAGAAAACCTTGCGGGAGAAGAATTCCGGGGGTTAGATAAACAGATGATACGCAAGGATGACGGTATTCAGTACTTCATGGATCGCATATGGTACCCAAATAGGGAGGTGTTCGTACGTTAGTCATGAATGAAGCCCACAAGACGCGATATTCTATTCATCCTGGTGCAGACAAGATGTATCATGATCTCAAGGATCTATACTGGTGGCCAGGCATGAAGAAAGACATTGCCTTATACGTCAGCAGATGTTTGACGTGTTCCAAAGTTAAAGCTGAACACCAGAAACCATCGGGATTATTGCAGCAACTGAAATTCCCGAGTGGAAATGGGAGAACATAGCTATGGATTCATTACCAAACTCCCTAGAACAAGCAGCTGTCATGACTCGATATGGGTCATTATTGATAGAATGACAAATCAGCACATTTCTTGCCTATCCGAGAAGATTACAAGATGGATAAGTTGGCGAGATTGTACATCAAAGAGATCGTGACACGGCACGGGGTGCCAGTGTCAATCATATCCGACTGAGATAGCCGATTTACTTCACGTTTCTGGCAGACACTACAGAAAGCGATGGGTACTCGATTAGACATGAGTACAGCCTATCACCCTCAAACAGATGGCCAAAGTGAACGAACTATACAGACGCTAGAAGACATGTTGAGAGCGTGTGTAATCGATTTTGGTTGTAGTTGGGATGCTCATCTACCGTTGATTGAGTTCTCCTACAACAACAGCTACCATACAAGCATTGGATGTGCTCCATTTGAAGCGTTGTATGGAAGGAAATGCAGATCTCCCGTTTGTTGGGCCGAAATTGGTGAAAGTCAGCTAACAGGCCCAGAGATCATCCAAGAAACAACAGACAAGATTTTCCAAATCAAAGATCGACTTAAAGCCGCGCGAGATCGCCAAAAGAGCTATGCCGACAATCGTCGGAAGCCTCTAGAATTCAATGTTGGGGATCGTGTGTTACTCAAAGTTTCCCCTTGGAAAGGAGTCGTTCGATTCGGAAAGAAAGGGAAGTTAGCCCCAAGATACGTTGGACCATTTGAGATCACTGAAAGGATCGGTCCAGTGGCTTACCAGTTAAGGTTGCCACAAGAGCTTAGCGAGGTGCATGATACTTTTCACGTGTCCAACCTCAAGAAGTGTTTGGCCGATGAATCCCTTCACGTGCCAATCGAGGAAATCAAGATTGACGACAAGCTTCATTTTGTTGAGGAACCCATTGAGATCATGGATCGAAAGGTCAAGCAACTGAAGCGCAGTAGGATACCTATTGTTCGCGTAAGGTGGAATTCAAAACGAGGGCCAGAGTTTACATGGGGACGAGAAGATCAGATGAAACTCAAATATCCACATCTTTTCGAGGATGACACTCTTGGACCTAACTCCAGCTGAATTTCGGGACGAAATTCTCTCAACTGGGGGATACTGTGACATCCGTCACCTTAAGGTCCGTCAATTAACGCGATGTCCGTTATCTATTATTTGATCGATCATTCCTCATCCTTATTTGACTCTTTATGTGGATATCATGTGTGCAATATTATCGTTGTGTGTGTATTCGTTATAACCATATGTTAACCTTAAAAGACTTTTAAAACTTTCATTTTTGAAAACGTCAAATATATCATTTTATGTATATATTAAATGTTATAATATAACCATTTCTTAAGTCATGACAATATTAAATGTACTTTTACAATTATAATAAAACATCTAATAAAGTCGTTTTTTTCAACCGAACCAAATTTGGGAAAACTCGGGGGTTAAGTGCAGGGACTAAACTTGTAATTTTGCAAACTTGGGCTGGGTATAAATACCCCCTTACCAGCCCTAACCTTCATTTTTCACCATCTTCTTCATCTTCATCCTCTACACACACAAAATCTCTATTTTAGCACCAAATCCAACCCGAGAGGTCTTGTTTTCTTCGTCTAGACACCATCTACAGCTTAGACTACTCATTTCTAGCAGGTAGTCGTCTTTGGTTGTCCGTTTCTAGCCATTTCACGGCTGTCCAAAACTAGGGTTTCGGGTGTTCGGGTTCAACCCGAACACACAAGGTCGTATGGGTGCGTGTGAGGCCTTCTTGCTTGTGTTTCATGTTTGTGTATGTTTGTTGAGTGTTTCTGGAGGTCCTTATGGTGTAAAACCCGTGTTTAGAGCAGCTCGGGGGCTGCTCAGCCCGACCACAGTCGCGATTCTGCAGATCAGGCGACTGGGTCAACCATGCGATTGAGCCGTGCGACTGAGTGGGTCGTGCGACTGAATCATGCGTCTGAGTCAATCGGGTGACTGAGTTGTGCGACTAGGCATGTCGTGCGACTGAGTTGTGCGAATGAGTGCTTGTATGCGATTGAGTCATGCGTGCGAATGAGTGTATGCGATTGAGTCATGTGATTGAGTGATTGAGTGCGATTGAGTCAGGTGACCGACTGAATGTGTGCGATTGTGTGTGATTCGCACGACTGGAGTCCAATCGCACGAATGAAGGTTCAAGCGTACGAAAGTAGCTAATTCGCACGATTGAAGGTTGATTCGTGCGTATGGAGGTTGAGTTGTGCGATTGGGTGTTGTGTGGTACGACTGAATGCCAGTCATACGAATAAAGGCTCAATCGTACGAATGAAGCTGATTCGGACGATTGAGGGTTGATTCGCACGAATGGAGGTTGAGTCGTGCGTCTGGCCTTGTTATGCGACTGAAATTGTTGTGTTTGATCCCCTTGTGCGTGGTGTGAGTATGACGTGTGATTTTGAGGTAACATTAACACAATAAGCCATTGTTCGGCCACAAAGATTAAAGTCAACGCGAAAAAGGCACACATACTATTTTAAACAAATTGAACTTACGCTTTACAACCATCAATCGACTTATGACTAATGACACTTATTCAATACTTCTTCAATAACAATGAGACTTTTACTCAAATATCATCATCAATGGCGACAATGTCTTGTACTTGGATATACATAAGATCTAGTACGCGTGTCAGTTTGTGTGTGTTATACGCGACCCAGCCGATACGACCCGAACCGACCCATCATTATTGCGCGCTTATATATCATATCATTAATGCTTTACAATAACTGTCAATAGGTGTTTGACTGTTTATTTGCATTCAACATTTGGGATTACATCGATCATACATACTTACCACCTAACAAGTGAGTTTCGTGGCCCCTTTTTACGCTTATACAATATATCAATCATTTACAACTTGGGGGAAAAGTATGCTTACTCATTTTCAATGCTGTACAACTTACATACATTTTACATACAAGGAATCAACGTGATACTGTGTTGCAAGTACTATTTGATACATGCTTGGGTCTGTTGTGTGGTTCTATCTTTGCAACTATTTAATTCCAGTGTGGGAACCGACGGTTAGGTATTGGTAGTACTACTGGGTTGACACCCCCACCCTCGTTCGATGGTATACTAGTTGGTACCATCAGTGGCCAGGAACGGGCCCTTGGGTGAATATATGCCGACAATTTCTTTGTGTACGTCGCTAGGTTTGGTTGCAAAGCTCATGTCACGTGAATTTACTTGTGTATATAACTGTATTCACGGTATTCCATTACGCTTACATTATACAGCATCACTTACATTTTTATTACATAAACCTGCGAGCTCACCAACAATTATGTTGACCGTTTTAAGCATATCTTTTCAGGTGATCATGCAAGTCCAGGAATCTAGGTGTGCTGCCTTAGTGGAGACCCTAGGATGCATTTTTGGGACTTAACATACTTTGACAAACAATCTTTTGAACAATGTTAACAGTTGTAAACAATTATCATCTTTTGGAAACTTGTTCCCGGGATGTGGGAATTAACATTTACAATTTCATCTTATGTGATTATGTGTATCATTATCATGTTGCTTATGGCTATGTTGTCGTGAACAATGACTAAACACGACACAAGTCCCCTTGTTGTCGGGTGTCGTCATGACACGCTTGTCATCATTTACTTATATTGCATCTCTATCGCTTACCATGTGTTATGACGATCCCGGTCTCGTTACATCCCCGTGTTTCCGCTTTAAGCGGGGGTGTGACACCCCCTTCGCGACCGCGCCACCTCCCCCCGTCGACACCGCGCCACCGCCCCCCGTCGCCACCGCGCCACCGCCCCTCGTCGCCACCGTGTTGCTCCCCTTCGGCCCCCTCCCCTTCGCGCTGCAGGTACATTTTTTTTTTGATTTGTTGTTTGTATGATTAGTTTGTTTGTATATGGTTAGTTTGTTTGTATATGGTTAGTTTGTTTGTATGATTAGTTTGTTTATATGATTAGTTTGTATATAGTTAGTTTGTTTGTATGATTAGTTTGTTTGTATGATTAGTTTGTTTATAAAATTAGTTTGTATATGGTTAGTTTGTTTGTATGATTAGTTTGTTTGTATGATTAGTTTGTTTTTATGATTAGTTTGTTTTTATTATTAGTTTGTATATGGTTAGTTTGTTTGTATGATTAGTTTGTTTTTATGATTAGTTTGTTTGTATGATTAGTTTGTATATGGTTTGTATGAGAAATAAATTGGTTTATTTGGTTAGTATATGATTTGTATGATTAGTTTGTTTATGGTTTGTATGAGAAATGAATTGGTTTAATTGGTTGGTATATGGTTTGTATGATTAGTTTGTATATGGTTTATATGAGAAATGAATTGGTTTAGGTGGTTGGTATATGGTTTGGTATATGGTTTGTATATGGTTTAGTTGGTTGTTATAGTTTGTATAAAGAATAAATTGGTTAAGTAATTGGTTTTTTAAGGTTAGTGATTATGTTTTTATTGTTTAATAGAAATGAGCGAGAAACATCAATGGTCAAGCGAGCAAATTCAATGTTTGTTAGAAACTTGCGTTGAAGAAATAAACAAGATGGGTAGGAACGGTTTGAGTATGCAAAAAGACTCTTGGAATAGATTAGGAAAGATTCTTAAAGAAAAGTTTGACCTTGATTTGAATCAAAAACTAATGAAGAACGCCTATGACAATCTGAAAGCCAAGTACGTCGGATTTGTGTATTTAAAAAACAAAATAGGAAATATATATAATCCTCAAACAAATACTTTTTCCCTAACAAACGAGGAGTGGGAAGAATTTATATGTTCACATATAAACATATACTTATATATATATATATATATATATATATATATATATATATATATATATATATATATATATATATATATATATATATATATATATATATATATATATATATATATATATATATATATATATATATATATATATATATATATATATATATATATATATATATATATATAAATAAATAAAGGCTACATATAAATATATACTTATAATATTTTATATATTGGGTTTAGGGGCATCCGAAGGCTGGATCTTTGAAAACGACTCCATTTCCTTTTCCAGAACTTTGTGCAGAATTATTTGATGGTAATACTGCCACTGGAAATTGCATGTGGACTTCAACTCAAACAACTTCAGTTGCTGGATCATCTTCTGCTCAACATGTCAAACCACTTATGATTACACATACAATTGTTCATGACATAGAAGATGATGCCGGCTCTTTTGATTTTGAACAACACAATTCCGAGCCTATTCCAAAGGATACCCCCGAGCCTACTGAGGATCCGCCCTCGAACCTATTCCAAACAAAAGGGCCAGAACCTCGAAATCATCTATAACATCTGATGATTTAGCATCTGATATTCAAAAGGCTCTTCAGTTTTTGATTAAAGGAAAAGATGGCCCAACAGTACTTGACTGTTCTGAGAGGTTAAAATTGGTTGGGTTAGACCCGTTAGATCCTTTATTTTTAGCTGCTTTTCATATCTTTGGAGTGTCGTCATCAATGAGAGAGGCGTGGATGACACTGCCACAAATTCCAGAAGTATTAAAAGGCTGGATTACAATGACTGCTAAAAGTATGAAACTAATATAATTGTGCACGTGACGTTGTTTATGTTTGATGGTTGTGTTGGGTTAGTGATGACATTGTTATGTTTTGATGGTTGTATTTGGTTGGTGTTGACATTGTTATGTTTTATGTTTGTATTTGGTTGGTGTTGACATTGTTATGTTTTATGTTTGTCTTGGTTGGTGATGACATTTTGTTATGTTTTATGGTTAATGTTTATGATGCCATTTTGATGTTTAATGGTTGTCTTTTTTATTATTAACACAGGATCATATGGATTATAATAAGAAATTACTTCTAGTAATTCTTATGTACTTGTATGTTCGTTTTTTTGGAGAAGAGGTTTGAAAAGAATGCGAGACAATGATTCAGAAATGACAGGGCATAAATACATGTTAGAGTTATTGCAAGGAAATCCCAAACAATGCATTGAATTGCTACATATGTCTCGTGAATCTTTTGTTCGACTATGTGCACAATTTAGAATAAATTATTCGTTAAAGGATAGTAAACATGTATTGGTTGAGGAGAAGATGGCTATGTTTTTAATGATAATTGGTCATAATCAACGTTACGTGGTTATAAAGCGAAGATTTCAACACTCAAAGCAAATAATTCATAAATTCTTTTATGAAGTGTTAGATAAAATGATGCTTTTTGCCAAAGATATGATAGTACCAACTTCTTTCAATCCAAATCCAAACATTCCGGGACATAACAAAAGACTTCGGCGAATTTTTAAGGGAGCGGTTGGTGCACTTGATGGTACTTTGATACATGCTGTTGTCCCTGCTAGTAAACAAGATTTATATAGAGGCAGGGGAAAAGGAGAGTGTTATCAAAACGTATTAGCAATTTGTGACTTCAACATGATTTTTACATTCATTGTGGCGGGTTGGGAAGGGGTAGCACATGATTCCAGAATATTATCAGAGGCCTTATCAGATACAAATGCTCCATTCCCGTTACCACCATCAGGTATATAAATTGTTTTTAAATGTTTGGTATTTTAGTTTAATTTCCTAATTATTTATATATCCTTACAGATAAATATTATCTTTGTGATGCCGCTTATGCACACATACCAGGATTTATGGCTCCATATCGTAATGTAAGGTATTAGCTTGGAGATTTTTGTAGGAATAGTTTATTGACCAACAAACAAAAATTTAACCATGCACATGCAAAACTACGAAACATTATTGAGCGTTTGTTTGGTGTCTTGAAAGCACGGTTCCCTATATTGAAGAGGATGGCACCATTTTCGTTGGTTACACAAAGGAACATTACCGTTGCATGTTTCGCGTGGCATAATTTTATAAGGAAAGAGGGTCTTAGCGATGACTTTTTTACACAATACGATCAACCCAATGTGTCCTTTGAAAATTGTGATATGCACGTTGATGCTGAAGAAAATGATGTTGAAGAACATGGTACCGCATCCGATCGATAATGCAAAATATCGAATAAATGATTTATAAATGTAATCGTATGGTTTTATGAATATTATTGTAGTGTTGTATGACTTTTATTTATATTTTAATGTATTTCTATGACTTTTATTTATATATTAATGTATTAGTTGTTTTTAAAGTTTAAAAAATTAATTTAGTTTAATTATAGAATATTTCAGCATTCTGCAGATGTTAAAAACAAACAGTCTTTGTCTTGCAGACTGCAGACATTTGGTCCACCTCTTCTGCTGCAAATGTCTGCAGATGTGGTCCGTAGACTGCAGACGTTTTCCTGCAGAAAAAACAAACAGCACCTAATTGAAGCTGCAAGAACTATGTTGTCTGACTCTAAACTGCCCATCACCTTCTAGGCAGAGGCAGTAAACACTGCTTGCTATGTGCAAAATAGAGTTTTAGTAGTTAAGACACATGGTAAGACTCCTTATGAACTTTGGCACAAGAGAAAAACCTTTTAATGGTTTTCTCAGGTCATTTAAATGTCCTTGCACCATCTTAAATACCAAAGACCAAATTGCCAAATTTGCTGAGAAATCAGATGATGGACACTTCATTGGATACTCTTCTCAAGCTAAGGCTTATAGAGTATACAATCTCAGAACTAGAATTGTTGAGGAGTCAGCCAATGTGACTTTCAATGAACACACATCCTGTGTGGCTGGTTCTGGTCCTTATTGGCTATTTGATCTTGATTTAGTTACCAACTGTTTTAACACATCTTGTGAGAATGTTTCAGGATCTGCAGAAAATTTAAATACAGGTGATCAAGATCCAAGATTTGAGCTAGGAAGACCTTCAACTCATACATCTTCAGCTCTCAGTTGGAACTACTTCAGCAAATGAGGTTTCTATCAGCACTTCAATGACAAACTCAGCTGATACATCTGGGGTGCCTTTAAATTCCAGCTCAGAGGCTCCACAACCAGATAAAGTTACCTCAATTGTGGAAGACAACAATGGTGATGGTGAAAGTGATCAGGAATTCCTTGATGCTAATAACCACACCATAGATGACAACATCAATGATGTCACACACTCATTGGATCAAGTTAATCTTGATAAGTGTGGTGATGTGGAGGGTGAATCATCTACGCCAGATCTAAATGTCTCAAATTTGGATCTTTCTCAGCAACTTGCTGTGATCCCTCAGCTTAGGATCCACAAGTCTCACCCCACCACAAACATCATTGGAGATGTTGTCACAGGGGTAAGAACAAGAGGACAAACCCATGAAGCAAATGTTTGTCTTCACTCTTGTTTCTTATCTCAGATAGAGCCAAAGAAAGTTGATGAGGCTCTAAAAGATGGAAGTTGGGTTGAAGCTATGCAACAAGAGTTGCTTCAGTTCAAAAGGCAAAAAGTTTGGAATCTTTGTCCTCTTCCTCATGGGAAGACTACCATTGGAACCAAATGGGTGTTTAGGAATAAGAAGGATGATAGAGGCATTATCATCAAGAACAAAGCAAGACTAGTTGTTCAAGGGTACACACAAGAAGAAGGGATTGACTACACTGATGTCTTTGCTTCTGTAGCAAGATTAGAAGCTGTTAGGATATTCCTGGCATTTGCTACATCCAAGAACTTCAAGGTCTTTCAACTTGATGTGAAGTGTGCTTTTCTGTATGGAGTGATTGATGAAGAGGTTTATGTCAAACAACCACCTGGTTTTGTAGATCCTGATCATCCTGATTATGTCTGCAAGCTTGACAAAGCTCTTTATGGGCTGCATCAGGCACCCAGGAAGTGGTATGAGACATTGTCTGAGTATCTTTGTAAACATGGATACAGGAGAGGTACTATAGATGGAACTCTCTTCATCAAAGGACAGGGAAACGACTTATTGCTAGTTCGAGTGTATGTAGATGACATCATCTTTGGTTCAACTAATCCAAAGCTCTGCAAAGACTTTGAGAAGCTGATGAAAGACAGATTTGAAATGAGTGCAATGGGAGAACTCAATTTCTTTCTGGGAATTCAAGTGAAGCAAGTTGAAGATGGCATTTTCATAAGTCAGTCAAAGTATGTTCAGGACATACTCAAGAGGTTCAACATGACTAATTGTAAGATTGCTAAGACACCCATAGCCAGAAACCACTCCCTTGGACCTGATCTTGAGGGGGAGTGTGTAGATGAACACTTATATAGGGCTATGATTGAGTCTCTTATGTATCTTACAGCTAGCAGGCCTGATATCATGTTTGCTACATGTATTTGTGCAAGATATCAAGCCAACCCTAAGATGTCTCACCTCATCACTGTCAAAAGGATTTTAAGATACCTCAAAGGTGCTTCACCTCATCCTTTTTGAAGACTTTCCTTAGATTCTTGAAAATTTTCTGATCCTTCGGAAGATATATTTTTACCTTCGGAAGAAAATCATGTCTTCAAAATAAATAACTGTCTAAAAAAATTTTACCTTCGGAAGAAGTCTAATTTTATCTTCCGAAGCTTAAATACTTGTCTTAGACACTTATTTGTTTTTAAGGATTATTTCCTTCCGAATCAAAATTAACTCTCGGAAGCTTTGTTGTTTTATATACAAAGCATTCAAGTGTTTATTTCTCTTCCGAAGCAAAATTTTCAAGACTCTCAGGAAAATCTTCCGAAGTCATTTTAGCTTCAGAAGCTTTTTCATTAAAACTTCCGAAGATAATTTACCTTCCGAAGCTTTTCGAATTCCAAGACAACTACTTTTTGAGCAAAAGCAAACTACTTTTCCAGAGGTGGGACCAACATTCGGATTTCAATGTTTATCCTCTTTCATTAACTTTGGTTCAAATCTCTTTTCACATAAATACCCAACGGTTCCCCCTCTCCCTCACTATCTCATTCAATTCTACTATTCCTCAAATCTAATTCCCAAAACCGCCTTTGCTTTTCACCTTTCTTCATCCTTAAGCTTCTCAAATGGCCAACCTTAACCGCAGAAACAACCCAGATTTCTCCATGCAACTTCACAGGCAACATAATCAGGTTGCTCTGTTAAGCTCTGAGAAAGATGAAAGTTTCTCACAGATTTGCCAGTTCTTAGCTCTATCAAATTACTTCACCTCCCTAACCATTGATCCTACTCTCTATGAGGATCATCTGCTTGAATTTTGGAAGACCTGCCAAGAGGTCATCATGGATGGGGAGAAGGCACTGTCTGCCACTGTGCAAGGGAGGACAATCTTCATCACTCCGGCCATCATCAACACTCATTTGCAGCTGGATGATGAAGAAGGTGAGTTGTCCTTCCCAAAGGAAGCTGTCAATCATTCCTTTGAGCAGATGGGCTATGAGGGAGATTTCTCTGTAAAGACCTTCAGGAAAGGGAAGGTCTCATCCCAGTGGAAATACCTACTCCATGTGGTTATCCACAGCTTGTCAAACAAGCATGGAGGGTGGGACCAGATTCCTAAGGATCTCTCCTTCATAGTGCATGGAATGGTTCAAGGGGTCAAGTTCAGGTACTCTCAATTTGTCTATACTAATTTACTTGCTAACTTGGACTCCTTAGAGTATTACATGTTTCCTAGATATGTTCAACACATTCTCAACTGTGAACAGGGCTCACAGTTGAGGGAAACAGATAATATTCTTAAATTGGGACAGATGAAGCCCGGCATCTTTAAAATCATGAAGAAGCCAACTCTAGGCTTCTCAGGGGTAGAAACAGCCCTTGTCCCCAAATGTTAGAGCTCATTGCTCAAGGTGACAACCTAGCAACACAAGCTAGTGTTGAACCCACACCTTCTACCTTACCACTAATAAGGCCCTCAAGTAACCCTCACCTACCAAAGAAAATCAAAACGAACCCCTGCTCAAGCTATTGAGTCTGTGCAGGTCCCCATATACTCACCTTTACAAGAGGAAGTGGACACTAGAGCTCCCACTTCCCTTGAGGAGCAAACCACTCCCATCTCTTCAACTATCAGGGCTGAGGTTCCTCATGCTCACCCTGATGAGCTCACAAGCCCAACAGCCTTAAGCCTTCACTCTGAGTCTCAACACTCAAGTGAACAACATTCAGGGGACAGTTACCATCCCCAGCCTTTAGATCTAAATCAACCTATTCCCAACCTATCCTTCTATACTGATGAAAACTTAGGATTCAGTGAGTACCATGAGTCTCTCTTCTCTTCCCCTACTCAAAGAGAGATGAGTACTCCTGAGTCTCCTCAGTCTTGCCCACATTAGTCACCTATAACTGAGGTGGACACTTCTGAACCTTTTCAGGATGTCCATATGGAAGAGGCTCTCACTTCTGCAAGTGATTGCATCATTAAGACCTCAACCATGGCAACTAAGCCCACTGCCATCTCAACTGAGATTGCTAGTGAGCAGAGGAAAACCAGCAGCCAAGAATCTCAAGCTGGTGGTGAGAGAGAGGACTTTGGTCCAATCATCTCATCCCCCAATGATTCTTCTAATGAAGAAGAGGGGAATCTGAGACTAAAGGTGCAAAAACTGTCAAAAACATGCTCCTATTTAGTCTCTTAGGTTAGTCACCTTGAATCTCAGGTGACTACCTTACACAACAGGTTCAATGATCAGCAACTTGAGATTTCATATCTTAAGGAAAAACTAGCTAGGAGACCTTTAAGAAGAGCTCAACCAGGAACACAAGAACCTGTGGATGTGATTGATCTATCCTCCAGCTCACCTATGCAAGTGGGTGATGCTACCAAAAAGGGGGAGAAAGTCATTGCAGCCACAGAACCTGGGAGTTCTTCACAGAGAATGGACATAGAGGACTCACCATCCTCACTTGCAATTATGCATTCTCATCAAGTTCCTCAAGTTCACATTAATGTGGACTCTATAGACTCTATCATCAGGAGTCTCTTTGAGGAAGGTATACCAAGGGCTGTGTCATCCCCACCTCAAGGAACTTCAAACTACATCATTAGGTGGAGGTATGATGCTGATAGAAGAGCCCTTATTCTTCACAGAGTTCAAGGGCAACAAGAAGTATTTGACTTTCAAAATTTGAACTTCTATGAAGGTCTGGATCTAGTCAATATGCCACTTGTCAACCCAAGCAACTCAAGACAAGCTGACAGATTGGCTCAAAAAATCCAAGACAGGATCACTGCAGAGTTTAGCTTAAGAAGGAGACTTAGGCAATCAGGTAATGCCATCGGTCAACTGGATGTTGAGGTGGACCCTAAAATTAGTTTCATAGGGGACTGAAGGCCCAGTGGCAGAACTTGAGACCCCTGTCTCATCATCATCAACTGCTGCAGAGATCCACATTCCCTCTGAGACACCTGCTGGTGAAGGTGTTTCTCAGCCTCTTTCTGGCCAGAGCATGGATGCTACACCAAGCAATGAAGGCCAACCTCTATCCACCCTGAGTCACAAAGGTCTGTGGGTGACAAAGGGAAAAGGATTTTGACTCCTGAGGAAATTGAGGAGGAAGAGAGAGAGAGGAAGAGGAAGCTAAGGGAAGAAAGTTCCTCTGGGTCTTCAGGTTTTATGCAAGCTGCAATCAGGGCTGCCCCCAGACCAAATACTCAAGATGATGAGTTGAGGGCAGTCAGGATTACTTACCTGCAGACCATGAACTATGACATTGATGAAATCATTTCTCTCCCCTTAGAACAACTAAATGAACTGGCTGACATAGAAGTGTCAAAAGAGATGAAAGAAAAAGAGGATGCAAGGTTACTTCTCCAATTCAAAGAGGAGAAGAGACAGAAAAGACTCTACAAGCATGCTCCTACTCTCTCCCTAGTTCAAGAAAGCCCTGTACAAGAAGATGTGGTTCAACAAGAACCTCAGGTAGACAAAGAAAAAGATAGGATCAAAATGAACAACTACCTGAGTGCCACAGGCTTCTATCAGGCAGATGCACTTCTTCCCTTATCCTTGACTTTGTTGAGTTTGAGTACTTAAAACAACTTGAGCTTGAGTTAGTCAAAGAGAGAAAGACAACTAAGAAGAAGCTAAGGGAAGAGGCTGCAAAGTCAAGAGCCATCATCCAAAAGAGTATGAAGAAGTCTGCTGACAGACAAAGGATGATGAGCTTCTTGAAGATGTATGGATTCTCCGGAAGGAGACTTGGCCCTATGTCTCTATCCACAATGGATGAGCATATAAGGGTAATCAAGCAGAAGATCAAGAGTGGAGAACTGATTGACTTACACTCTCTTCCAAGTCAAGTCCCACCTGAAGTGGAGGTTAAGGTTGAACAACCTGAGACAACACAACCCGGACCTCCTGTTGAGCCTCAGCAAGCTTCATCTTTTGATCCACAGCAGGGTCAAACTCCCTCTCCTTCTGAACCTGTGAGGGAGGAACACCCAACTGAAAAAGACAAGGATGATCAACAAGGTGCTACAGACCAGTCTTCTCAGTTAAAGTCATCTAAGAGGAAGAAGAGGATGGCTTCTAAACCAAAGTCTAAGAAGAAGAAGCCTAAATCATCTACCTCTACACCTCAGACTGAGTCAGATCAACCTGAGGAAGTGCATGAAGAGGAAGCCCAATCAACTCCAATACAAGTGTCTCCTCTTGCAGCTGAGACACCCATCTTATCCTGGACCTTCTCTTCCAATCCAAAAAGATGGCATGTAATCAGAGATCAAGGTGTTGAGAATGCCTATACATAGCAAGATATAATCAACTTACCTCTGCATGATCTCTTTGAGATGAGAAGATACTATGAAAGTCTGAATGATCCTGACCATCTAATGAATAAGGGTATGGTCATGATTGTGGTGAAGACTACTAACATCTGAAGATCTTCTAAATGTTTTGGTAGCATCAGCCTAGGGGGAATTTGTAAGGATTCCTATAAGTCTGATGCAAACCAAAACATCCAAAGTCTCTCTGCAAGCAATGCACTAAAGAACTGAAGTAGAATTGCTTCGGAAGTTTTACACCATGCACTAGAAATATTCTAAGTGTAAAATCTTCCGAAGCCAAGACCAATATCTTCCGAAGCCAAATATGAAGTCTTCCGAAGCCTCAAAGACAAAGTCTTCCGAAGCTTCATCTTATGAAGACAGATTTCTTCCGAAGACTTTTAGTAACATGCTTTATCTGATGTACTGTTCCATAAAGCTGGACAGCTTTCCGCTGCATCTCTGTAAAGTCACCAACTTACATGAGTTGGTGAAAAGGTCCATGCTTTTGGTAACTGTACATTGAGGTCTTGAGTCTGTAACTTTCTACTTTATGTACTTTGTCCTTTTTGTAATAGATAAGGATGTGAGCTATGGCATGTCATTGTCACAAGGTCAAAAGGCCGATATGCCTTTTGATTCTACAATTGATTTTGTTTGTGTCTAGTCAATTGTATCCAGCTGCCTTTCAAAGTATAGCTAGCTGTAGGTTGTAGTATAAGTATTCTTTGTTCTAGTATCTTTCTTTATGCTTTGTAACACTTGTAATAGAACTTGAGAAAGCAATTTACTGCATCCTTGAAACCCAAATCTCTTGTTCTGTCTCTTACTTGTTACTTGTGTTCTTAGTATCATTATTGTGGTTAATCCAGTTTACTGTTTGATTAAGTTTGGTTAATCTCCTCTTTGTGTTGTTGTGTTGTAAGTGACCACCCTTCACCGGTCCTGCATGAGGTTTTGCTTCCTCTGCATACAAACTCCAATCACACACTCCATCTTGTCTGATGACAAGAGCATTTGTAGATGCCTGACTGCTTCCATGTGCTTGCTTTGTTAGTTGGTGATAATACTGCTGTTGTTGATTGTTGGAGTGAAATCTTGTTCTTGGTTGTGAAGATGACTGCCCTTGTGAGTTTCTTTGGAAAGAGTTGTTGTTTCTTCTAGGAGCATTGCACTCTCTGGAGAAGTGACCAGTTACACCACAGTTGAAACACTTTACCTTGGATTTGTCATATCCAAGTTTGGTATTTTCATTTAGACTAAGCTTTCTCCCTTTCCTGAAAAACTTCTTGGCTCTCATAGCTATCATAGCCATTTGCCATTGCAAATCCATTTCTTCCACATCATCTGGATCCATTTCTTCCAAATCTTCTTGAATCAAATGAGCAGAAGTGAGTCTACCTCCCAGGTAAGCTTCAAAACTAGCAACAAATGCATTGTAAGTTGCCTTTTGCTCTTCTGATCTTAGGTCTTCATGGGTAGTTGAGGGAGTAGCAGTAAACCCTGTTGGTTGTGATGATGTTGATGGTTTGCTTGATGTTGGTGCTGCAAAGAAACCGGTTGTTTTCACTTGATCTCTTGGGAAGAGAAAATCATCATCCTCAATGATGAATGCATTTTCCACAGAGTGAGTGTCTGATGGAAATTTGTAAGCTTCAATAACTCGAGGTCCAACAAGGTTCCTGCTCCTTTCATCCAATTCAAGAGCTTCTACTTTGGCAATCATGGTATCCAAGGTGGTACATACTAGATGAAGAGTGTTTTTCAACATTGTGACATTTTGTTTCCAACTTTCTAGAAGGCTGTGAAGCATCTTCTTGTTTAGTTCTTTGACTTTGTATGTCACTCCCATGATCTCTAAATCATTCACCAGTTGCACAAATCTATGCAGCTGTTTAGAGATGGATTCCCCCTTGGAGTGATGAAAATTTTCATATTGATTAACATGTTTGTCCTTGTTAATTTCAGCCACTTCACCGCTTTTTCACACATTATCAGCAATGCATCCCATACAGCTTTAGCAAGTCCATACTTTTCAAGCCTTTTTAGCACATCCATTTTCAGTGCTTGAGTGAGTATAGAGTAAGTTTTTAGATCAACCTTTATCTTCTTGTAGTCATCATCATCAAGAGTGAGATCTTCAATGGGTATCCTTGTGGTTTTGTAAAGTGCAGCCTGATCAGCAGAAAGTGTCACAGGAATGTGAGGCCCTATGCATATTGAAATCTAGTAGTCAGGATCTACACCTGTAATATAGTTCATGAATCTGATTTTCCATTGCTTAAACTCAGATTTGTGTTTAAGCATAGGAGGTTTTGGAGTGTGACCAAGTTCAGAGAAATTATGTGAATCCATTTTTAATAAGCAGTTTTTAACTTGTTTAAATAATGATTAGAATGATTGTTAAGTCAAATTAGTCCAAATAGTCCAGAACAAGCTTTAGAATTCAGATCTACTGATTTTTTTTGTATTTTTCTATTGGTTTTAAGGTTTGAGTTACTATTTACAGATTTGTTCTTAAAGATGTGTACGGATGAACAGTGACTGTCTTAGAGTTTCTGCAGTTTTTCAACTTGTATGCTAAGTAAGGTAGTCGAACACTCTATCAGCAACTCAATCACCAGATCAATCGAGTTCAGCTTAGATCTAGGCAGATCTTAAGAAGAATCGAGAACCAAAGCTCTGATACCAATTGACTGGGTGTGAGATTGATATTCTCACTAGGACCGAATATGATGATTGAGTCAATGATTGTATGGCGGAATCAAACAATCAAGGAACATTGAATGCAAGAAATACTCATAAATGCTCCTTTTATTAACGAAGGTGATCGGTTACAATGAATGCTAGGGTTTGAGCATTAAACAGTAACAAAACACCTTTCGAACAGAATATTCTGATTGTCTACGATTTATGTCAAAAGTCACCTCACACACGAGGTTTTCTATTCTATTTATAGGCTGACAAAATGCCTTTTACAAAATGACTAAACTACCCCTGACCTATACATCAGAACTAGTCTAAGTCTTCATTAGCATTTCTTTGTTCCATCCGCATTGACTAATGCGGATGAGTTGATCTTGATCAGCATTTCTTCTTTTCTATTTAGCATTAGTGTTTGGTCATCAGCATTCACAAATACGGATGAGCAAACACTAATGCGCATTTATTGTTAGGCATCCGCATTAGTTAATGCGGATGTACAAGACTTGTCAGCATTTCTTCTAGGCTATCCGCGTTTGTTAATGCGGAAGAACAAACTCTTGTCAACATTTGTTCTATCTCTTCCGCATATACAAATGCGGTTAGCCAACACTTGTTCTTCTCAGCAGATTCTTCATCCGCATTAGTTCTTGGACTTGTGGGATTTCCAGCAGAACAACTATCAACTCGCCAATTGAATTGGCATGTATGATCCTTTTAGGTTCCAACTTTTTTTTTTCAGTAAGACTTGCACCATATGGTAAGGTCCAAATGTGAAACCATCCTTGACTCCTTCTTTCTTAACATTGATTGCATAATGTGTGTTTGCTGGATTATAGTAATAATCTTTAGCCATATTGTTATGTAGACCACACACTGAATGTTATTCTTGATGTGGCATGAGAGCAGTTGTTTCTTGTAATTCTTTTCTTCTTCAACAGACTTGCCTTTTAATTTATGATCCTTCACCTGGATAGGAGTGCTGGTACTACACTCTTTTCTTGAATCAGAACTTTCAACCACTTGGAGTCTAGTTGAGGTGAATATACCTTTTTGCTTTGGGTCTATTTTCAACTTTGACTCAGCCACCTTCTTGGCAGTTTTTCTTGCTCCTCTGATTTTATTCTTTCTGGCTTTAGTGGTTAGGGTTTGATCATCAGCGGTGTGGATGAGGTTTTCTACCTTATCCTTCCCTATGGTGGTTACCATTGTTGCATCATTCTTCTGCTCATTGGGTAGTGGGTCAGCAATTGGAACCTCTTGCTTATCAGTACCACATCTTGGTTGTCTAACAGACACATAAGTGTGTGGTGGAGCAATTTCATTGGTTCCCAACCCACTTTTGTTTTGATAACACACCTTTGAGTGGGAGGATGATGTAATGATGGTGTTGAAGTTATGCTCTTTAATGACATACTTCTTTGCTTTAGCCTCAGCTATTACTATCTAGGCTTAAACCTCAGTCAACTTAGAGATTAAATCTTTTATTAAGCCATGTAGTTTGAATGTTCATGTCTTAAAGAGGATAAAATTTTCTCTAACTATTCAATTTTGAGTTTATAGTTAGATTTTGCTCTCTTAAAGTCAGATTTTAACATGTTTAAGGACTCAATATCATATTTAATTTCCATGTTGTAGTCTTGATACAATTTAACCTAAGCAATACTGGCTGGAGTACAGAGATGTTCATATACCTTACTGTCTTTAGATCCAGCCATGAGAACTTGAGTAGGAGTGACATCTTGCACCATGAAGCTCCAATCAACTTCTTGAGCAACAACTGCAGTTTGTTGTTCCGTTGGTTTGGCTAGAGCTTTTGGGGTGGCAGGATGTTAGGAGGCTTGAGTTGCTCTAGGATTGGGTGCATTCGCTTGAAAAGTGACCAAGTTGGTTGTAGTTGTAACACTTGGACTTTGACTTGTCAAACCCATATTTTCTATTGTTGGGTTCTGAGGGAATTGTCTTCTAGTTTTCTTGAAGAAATTCTTTGCTCTATAGGTTAGGAGAGCCATCTGCTGGATAATGTCCATATACTGCATATCATTTGGGCTAAAACACTCGAGATCATCAAAACAGAATTGAAAATCTCTAGAGTGCTCATTCCTTGAAACAAAAGCACAACTATCCTTGAAAGGATTTTATTGAGCCTGTTGAGACCTGGGTGTCTCAGGAAATATGATATAAGACCTAGAAGAGGATGATGGCTGCTGGGGGTAGTTCAAGTACAATTGGGGCTGGGGAGTTCTTGAACCTTTAGTAGCATATAGAGCATTGCTGATATGAAGAATTGAGTTTCTGTTCATCAGATGTCCTTTCTGAGTTTCTATCTCCATACGATATCCATCAAGGATTCCATATAGGTCAGTCATAGTGAGAGTGTTGAGATTCTCAGTTCTCTTGATTGAGACACAGTAAAAAGTCCATTCATGAAGAAGTTCACTCATGAATTTTCTGACTATGTCTCTTTTCTCAAGAACCACTCCCATAGACTGAAAGAGAGGTGATCAACTCCCTGTACCTGAAGTATTGTTGACTTAAGGTCTCACCAACAATGTGTGTAAAGTTTTTAAACTTTTGCTTCAGCACATCTTTCTTGGGCTCCTTGGAATCAGTAGAACGTCAAGGCATCAAATAAATCTTTGTCAGTCCGTAGTGCTGAAAGACTACCATTATGGAGTTTCGTATAGCCGTAACCAACACAGTCATAGCTTTGTAGTCGATGTCCATCTTCTTGAAGTCTTCATCAGAGTAGTCTTCAACAACATTCGCAATCATGGCACCATTAACAACTTGGGATTCCACCTTTGGCTTGTAAGGACCAAGAATAACTGATCTCCACATTTGGTTGTCTTGATACTTGAAGAAGCCTTCAATACGTTTGCACCATGCTCTAAAATTATCAGGACTGATAATTGGAGCCTTTGTCATGGTTTCCATCACATACTCAGAAAATTTCTGGTTAAGAGCCATTTGAGTGAAGTGAGTAAGTGTGATGAAACAAGGGTGATTCAGGATGGTTATATCTCACAATTAAGAGCCTAAAAAACTCTGATACCAATTGCAGGATCGTATTGGTCTTACAAGACAAGTTTATCTCATAAACTCACTTAATCTCACTCGGTTGATGAACTAGAATTTTTAACTAAGTTGACAAATAATATAATAAGTTAATGAACACGAGAATGGTTTTTCAAGATACTTGTATATATTACTTCTCAACTCAGTATTGCAAGACTCTTGCAAGCATAGTTTGATGAGTTATAATGAGAAACTATATATACTACTATATACAACCGGTTATACTTGGATAACCAGCTGAAATTTACAACTACACAAATACTACATTGTTAGAAGTAAAGAATCTAAGATAAAATACTATCCTAGATTAGGTAGTCATGACAGGTCCATGACTTACCTTTGCCACCAACTAAAGGTGGCAACTGTACTAATTGATAAAGGGTGAATAGTGGATCAAAGCATGGTCAACTACATGGGCGTGGTAAAGCGCCATGCAGTATATCAGAGGTGGATGCGGATGTCAGACCAACCATATTTATGTCCACCAGTTCATAGTTGGTTCTTCCCAAACTAAATGGCTTTGGAAGAATACTTCCGAGATCATTTATACTTCATAAGAACCAACTTCTTCCGAGTCTTCTACAAGTCTTCATTACATTTTTTTTCAGAAAACATTGCCTTGGATCTTCTATATGTGTATACTTTGGAAGGAGAACAACTTAGTCTCGAAAGACTGAGTTCTGCCTTTGAAACTTCTTCATATACTTCAGAAGATCTTTGAATTGTCTTCAGAAGAGCAACTTTGTATTTGAAAGACCACTTCAATTGTACTTCAAATACTCTAAGTGTTAATTTGGTTGCATCAGTCTCATATGATCCAATAATAATGGTGGAGAGGTTTTTAGTTCTCTTAATGGCCACAAAGTAGTGAGTCCATTATCTGGGAATAAAGAACGTGAACTTCCTCATAATGTCCCTATTATCAAGTTTAACTTTAACATCCATCAGAGTATCTACAATCTCAACATACCAAAAGTATTGTTGAGTAATAGTTTCACCTTTTTTGTAGGTGAAATTCTCAAACTGCTGCTTAACAAGACCCTTCTTATTTCTTTGGCTTCTTCAAACCGTTTATACATAAGCTTTAGTCCATCCCAGAGCTGCTTTGTAGCTTTACACTTCTTGAAGCCTTTATAGATAGAATTGGGAAGAGAAGTTTATAGAGCGGTAATGGCCTTCTGATCTATATCAGTCTTCTTCCAATCTTTCTCGGAATAGTCAGCCACTTCTTTTAGAATCATTCCACCACCAAAAGTAGTTGAAGTGATGCTTAGGGTGTGAGGTCCTGAGACAAAAGATCTCCACATACTGTTGTCTTGAGACTTGATGAAGCCTTTTATTCTTTGGTACCAATTATCAAAGTCATCAGGATTGATCAACGGAGATTTGGTCATGGTACCGGTTTCCATGTCAGCCTTAGTAAGAGCTGCCATATGAGCTGGTAAGTGTTTTGTGAAATTGAAGAGATTTAAAATGGTGAGATCTTTCGATCAATAGCCTAAAAAGCTCTAATACCAATTGCAGGACCATTTAGGGGTGATGCAACAGTTTCTCAAGGTTGGAGATATCAGACACTTAAAAATCAAATAGGGAACCAACAAATTAAACAAAGAACAAAGGTAAGAACACAAGCAAAACACAAGTATTTGGTTTTCAAGAATGTACATTGCTCTCAAGTGTTATACAATTGTTCCAAAGCTTAGTCCTAAGGACTGATACATGAGATACTTTATACTACATCCTACAGCCGATCATAATATGAATGCCAGCTGGAATACTAATCTAGACAACAAGATAAATATAAATTCAAAAGGCAGATTGCCTTTTAATTAATGACTATAACATGTTATAACTCACATCATTATCTATTACAAAAAAAGATAAAAGTACAAAAGTAGAAAGTTAAAAACTCTAAGACCATAATCTATAGTAGACAAAAGTAAGGAGATATCACCATCACACTAGAGGATTTAGGTTGCACTGACTCGAGTGTCATGCACACTAAAAATTTCAATCAATTTTCATTTATACTGAATATTATCTTTGTGTGCCATGTTTTTGCGCATTTACTAACATGGATTTACTATTACTTTTACACTTACACATTGGTTAGTTGATAGAAAGAGCAAACATTTTATATTAATTTATGTAGTGTTGTTTAATATGACCAATGACTAAGATATCAGTGTGTCACATGCCTCGTAATAGAACCCTACAGGTGGAATTTGAGGGTGTGTCATAACGTCCCTTTAAATAAGTGGCATCTACGGAAATAACCAGGATATAGTACTTGAAAATTCAATAGCAGGACCAAAGCCGAATATACATATTTGAATACAACACTGTCAGTTGACTCATACGAATGATGTAACCACTCTGGAAGGATACCCGGATTAGTAGTCTGTAGCGTTTTATCGCAGCGCTTTATCGTAGCAGTAGCAGTATTAATATTATAACCCTTTACTAAATTATCAAACATAATTTCTTCATTGTTGTTATCTACTTGATGCATTAAAATATCTTCTAGGCTGATGTATATTGAGAGAACAACCTCATATTGAAATTTCATTTCATGGTATTGATAGGTTGCTAGTTGAGATAAATAAATGCCTTGTAAAAGATCCATACAACTACTTTATTGGTAATTGGGAACTTTTTGCGTTCCATTCTATATTTTTATATGAATTAGACTCATGTAATTTGTAATAATTTTAGCTAAATGATATATCATCTTTATACCATCATCCTCATCTACTATAGGACATTTTTAAAAAGCATAAAATTAATAATAGGTGTTAACTCCAAACAAACAAATAGTCTATCAACCTTAACATAACAACTAACGAGCTCAAAAAAAATCTAAAAATATGATTTCAGATGTCAAGATAAGCAAGCGTGATTTGATAGATTTATCATTGATAATAACTTTACGTTGGTATGAAACATTACTATCAAAGCATATTTTAACTAGAAACGAAATAAACTATAAAAATGAAGACATTACGAGCTTTTGTTGTAAAATGACTCGAGAGAGAATAAAGATTATAGTTGATAACTTGAAACTATTGGTTCTTGAGTGAATTATGGAAAGAGAAATGATGATGTATATACAGATAAATATTTCAAAGAAATTACAATACCAAACATTAATACAAGTATATGTTGTACCGAACCTAACATCAACTATATACATCTATTAATAGTGCAATAACCAATTAATTTAACTATTAATAGTGCAAACTCACAAACCAATTAAAACCAGCATAAAAACACAAACAAATCCACTTGTGTTTGAATTGTGGTGTCATAATATTTTATTTCCAAGTAAAAGAGTGTATTTTTTACCACTCCCCAAAAATATATATGACATAATGTGACAAAAAACCGTCAAATATAAAATATATAAAACAATTAGTTTTTAAATATGTGAAAATAATTTAAAGTATATAATATATACATGGGGAAATATATAAAAAACATTGGTTCGCTTTTTTCTTATTTCTTCCTTGATCAATTCGTCTAGCTAGTTTTGACACCAGTAAAGTTAAAGAATAAAAAATATGATTGACGTCTATATTTAGTTTTATCTTTCATTAAGTTTTTTTGTTTTTGTTTTTTTATTGTTAACGTGTCTGCTATCGAAGCGGAATGACGTTCATTATTGTCCATTACGGTATCGTTATCGTATCAATGTTGTTTGGTATACCGACAAAAAGCATTATTCATAAATCATGACATGTGTTAAGAGAGAGCAAAGTGCAAATTTAAGAAATATTATGGCCCATATACAAATGGAAAATAAATATACTATTCATTTCCCTTCTTGTTGTTTAATTATAGAGTAATTACTTCATATTTCCAATATAAAATTTAGTCGCCATGATCAAAATTCTTTGACATGCAGTGCAAGCTTACTTACGAAAATGTATAATGATGATTGTTTGCAAATATATGCTCTAAGAATATTTATAATCGAACTATTCAAGGCAACCTAATATAATACATTTCATACATTCGAAAATATTATTGAACCTCAAGTGAACAATTATTTATACAAGCCAGATTTCATTCATTTATACAGACACAACATATGAAAATATGCAGAGTTTAGAACCGCTCAGTTGCTTCGTATGAAACTGCCTTTGACCTTGGCCCAGAGGCGCCAGACGAATCCTTTGGCACGCGATGAGTCCTCCGCCTTTGTGCACAAGGCCCTACTTCTTGTATTTGATCCGCAGATTCGTCTCACTTGCTTTGAGTAAAAAGGGGTTGCTGATCTGATGTAACATGAGTAAGGAGACAAGGGGCTGTTGGAGCCTTTGATTGCACGGTTGAGTTGCTTTGAGATGGCTCGGAATTCATACGAGTCGTAGAGGGTGCTAACCGGGGTGGTCGGGCTGATGACAGTGGTCATGGTGGTGGAGGATGGTGGGTGTGATGGTGGTGATTTTTTCATTTTGGGAGGCTGTAGGATGGTGGTGATGAATATTGTTATTTTTGAATGCGATTGTGCTTTGCAAGTAACGTGGTGCTTCCTTGTTTCCAAGGAGAACATAGTTTCCTACGTTTCCTATGTTTGACTTTTTCTTGTTTTCTTGACTTTAACATCACCGGTATGTTTATTTTAATGAACATCTTACCGGAATAAAAAACAATAAACATTGACCCGGCTAAAAGTTACAATGTCAGCCAATTTCACCCGTGAGCACAAACTCTTTTTGGCTACGATTTAGTTGGGTTTAGTTGGCATATCCGAGACATGTGTCAACTCCTCATATGCTAAGACAAGATTACATCGGTTAGGTGGCAGTTAGGCTTAGAAGGATTGACACGTGTCTGCTAGGGTTGTTCAAATAGTTCGACACACGAAACTCGCTCGGAACTCGTTCGATAAAAGCTCGAAAAGTTGCTCGTTCAATTTTGGCTCGGTTGTAAACGAGCCGAGCCGCTCGGTTCGGTTTGTAAACGAACCGAGCACGAGCAAAGGTAAGCTCGCTCGGTTTCGCTCGAATTATTTTTAAATACAAGTTTTATATATTATATATATATATATATATATATATATATATATATATATATATATATATGTACTATGATATTTTATTTATTTAGAGTTTAGGACATTACTACTTTAATTATTTACCAATTTACCCTTAGTCCTTTTTAATTTTATAAAACATTACTTTTTTTAATTTTTGTATACTTGTTTAAACTTTAAATTAAGTGAATGTTTCTAGTCTATGGGAAAGGTTGATGGTTTGTTAAAAAGGAAAAGCATGTATAGTGTATAGTGGACGTGAAAATGGTCACAATGTAGGTTGTGGACGGGGTTTTACCATCATTTATTCGGCTCGAGTTAAAACTTTATTTGTTTTTAAGATTTATGTTTTATTAAACTTATTTTGTATGTTTTCTTTTGTTACATTGTTGAGTTTGAGTTGGAAATTGAAACTTTAGAACGAATGATTAGTTTTCTACTAAATTGTAACATGAAACCGAGTCAAACCAAGCAGAACTGAGCGCTCGGTTATAAATCGAACCGAGTTTGAGCAAACATTTTTCGCTTGATTTCTTAAGTTCGAACCGAAACAAGCATCTTGGTTTGTAAACGAATCGAGTTCAAGCGAGCATTCGTTCAGTTCGCTTTGGTTCGGTTCGGTTCGTGAACAGCCCTACTGTCTGCTTCCCATTTAATTTCACATGGGACAAAATAAATGATTAAGTTGGTTACAAAAGTAGCCGATTTAGCGTGCAAGTGGTATTTGAAACCTTATTATTCGTTTAAATAGATAAAAGTAAGTTAAAAGTAAAATGTTTATTATGATATAAAGGTTGGTTAACCGTTCATTTTGATATTTTTCCCATATTTTTTTATTATATCATTTTGTTATATTTTGATAGCATACGTAACTTCATATAAAAAATAAAACTTTGAACGTTCTATATGACAATTAAAAGTTCATATATAAAGGAAGAAACATTACATATTGATGAGGACATAAAACTATGAAAAACTATCGGCATGATGTTACCACAACGCACATGTTGAAGGTTGTTGATAACATACGTAACTTAATTGATGTAAGAAAAATGAAACATGGACATCAACATTCAAATATTTTACACAAAAAAGAAATATCATAGTAAACCCATTCGCTACGACGAGACCATTGATAATATGCGAAACTTTATGTAAAAAAGCAAAGAGGTTGAGGGGGCCTCCGATCCTCTTTCGTGTGCAACGGTTAAGAGTGGAAAATTCCGCCGTCAGCTCCCAGCAAACAGCACAATTCTGTTCCGGGGCTTCCTTTCATTCCAGCAACAGTATGGTTCGAAGCGCCTTGTTCCATCCGGCGCGAATCCTCTCCATCACTAGTATAGTGGAGGTGTGAGCCATGCTAAAAAGTTCATGTCGGAACATTGATAAAAACAAGCGTGTGGCAACGAAAAAATAGTATATAAAAATAAGCTTGTACAAATTTGAATTAGTAAAACGTTATATATGAAATTATGTTGGTTTAGAAAAAACAGATAAGTATAGGATATAAATTATAACGTGTATCTATAGCTAAACTAGGGCGAAAAATAATATATGAAACTTTGATTTTAAAAAGCACCCTAAAGTTTGAATAACTACAAAAATGACATTGTTTAATGAGTTGTACTATATGCAGGACCGTTTAAGAGATGGTCACTTACACAACAACACACAATGAGGAGAGTGTTTTATAACACTTAACAAATCAAATAGGGAACTAGAAACAATATGGTTTGATACTTAAAATACAAGCAAATATGAGACAGAACAAGAACAATCAACACAAGGATATTTTTTTTCAAGAATGTTGTATATTGCTCTCAAGTTCTTTTACAAGTTTAAAAGAATAAAGAAAAATACAAAGACCTGAGATACTTTATACTATATCCCACAGCCGGCCATGCTTAGAAAGCCAGCTAGAAACATTTGATCTAAACAACAACAAAATCAAATGTAGAGTCAAAAAGCAGATTGTCTTTTGAGTAGTGACTATGACATGCCATAGCTCACATCCTAATATACTAAAAAAAGAATAAAAGTACATAAAGTAGAAAGCAACAGACTCAAGACCTCAATGTACAGTTACCAAAAGCATGGAACTTTTCACCAACTTATGTAAGTTGGTGAGTCTTCAGAGTTGCAGCGAAAAGTGGTCCAGCTTTATGAAAAAGTACATCAGCTAAATCATGTATTAAAAGTCTTCGGAAGAAATCAGTCTTCACATCTTGGCTTTGGAAGACTTTGCCTTTGAAGCTTCGAAAGACTTCACTTTTGGTTTCGGAAGATGTTGGTCTTGGCTTCAGAAGATTTTACACTTGGAATAATTCTGATGCAGGGTGTAAAACTTTCAAAACATTTCTACTCTGCACTTAAGTGCATACATGCAGGAGAGACGTAGAATGTTGTAAGTGCATCAGCGTTTCATGAAACCTTACAAGCTCCCCCTAGGCTGATGCTACCAAAACATTTGAAGACCTTAGATATTGACAGTCCTCATTATGATATGACCATACCCTTCTTCATCAAATGGTAAGGATCACTCATAATTTCAAAGTATTATCTCATCTCAAAGAGATCATACAGAGGTAGGTTAAACATATCTTGCCATGTGTAGACATCTTGACCACCTTGATCTCTGTTGACATACCATCTTTTTGGATTAGTAGTGAAGGTCCAGGATAAGATTGGTCTTCCTGATGCAAGATGAGCTGCTTGGATTAGAGTTGACTGAGCTTTCTCTTGTTGCACTTCCTCAGGATGTATAGACTCATCTTGAGGTTTAGAGGTGAATGACTTGGATTTCTTCTTTGACTTCTCTCTTCTAGCCATCACTTTCTTCCTTTTTAAAGTCTTTGACTGAGAGGATTGGCCTTCAACACCATATTGTTCTAATTTGTCCTTCTCAGTTGGGTCCTCCACTCTCACAGGTTCAGAAAGAAAGTAAGTTTGACCCTACTGTGGATCAAACGATGAAGCTTGCTGAGGTTTAGCAGGAGGTTTAGGTTGTGTTGTCTCAAATTGTTCAACATCAACCTCCACTTCAGGAGGGGCTTGACTTGGTGGGGAGTGTAAGTCAATGAGCTCTCCTCTCTTGATCTTCTACTTGATCACCCTTATATGCTCATCCATGGTGGATAGAGACATTGGGACAAGTCTTCTTCCAAAGAATCCATACAGCTTCAAGAAGCTCATCATCCTCTGCCTATCAGCAGACTTCTTTTAACTCTTTAGGATGATGGCTCTTCACTTGGCTGCTTCTTACCACATTTTTCTTTTTTTAGCCTTTTGTTCTTTGAGTACTTGAAGTTCAAGTTATTTGAGATACTTAAACTCAATATACTCAAAGGACAAGGGAAGAATTGCAGCTGCTTAGTGGAGTCCTGTGGCAGTAAGGTAGCTGATCATAGTTTGCCTATCAACTTCTTTATCTACCTGAGGTTGTGGAGTTGCCATAGTCTCTTGCACAAGGCATTCTTGAACTAGGGAGAGGGTAAGAACATGTTTGTATAGTCTTTTCTGTCTTCTTTCTTCTTTTAATTGGAGGAGCAACTTTGCATCCTCTGCTTCCTTCCTCTCTTTTAGACATTTTCATGTCTGCCAGTTCATTCAGTTCTAAGGGGAGAGAAATAATCTCATCAATGTCATAGTTTCTGGTTTGCAAGTAAGTAATCCTGACTACTCTTAACTCATCATCTTCAGTGTTTGGTCTGGGGGTAGCCCTAATTGCAGCTTCCATGAAGCCTGACGACCCAGTGGAACTTTCTCCTCTTAGCTTCCTCTTCCTCTCTCTCTCTCTCTCCTCCTCCTCAATCTCCTTAGGAATCATTATCCTTTTCCTTTTGTCACCCACAGACATTTGTGACTCAAGGTGGAGAGAGCTTTGGCCTTCATTGCTTAGAGGAGCATCTATGCTCTGGCCAGAGAGAGGCTGTGATACACCTTCACCAGTAGGTGTTTCACTAAGGGGATGGATTGTTGAAATTGTTGGTTCCGTGACAATGCTTACAAGTTCGGTCACTGTGCCTTCAGTCAAGTTTTTCCCTTTGAAGCTAATCTTAGGGTCCACCTCAACATCCAGTTAACTAATGACATTGCCTGCTCGCATATATCTTCTTGTTTTGAACACTTCAGCAATCCAGTCTTGAATCCTTTGAGCCATTCTGCTAGCTTGCCTGAATTGACTTGGGTTGGCAAGTGGCATGCTGACTAGATCAAGACCTTCATAGTAGTTCAAGGTCTGAAAATTGAAGACTTCTTGTTGTTCTTGAACTCTTTGAAGTATAAGGGCTCTTCTATCAGCATCATAGTTCCACCTAATTATGTAATTAGAAGCTCCTTAGGGTGGAGTTGACATAGCCCTTAGGATTCCCTCCTCAAATAGACTCTGAATAAGTGAGTCCACTTCAATATGAACTTGAGAAGGTTACTGAGTATGGACATCTGCAAGTGAGGATGGTGAGTCCTTAATGTCCATACTCTGGGAAGAACTCTCAGGTTCTATGATTGCTATGAATTTATCTTCATTTTTGGTAGCATCACCTACTTGCACATGTGGGCTAGGAGTTAGGTCAATCACATCCACAGGTTCTTGTGTTCCTGGATGAGCTCTTCTTAAAGGTCTCCCAGCTAGTTTCTCCTTAAGATAAGATATCTCAAGTTGCTGATCATTTGACCCTGTTTTGTAAGGTAGTCACCTGAGATTCAAGGTGACTGACCTTAGAGACTAAATAGGAGCAAGTTTGTGATAATTTTTGCACCTTTAATCTCATGTTTCTCTCATCATCATCAGAAGAATCATTGGTGGATGAGCGAATTTGACTAAAGTCTTCTCTCTCACCATCAGCATAGTGTTCTTGGCTGCTGGATTTCCCCTGCTCACTAATAACTTCAAATGAAGTGTCAATGGGCTGAGTTGTCATGGTTGAGGTCTTAAAGATGTAATCACTTGTAGAAGTGAGAGCCTCTTCCATATGGACTTCCTGAACATGTTCAGGGAAATCCACCTCAGTGATAGGTAAATGATGTGGGCTAGACATGGGAGAAGCAGGAGCACTCATCTCTCTTTGAGTAGGGGAGGAGTAGAGAGACTCATGGTACTCATTGAATCCCATGTATTCATCATCATAGAATTCAAGGTTGGGAATGGGTTGGTTTAGATCAAGAGGCTGGGGATGGTAACTTTTCTCTGAAGGTTGTTCACTAGAGTTTTGATACTTTGAGTGAAGGCTTAAGGCTGCTTCGGTAATGAGCTCATCTGACTGAGCATGAGGAACGTCAACACTGATTATAGCTAAGATGCAAGTGGTTTGCTCCTCAGGAGTAGTGGGAGCTCCAATGTCCACTACTTCTTGTATAGGTGATGATATGGGGGCCTGCCCAAGCTCAATAGCTTGAGCAAGGATTAGTTTGGATTTTCTTTGGTAGGTGAGGAGGATTTGTGGTTGTTTAGGGAGTTGAGAAGTAGAAGGTGTGGGTTCAACAGTAGCTTGTGCTGCTAGGTTGTCACCTTGAGCAATGAGCTCTAACATTTTTGGGACAAGGGTTGTTTCTACCCTAGAGAAGCCTACAGTGGGCTTCTTCATAGTCTTAAAGATTTCGGGCTTCATAAGTCCCAATTTAAAAATATTACATGTTCCCCTCAACTTTAAGCCTAGTTCACAGTTGAGAATATGTTGAACATATCTAGGGAACATATAATACTCTAAGGAGTCCAAATTAACAAGTAAATATTATAAACAAATTGTGAGTACATGAATGTGACCCCCTTGACCATTCCATGGACTATAAAGGAGAGATCTTCAGAAATCTGGTCCCATCCCCCACACTTGTTGGATAAGCTATGGATGACCACATGAAGTAGGTACTTCCACTAGGATAAGACCTTCTCTTTCTTGAAGGTGTTTACAGAGAAATACACCTCATATCCCATATGCTCAAAGGAATGAGTTACAGCTTCCTTTGGAAATGACAACTGACCTTCTTCATCATCCTGCTGAAGATGGGTGTTGATGATGGCTAGAGTGATGAAGATTGTCCTTCCCTGCACTATGGCAGATAGTGCCTTCTCCCCATCCATAATGACCTCTTGGCAAGTCTTCCAGAATTCTAACAACTGATCCTGATTGATAGGAGAATCAGTGATCAGGGAGGTGAAGTAGTTTGACAAAGAAAGGAAATGGCGGACCTCTAAGAAACTTGGATGTTTCTCAGAGTCCAAAAAGCAACCTGATTGTGTCGCATGTGGAATTGCATGAAAAAATCTAGATTGTTTCTACGGTTGAGGTTGGCCATTTAGATAGCTTAAAGGTGAAGGAAGGTAAGAACAAAGGCGGTTTGTGGGTGAATTTAGGTTTTGGAATAGTTCAGATGAAGAAGAGAGTGAAAGAGGGGGAACCGTTGGGTATATATATGAAATGGATCTAAGACAAATTTAATAAAAGAGGATAAACTTTGAAATCCGGATGTCGGTCCCACCTCTCAAAAAGTGCCCAAAAAGGTAGTTTTCTTGGAAGTCTAAAATCTTCCAAAGGTAATTTTACTTCGGAAGTTTTGATAAAAAGCTTCCGAAGCCAAAATGACTTCGGAAGATATTCCAAATAGTTTAGAAAATTTTGCTTCTGAAGAAATTTACACTTAAAGAATTTTATTCTAAGAAGAATAAAACTTCCGAGACCAATTTACTTTCCGAAGAAATTTGTTCTTCAAAATCATACAAGTACTCAAGAGAATTTTAAGCTTCGGAAGATATTATATGAATTTCTTCCGAAAGTAAATTTATTTAAGTAGTTATTTGTGTTTGAAGACATAAATTTCTTCCAAAGGTAAATACATATCTTTCGAAGAGTAAAAAGATCAAAATTTTCAAAAGTCTAAGGAATGTCTTTTAAAAAGATTTTTCTTCTAGAGTAACAAGGGCTTATGAAGGTGATAAAATAGACAACTTAGGACACATAGGTTTTTAGAAATAATATGATTAAGTTTTAAGAAAAGCTACTCAAAGTTAATCATCCCAATAACTGATACAAGGTACTTGAACCTCTGCTCATCAAAAGCTTTTGTGAACAGATCAGTATATTGTTCATTTGTGTTAACTTTGATAAGTTTGATTAATCTCTTTTCAAAGTTATCTCTAATCAAATGATACCAGATATTGATCTGTTTTTTCCTTGAGTGTTGCACAAGATTCTCTGTAATAGAGATAGCACTGTTGTTGTCTATGTGGATGGGAGTCTCCTTAAAGTTAAATCCATAGTCCAGCATCTGATTCTGAATCCACAACACTTGAGCACAGTAGCTTGCAGTAGTAATGTATTCAGCTTCAGCAGTTGATGCAGATACACAGGATTGTTTCTTGCATTGCCAAAGGACTATTCTTCCACCAAGGAATTGACAACCCCATGATGTAGACTTTGATGTCATGTTGCAGCCACACACAGTCACTATCTGTATATGCATAGAGATTGAAGTCATAATTCTTTGGATACCAAAGGCCAAGTATTGGAGCACCTTTGAGATATCTTATAATCTTTTTAACAGTAACTAGGTGTGACATCTTGGGATTGGCTTGAATCTTGCACAAATACATGTGGCAAACATGATATCAGGTGTGCTAGCAATGAGGTACATAAGAGACCCAATCATAGCCCTGTAAAGATGTTCATCCACACACTCCCCCTCAAGATCAGGTCCAAGGGAGTGATTTCTGGCTATAGGTGTCTTAGCAACCTTACAATCAGTCATGTTGAATCTAGTAAGTATGTCTTGTACATACTTTTACTGACTTATGAAGATGCCATTTTGAACTTGCTTCACTTGAATTCTTAGAAAGAAATTGAGTTCTCCCATGGCACTCATTTCAAATCTATCCTTCATCAGCTTCTCAAAGTCTTTGTAGAGTTTTCGATTAGTTGACCCGAAGATAATGTCATCTACATACACTTGAACTAGCATTAAGTTATTCCTTGTTCCTTTGATGAAGAGAGTTCCATCTATAGTAACCTTTTTATAGCCATGCTGATACAGATACTGAGATAGAGTCTCATACCATTTCCTTGGAGCTTGGTGCAGCCCATAAAGAGTTTTATCAATCCTGCAGACATAAACAGGATGATCAGGGTCTACAAAGCCAGGTGGTTGTTTAACATACACCTCCTCATCAATCACCCCATAGAGAAAAGCACACTTGACATTAAGCTGGTAGACCTTGAAATCCTTGGATGCAACAAAAGCTAAGAATATTCTGACAGCTAAAAGTCTTGCCACAGGAGAAAAGACATTTGTGTAGTTAATTTCTTCTTCTTGTGTGTATCCTTGGACAACTAGTCTTGCCTTATTCTTGATGACAAGTCCTCTATCATCTTTCTTATTCCTGAAAAACCCATTGGTTCCTATGGTAGTCTTCCTTTAAGGAAGAGGACATAGGTTTTAAACCTTTTGCCTTTTGAATTGAAGCAACTCATCTTGCATAGCTTCAACCCAGCTTCCATCCTTTAAAGCCTCAACAACTTTATTTCGCTCTATCTAGGATAAGAAACAAGAGTAAAGACAAACATTTGCATCATATGTTTGTCCTCTTGTTCTCACCCCTGTGTCAACATCTCTAGTGATGTTTGTGGTAGGGTGAGACTTGTGGATCCTTAGTTGAGCGATCATAACAAATTTCTTGGAGAGATCTAAATTTGAGAAATTTAGATCTGGCAATTGTGATTCACCCACCACATCAGCACACTTATCAAGAGAAACTTGATCCAATAAGTGTGTGACATCATTGATGTTGTCTTCAATGGAGTGGTTGTCAGCTTCAAGAAATTCTTGATCACTTTCACCACCACCATGATCTCCTATATTTGAAGCTCCTTCATTTGAGTTTTGTGCCTCTGATCTGGAATTTGAAGGCACCTCGGATGTGTCAGCTGGATTTGTCATTGTTGTGCTGGTATGAACTCCATCTGCAGGGTTCGTTACAACTGGAGCTGAAGTAGTGTAACTTGATGGTCTTCTTAGCTCAAATCTTGGGTTAGGATCATCTGTTGATAATATATCTGTAGACTCTAAAACATGCTCACAAGATTTGTTAAAACCGTTGGTAACTAAATCAAGATCAAATAGCCAATCAGGACCAGAACCTTTCACACTAGGAGTGCGCTCATTGAAAGTCACACTGGCTGACTCCTCAACTACTCTAGTTCTGAGATTGTATACTCTATAAGCCTTAGCTTGGGAAGAGTATCCAATAAAGTGTCCATCATCTGATTTTTCATCAAACTTGGCAATTTGATCTTTGGTATTCAAGATGGTGCAAGGACATTCAAATGACCTGAGAAAACCAATGAAAGATTTTCTCTTGTGCCAAAGTTCATAAGGAGTCTTACCATGTGTCTTAACTACTATAACTCTGTTTTGCTCATAGTAAGCACTATTCACTGCTTCTGCCCAGAAGGTTATGGGCAGTTTAGAGTCAGACAATATAGTTTTTGCAGCTTCAAGTAGTGTCTTGTTTCTCCTCTCAACAACACCGTTTTGCTGAGGAGTCCTGGGAGCACTATATCGTCTTGTAATACCCTTTTCATCACAAAATGTATCAAGGATTTGGTTCTAGAATTCAGTTCCTTGATCACATCTTATGGTTTTAACCTTGTGATCACATTGATTCTCAATCTTTAAGATGAAATTCTTCAGAATCTCAGGGGTCCATAAAAAAGAAGAACCAAGTGAATCTTGTAAAGTCATTTGTGATCACTAAACAAAAAGAGGTCCTTCCTAGACTCATTACACTGGTGGGGCCAAAGAGATCCATATGTAATAAGTGTAGGGTAGTAGTGATGGAGTTTCTTTCCTTTGGCTTGTGAAATACCTTGTGTTGCTTTCCTTTCAGGCATGCAACACAATGGTCATCACTTGTAAACTCTTTCTTTGACATTCCAGTTACCAAATCATTCTTAATTAATTTATTCATGTTTTTAATGTTTACATGGCATATTCTTTTATGCCAGAGGAAAGACTCGTCACTATTGGCTTTAGATAGAAAGCATGAAACTTCTCCTGAGGGAGATGTTTCTTGCAAATCCATCTTGTACATGTTCCTTTTCCTGGGGGCTCTGAGCAGGATATGCTCATGAGGAATGACCACCTCGGGCCTGAGAACAATGCACTCATGCTCAGTAAAGAGCATGTTATGACTCTGATCACAAAATTGAGATACGCTCAAAAGATTGTATCCAAGCTCCTTGACAAAGTTTATCTTCTCAATGCTGAGCTTACCATTTGTAACCCTGCCCCTTCCAGTTATGTAACCTCCAACATCTCCTCCAAAAGCAACTGGCCCTCAATCAATTTCTCAAAATTTTGGAGTAGTGACCCACTGCCTGTCATGTGCCTGGAACAGCCACTATCGATGATCCATATATTCCTGTTTCTGAGCTGATCCTGCACAAAAGAGATGGTTAGTTACATTTGGAAACCCAAGCCTTATTGGTCTTGGGCTCATCAAAAGAAGTTGAAGACAATGCAACAACAATTGATCCTATTGTCATATTTTGAGGATCATTTGCTGATGTTGACGGAGAACTTGCAGTCACTTGGTCTTTCTTTGTCTTCCACACCACCTTTAGAAGCTTAAACTTGACCTTCAACACTTTGAAAGTTTTGAAAACTTTGGAATTTTTGATGACTGGACCTTTGGAAGATCTTGCTAACACTGCAAAAGGAATTCAGTACTTCGGAAGTATTCATTTCTTCTGAGACCAAATTTTCTTCTGAAGGCAATTTTCCACTTGTCTTCTTCTTCATTTTGGAGCTTTCGAAAAGAAAAGATTTTCCTTCCAAAGCTTGCTTCTTCTTCTAACTCTCAGAAGTTTCTTTCTTGGTCATGTGGACAGTACTTTTTGGATTGTAGAGGCAATCCTTAGCAAGATGAGAAGTACTTTCACACATGACATAGTCCATTTTCTTGTTCCTAAGAGTCTTCTTCTGTGAGCAAGGCTGAACTTGATCACTTTCCTTCTCCATCTTCATCATTGTAGATGTTGTGGCAATTCTTAGAGAGAGAACTACCTTTGGAGCTAGATGGTTCAGGTTGTGTAGTAGTGGCATACAGCTGATCAACCTTCTTCTTGATGCTGGGATGATTTCAACATGAACTAGAACTCCTGGTACTATAGTTCAAGTTTTTGTCTTCAGCCTTAACCACCTCAAATCTTGCAGAGATAAAGACTTGTTTCTTTATAGAGTTAAAGGTGGCCTTGATCTCTTGAGCCTTCTTGTACTTTCTCTTGGCCTTCCTGATCAAGTTCTTCCTTCTTGACTTGGTCATCCCAACTCTTTTATTCTCCTTAAAGAAATAGTGACCCTTCTTAGAATGCTCTTTTTCACTCTTCTTAGAGACATCCATCATTATTTCCTCTTCATCCTCGTCACTCATGGGGTCTATGAAGGGAGCTCATCTTCACAAGTTCCCACCTAGGAGATCTTATAGATAAGATTGTGTGTGGAGGTTCTATCTCACTAGATCCCAGACCCTGCTTATTCTGATAACAAACTTTTGCATTCTAGGGTGAGGATATAATGTTCTCTAAGGTCTCTTCTTCAAGAACATATTTTTCTGCCCTGGCTTTGCTGATCATAAGCTTAGCCTCGCATTTAGTCAAGTTAGTTATGAGATCTTTGATCTCATCTCTAAGTTGTAGGACCAGTATCTATTAACTTTAGCAATGCAATTCGGTGTAAAGAGATGTTCCAATACCTTGGCTTCATCATGGTCTGCCATAAGTGCTTGGTTGGGAGATGCATCTTCCACCCGAAAGCTCTAGTCAAAGCCTCCTTCTTCAACAACAACTATAGCTTGATGCATTGGCTTCTCATTTTGGGTGGCTCTCTTAGTGTAGTTTGGCCTGGTTTGTGTTTGGCCACCATTTGTCCTTGGTGCCTTACACTCCCTTGCAAAATGGCCCATTTGGTTACAGTTGTAACACTTTACTTTGGTTTTGTCCAGCCCAAACTTTCCACTGGCTGCATTGCTTGGAAACTTCCTCCATGTCCTCTTGTAGAATTTCTTAGCTTTATAAGTGAGGAGAGCCATTTGCTGAACTATCTCCATGTATTCCAGGTCATCTGGATGGATACAGTCCAGATCTTCAAGGGTGAAGAGAAAGTTGCATGTGCTTTCATCAGAAGACACAATGGCTTGTGAAGAGCTTGTCTCTTAGAATGGGCTTCCTTGAGTGTAGTTTTCTCTTGGTGTAACTTGGAAGTTAATGAAAGGACCCTTTTGGGAGTTGTCAGGGTAGCAGATAAGATGATGTTGTGGTTCTCTACTATCCCTTTTAACCACATGGAGGGCTAAACTCAGTTGATTGCTGGAGTTACTAGATGAGTTTTTCATGATCATCTCCATTTGGTATCCACTAAGAATACCATACAACTCTGTCAAAGTGAGAGTCTTAAGGTTCTCAGTTCTCTTGATAACAACACAATAATGTGTCCATTGTCTAGGAAGAGAGGACATGAAATTCCTTACAATGTCCCTGTTCTCAAGAGTCACTCCAACATCCATTAGAGTGTCCACAATCTCAACATACTTGAAGTATTCTTGAGTCATGGTTTCACCTGTTTTGAAGGTGAAGTTTTCAAACTGCTGCTTTAAGAGGTCAGCCACATTTTTTGAAGCCTCTATATATGGAGTTAGGAAGAGCAGTTTGAAGTGCTGTCATGGCTTTCTGATCAATCTCTATTCTCTTCCTGTCTTCTTCAGAATAGTCAGGAACATTTTTTGGTATCATGCCACCCCTAGCAGCAGCTGAAGAGGTGCTTGGTATGTAAGGCCTTGAGACAACAGATTCCCACATCCTAGAGTCTTGTGACTTGATGAACCCTTCCATTCGTTGGCACCAAGTGTCAAAGTCTTCAGGAGTGATCAGTGGGGACTTTATCATGGTTCCAGTTTCCATATCAGCTTTAGTGAGAGCTGCCATTTGAGATGTTAAGTATTTTGTGTGTGTAAGGGATCTTAAGATGGTGAGATCTTACAATCAATAGCTTGGAAGGCTCTGACACCAATTGCAGGACCATTTAAGGGATGGTCACTTACAACACAACACATAATGAGGAGAGTGTTTTATAACACTTAACACATCAAATAGGGAACTAGGAACAATATGGTTTGATACTTAGAACACAAGCAAATATGAGATAGAACAAGAATAAACAACACAAGGATATTGTTTTTTCAAGAATGTTGTATATTAGTCTCAAGTTCTTTTACAAGTGTAAAAATCATAAAGAAAAATACAAAGACCTGGGATACGTTATACTACATCCTACAGCCAGCCATGCTTAGAAAGCCAGCTGGAAGCATTTGATCTAGACAACAACAAAATCAAATGTAGAGTCAAAAGGCAGATTGACTTTTGACTAGTGACTATGACATGCCATAGCTAACATCCTAATATATTACAAAAAGGATAAAAGTACATAAAGTAGAAAGCAACAGACTCAAGACCTTAATGTATAATTACCAAAAGCATGGACCTTTTATGTTAGTGAGTCTTCAGAGTTGCAGCGGAAAGTGGTCCAGCTTTATGGAAAAGTACATAAGATAAAGCATGTATTAAAAGTCTTTGGAAGAAATCAGTCTTCACTTCTTGGCTTCGGAAGACTTTCTCTTTGAAGCTTCGGAAGACTTCACCTTTGGCTTTGGAAGATGTTGGCCTTGGCTTCGAAAGATTTTACACGAAGAATAATTCTGATACACGGTGTAAAACTTCCAAAGCATTTCTACTCTACACTTAAGTGCATGCATGCAAGAGAGACTTAGAATATTTTAGGTGCATTAGCCTTTCATGAAACCTTACAATATATGTAAAAACACAATATAATTAGAGATAATTACATGGATAGTCCCTGTGGTTTGTGCGTATTGCAACTTTAGTCCGTACTTTATATATATATATATATATATATATATATATATATATATATATATATATATATACACACACACACAATATAATTAGAGTTAATTACACGGACAGTCTCTGTGGTTTGTGCGTATTGCAACTTTAGTCCCTCCTTTTAAAAATATACAGATGAGGGCCTGAAGTATGCATGTTTTGCACACACGTAGTCCCTTGTATTAATAGAGATTAACTTAACCAGTTAAATCTATATGAAATGATCATAGTACCCTTAACCATAAATTAAATTTACTTATAATCATATTAAATAGTAGGACCCATATAAAAAAATAAATAAAACAATTACCACACCCAACCCTCTCCCGATGCATATTACGACGGCACCACTGCCACCTCTGATGACATATCTGTAGGGTTTGATAGAACATAAAATCCATGTTTAACCTTTAAACATTCTGAAAAACGCAGCGGATATAATGCTTTTAAAAACGATTTTTAAAGCTGAAATTCCATATTCTTAGGTGACCATTTTAGGTGAAAACAAACCCAAACATAAGGATCTTAAATATATGAATGGACAAGCTATGAACAAACACTAATGTACATAAAATCACAGCCATATGAGGCTGTGAAATGTTACCTTTCTCGAGCAGAAAAGTCGACTTAGAGGAGTGTTTTGGATGCTTGAATCGACCAAGAACTCAATGTAGAGATCCTCAAGCTTCGTATATCCCAAGCACTATTACAAAACACCTTGTATGCTAGGATTAAACACCAAAACAAGCTGCTGAAACTCCTTCTTCCTGCCTTGTTTCCGAAACTAGAGAGGGGAGAGAGAGAGAGTTCTTTTGCATGTGTGTCCTTAAAATGGCTGGTCCAAGAGGCAAGTAATAAGACCCCTTAATTGTTTGTATCTAATCAACAAAGTGGTCCAATAGGAACACAAGAAGGGGGCGGCCAAAAAGGGTATTTGAAATGGGTTTTCCCCCCTTTTATATTTAGACACATTACAATTTTACATGGTCTTATAACTTGGTATCTCTTAGTAAATGTATACAACTAACCAATTAATTGTATAACATATGTAGCCATTTTAATTTGTAATGTCATCTAACTAATATAAATAACATTACAAATAATATAATTGAACAAAATATCCTAATAAATTGTTCCATGTCATATGCAACTTGTTTAGAAAACCCATTTTCTAAATTGGTGTTAATATTTTATTGCATGATCACATCATCAATTAAATATTATTTGGTGTTTGCTAAGCTTGTTATTGGGTATAACCCGACTTGGATCATGACGTACTAACCACATCAACATTCTAAGTGTCTTGGGCACACAGAATCCTACAATCTCCCACTTGCCCAAGATTCATAGAAGATTGATGCAAGCAGTAAATACCGCCTAACAACGGTTTACTACCCTTAATACGCATGACTTATAGCCATTCAATAACATCATCCCTTTCAAGTACTCTACTTGAAATGATTTAGGTGAATCAATCATCTATCCTTTTGTTACAGATGTCATGTTAAATCCAAGGACACAGAATGATCATTCCTTGTTGATTTAACTTAATCAGGCCTTAGACATCTAACTCTCAACGAATAAGAGGAACAAATTCCATCTTGACTACATACGTTTCTCACAAACACCTCGTGTTATACCTGAACATATCCTTATGTACTGTCCACTATTTCAGGACAGTGAAGAATAGGCTCAAGGTGTAATACTTGGTGAATATCAAAACCCAATATGTGTCTCAGGTCTGAGGATACCAAATGATATTCGCCTTTACTCAAATTTACTTATGATCAATCAATAAGATTCCATGTAGTAAAATTTGAGATGCGGGTTAGTCCAATATTTGTATCCCACAAATATCTATGAACCTTGGTAGCAACCCATTGCTCTATATTCATCCTTTTGAGTATCAACCAATCCAAGTTCATAATAGTCTTACCTTCAAACTTGTTCCCACAAGTGTGAACGACTACGGACATTTAGAGTAAACATTTTACTCATGGATAAAACATGCTAATTCAGAACATTAATTGAAACATTATACCCAAATAATTTTATTCATATAATAAAGAGTTCCACATATCCAAATACAAAATATACAGATCAAATCCAATCACTAGAATATCGAAGTCCCATGGCACAAGTATGACATTCATGCTTTGCCTTTTCAAGGAGCTTCGTGAGAGGATCCGCAATGTTTTGATCAGTGTGAACTTTGCGAATACATATCTTTCCCTTTTCAACTTCATCTCGTATGTAGTTGAATCTCCGCTCAATGTGCCTAGTCTTTTGATGAGCACGGGGTTCCTTGATTTGTGCAATCGCACCCTCGTTATCACAAAAGATCTCTAGGGGGTCCTGAATGGAATGGACAACCCCTAGATCGGCAATGAATTTCTTCAACCATGCAGCTTCTTGGGCTGCCAATGAGGCGGCGACGTATTCTGATTCTGTAGTTGATAGAGCCACCACATCCTGCTTGGAGCTCTTCCAAGAGACAGCTCCTTCATTCAGAATGAAAATGTATCCCGATTGTGACCGTGAATCGTCACGATCGGTTTGGAAACTCGCATCCGTGTAACCTTTTACAACGAGCTCCTCGTCACCAGATCCATAGATCAGGAACATATCTCTTGTCCTCCTTAGGTACTTGAGTATGTTCTTAACAGCCATCCAATGACTGTTTCCAGGATTTTGCTGGTAACGGCTTGTCATGCTCAAAGCGCATGACACGTCCGGTCGAGTGCATATCATTGCATACATGATGGATCCAATAGCAGATGCATATGGGATTGCCTTCATTTTATCTTGCTCATCCTTTGAGCTTGGACATTGAGTCGTACTCAATATCGTTCCTCTTTGAATAGGTACGGTACCTTTCTTAGAGTTCTCCATCTTGAACCTTTTCAAGACTTTATCAATGTATGCACTTTGATTCAAACCAATCAACCGCCTTGATCTATCCCTATAGATCTTTATTCCCAGAATATAGGCGGCTTCACCAAGATCCTTGATGGAAAAACAATTTCCAAGCCAGGTTTTTACACCTTCCAAGGTTGGAATGTCATTTCCAAATAGTAGTATGTCATCAACATACAATACTAGGAAAGTTATTATGCTCCCACTAGCCTTCTTATACACACAAGCCTCATCAGCGTTTTTGATGAAGCCAAATTTCTTGACCTCCTCATCAAAACGATGATTCCAGCTTCTCGATGCTTGTTTCAATCCATAGATTGATTTCTTTAACTTGCATACTTTGTTAGGATGTTTTGGATCAACAAAACCTTCAGGCTGAACCATATAGACATCTTCCTCAAGATATCCATTTAGGAAAGCGGTTTTGACATCCATTTGCCAAATCTCATAATCATAATGAGCAGCTATGGCAAACAATATCCTTATAGACTTTAGCATCGCAACAGGTGAGAAAGTTTCATCATAATCAACCCCTTGAGTTTGAGTGAAACCCTTTGCTACAAGCCTAGCTTTATAAGTATCCAAGTTTCCATGCATATCGGTTTTCTTCTTGAAAACCCACTTACTTCCAACTACCTTGGAATTAAGAGGTGGTACAACAAGTTCCCAAACTTGGTTGTCATACATGGATTGCATCTCAACGTTCATGGCTTCTAGCCATTTGTCACAATCCGAATTGGACATTGCATTATGGTATGTGGTTGGTTCATCTGAATCTACCACATAGCATCCATCCATGAAAAATCCGTATCTTTAAGGTGGATTACTAGTTCTACCACTTCTGCGAACGTTTTGCGTGTATTGATCAACCATTTGATCATCCTCAACATCCCCATGTTGAGTGCTAGTTTCAACCAAACGTGCATTGGGTTGTGGTTCTTGATCCTCCTCAAGATCCACTGTTCTACTGCTAGTTCCTTCCATAAGGAACTTTGCTTCTAAGAACTCACCCTTTCTGGCAACAAACACCTTTTGTTCCAGTGGATCATAGAAATAATATCCCATAGAATCTCTAGGATATCCAATAAAGATACACTTGGTGGATCGGACTTCCAATTTGTTTGGGGTGGGAGTCTTAACATAAGCCTCACAACCCCAGACCCTTAAGTATGATAGGGATGGAACCCTTCCATGCCATATCTCAAAAGGTGTCCTTTCCACCTTTTTGGTTGGGGCCATATTTAGAATACGGGCCGCGGAGAGCAAAGCGAAACCCCAAAATGATAGAGGTAATGAGCTTCTAGCCATCATAGATCGAACCATATCCAATAAGGTTCGATTCCTCCTTTCAGACACACCATTATGTTGTGGTGTTCCAGGTGGAGTGAGTTGTGAGACAATCCCACAACTCCTAAGATGATCTTGAAAAACATCACTTAGGTATTCACCTCCTCTATCGGTACGGAGAACTTTAATTGACTTGTTGAGTTGATTTTCAACTTCATTCTTGAAGATTTTGGACATTTCAAAAGCTTCATCTTTGTGCCTTAATAAGTACACATACCCATAGCGACTATAGTCGTCGGTAAAGGTAATGAAGTATCTTTCACCATTTCTAGTCATTGGCTAAAAAGGACCACATACATCCGAATGTATGATTCCTAATAAATCTTTTGCCCTTTCGGTAGTTCCACTAAAGGGTGCCTTAGTCATCTTACCTTGTAAACAAGATTCACAAACACCAAATGAATCACATTCATTTGTTTTTAAAAGACCATTCTTTTGAAGTGTTTGTAAACGTTTCTTGTTTATATGACCAAGACGACAATGCCAAAGATAGGTATCACTCAAGTCCAACTTGAGTTTCTTGGTGTTAGTTTGGTACAATGAACTATTTAAAGTATTTTCATGAACCAATTCATAAATACCATTAATTGGAATAGCTTTAAAATAGAACATACCATTTAAAGAAACATGAATATCATTTTCAATAAAGGATAATACATAATCATAATGTCTTAATTGAGATACAGAAATAATGTTCCTAGTCAAACTAGGAGCATACAAAACATTCTTCAAAATAACTTCCAAGCCACTTGGAAGTCTTAGGATGTAGTCCCCACGAGCTTCAACTAAGACTTTAGTTCCATTGCCCATGAAGAGGCTAACATCCCCTTTCTTGAAGTCCCTACTTCTTGTGAACCCCTGCAATAAATTGCAAATATGAGTTCCACATCCGGTATCCAATACCCATGTGTTTGAAGATGTAACATTAAGATCAATATGTATCATGTATATTGTACCTGAGGTCTGCCCGGCATCCCTCTTTGCTTTCAACTCTTGGAGATGGACAGGACAATTCCTTGCCCAATGTCCTATCTCCCCACACTTGAAGCATGGGTCATTTGTAGCAACATTTTGCTTCTTCTCTTGTGGTTTGGGTGGTACCCTTACCACCCCTTTCCCCTTTCCCCACGCATGTCCCTTACCCTTGGCAACCTTTGCCTTGGGTGCGGGATGAGGCCTTTTGTTGTTCCCACCTTCATTGATGGTGAGAACGGGTAAAACCCTTTTACCCATGGCCGCCTCGGCCGTTTTGAGCATTGAGTGAAGTTCACCAATGCTTTTGTCCCATGCATTCATGTTGTAGTTCAACACGAATGTCTCGAACTTCTTGGTTAGGCCATTTAGGATCAAATCCGTGGCCAACTCCTTCGAGACGGGGCAGTTTAGCCTCTCGAGGCGGTCAATATGACTTTTCATCTTAAGTACATAAGATGAAACAGATTGGTTGTCGTCCATACGACATGCATGGAGTGCTCGAACCGTTTCGAAGCGCTCAACCCTCGCTTGCTGTTGGAACGTTTCCTTCAGCTGGGTTATCATGTCATAAGCTCCGTGATGTTCATACTCCTTTTGGAGATCCGGAGTCATGCTCGCTAGCATGAGACAAGACACTTGGACGGAGTCCTCAGTGTACTTCAACCAATCGTTGAAGGCCTCCTGATCATCCTCGCTAGGTTGATCGGGGATAGGGTCGTCTAAAACATACGATCTTCTCTCTTTCTTGAGAACAATTCTCAAGTTTCGATACCAATCAATAAAGTTGTTATGATTTAGACGTTCCTTTTGGAGGATCGCTCGTAGTGATTGGTTTGACGCGGACGAGTTATCGTGATTTTCATTATTGGTGGCCATCTACAAAATTTAACAAAGATCAATTTTAGTATTTTCGATATTGCTAATTTTAATATTTAATGCCTTTTAAGGACAATTTTATATTAAAATCTAGAACCCAACATTACATTTAAATTGTGGTTAGGTGACCTTTATCCCACTATTTAAATTAATAAGGTGGTCAACGATTGACGATTGCAACCATTTGCAACTTCTAGAGGTATGGGATCGACTTTTAAACATCATATGCAGAGTCGGCATGTTAATCCCATCAACACCTATTTGGAAACCATATTTTAGGTGATCCATTCAACATGGTTTGCAAATCAAGTTACCCTACTTGCACACACATGTGAGTTTACCAACATAGGTGGTTAGGTGACCTTTATCCCACCAATGTGGTATTCCCACCTTAAGTCACAAGTTCCCTAAAAATGGTTAGGTGACCTTTATCCCATTTAGAGTTTCCAAATGACTTAAGTGTTGTGCAAAAGGATGGTGTTAAACTTGTTTGTTAAAAGTTTAGAGGTTTCATAATTCTAGTTTAGAAAACTCTATGTACTTGTATTTGCATGCTTTCAAATACAAGGTACCTTATGGTTCTTTGATTAAAACCTATTTTAATCCTTAAAATCATTAAATAATTTTAATAACCTTTTATTAACCTTTAAGAACCATCAATTTTCAGCTTGTTAAGTTTGTTAATTAGTTTGCTTAGAATATCCAAATATCAACCAAACAATCAAAACAACAAACAATCAACCAAGCATAAACATTAACAATCAGATGTGCATAACCATAGCCCTTATGTTGACAACACTTGTTTGCCATCACAAGTGTTGTCTATGGTCTTTCTAAGGGTCAAACATATCATAAAAGTTCCAAGAACCTCCCACTAGAAACCGCATCCAAATGCTCCATGTTTCTTGTGTCTTTGTGTCCATCTTTGGGTCTTGATCTTGTACATCTTCCTTTTACAAAATTGTATCCTAATACATTTTTCTAGTAAAGGAAATGAACCTAATCTATTATTAAATAACCAAATGAATGAATAATTACAACCCAAATGAATAAACACAAATATTACAACCAAATTGAATGAATAAAACAACCACTTGAATCATCCAAACAACACAAGGCCACAAGCTAGGTTATGCACTTTAACAATCAATGATCATTTCATCTATTCAAATAATGAAAACCCCATTTAAAACCCCAAATTTCAGCCAACATAAACTGAAATTTTGGGTTTTAATCATTGTCCAAACAACCAACATTTCAACATACATATCTTTCAAGGTTTAATCACAAGCATGTGTAATGTAACCTTGAAAGTTGGGGATTTCAACAAGACATAATGTACCAGCCCAAAAACAGCCTATAACATATCTAATATCATCTTTTAAAACCAATTTCAAAAGATGAATCAAGCAAGCCATCCATATAACCGGCTCTTGATGCCATTGTAGGGTTTGATAGAACATAAAATCCATGTTTAACCTTTAAACATTCTGAAAAACGCAGCGGATATAATGCTTTTAAAAACGATTTTTAAAGCTGAAATTCCATATTCTTAGGTGACCATTTTAGGTGAAAACAAACCCAAACATAAGGATCTTAAATATATGAATGGACAAGCTATGAACAAACACTAATGTACATAAAATCACAGCCATATGAGGCTGTGAAATGTTACCTTTCTCCAGCAGAAAAGTCGACTTAGAGGAGTGTTTTGGATGCTTGAATCGACCAAGAACTCAATGTAGAGATCCTCAAGCTTCGTATAACCCAAGCACTATTACAAAACACCTTGTATGCTAGGATTAAACACCAAAACAAGCTGCTGAAACTCTTTCTTCCTGCCTTGTTTCCGAAACTAGAGAGGGGAGAGAGAGAGAGTTCTTTTGCATGTGTGTCCTTCAAAAATGGCTGGTCCAAGAGGCAAGTAATAAGACCCATTAATTGTTTGTATCTAATCAACAAATTGGTCCAATAGGAACACAAGAAGGGGGCGGCCAAAAAGGGTATTTGAAATGGGTTTTCCCCCCTTTTATATTTAGACACATTACAATTTTACATGGTCTTATAACTTGGTATCTCTTAGTAAATGTATACAACTAACCAATTAATTGTATAACATATGTAGCCATTTTAATTTGTAATGTCATCTAACTAATATAAATAACATTACAAATAATATAATTGAACAAAATATCCTAATAAATTGTTCCATGTCATATGCAACTTGTTTAGAAAACCCATTTTCTAAATTGGTGTTAATATTTTATTTTTCACATCATCAATTAAATATTATTTGGTGTTTGCTAAGCTTTTTATTGGGTATAACCCGACTTGGATCATGACGTACTAACCACATCAATATTCTAAGTGTCTTGGGCACACAGAATCCTACAATATCAACATCACTGCCATCACCATCACGCCACCATCATCTTCATCTCTTCGTACCATCATCACCACCATCGCACCTAAGCCCTTTTTTCTCCTAACCACCACTAGCACCATCCCATCCTTCTTTTTGTGTGTAACTACCGGACACCCCCTCCAAAAGAACATGAACACTTCAACCCTTTAAAAACCTTCAAACCTGATTTGTAACCATCATCACCACCATCTCACATCTCACCGGTCAGATCTAAAAATGACATTTCCAAAACAAAAAAGTCTTCATTCTCATTTTGGGTCTCATTTACCCGGTGCTAAAACCAGGTATTTGATGACAATTATGACAGGTGGTGGTGCCATTGACAGGTGATGGTGACATCGACCAGTGGTAGTGGTTGTGACCGGTGGTGGTGTTTGATGTCTTATATGAAGGTGAAAAGGTGGTGGAGTTGAGTGATGAAGAAGAAGAAGAAGATGTTGAAGATGAAGATGAAGATGAAGATGAAGATGTCGGAAAAAGAAGATGATAGAGAGGAGGTGAGGTGAGGTGGGTAGGGTAGGGGTGAGGTAAGTAAGGTTAAACTTTTTTTTAAGTTTAGGGATGTTTTGGTGATTTCACATTGACTTAACAGATAAACTTAACTTTTGTTAGTGTTAGGGACCATTAGCGTGCATTCCTTGCATAGTATAGGCCCACATCTGTAATTTTTAAAATGTAGGGAATAAAGTTGCAATACGCGCAAACCCAGGGACTGTCTGTGAAATTTACTCATATAATTATGATTAATAGGCTACCGTTTAATGGTTATACAAATTAAATAATTATTATGTTGTTTGGTATCCTCTTAAATATCCACCTCGTCTGACCCCTTGCAAACCCGATTTGACTGCACCGGTTACACAAAAATCATCAGCTATATCATTTGCCCCTCAAATATCACCCCGCTTGACCCCTTACAAACCAAACCAAGTCCCATTCCGCCACCACCACCTATATCTAATTGTCCTACGCATACTCATGCTTAATCCGATATCTTTAAAATCCGTCATTGTGTCAATTGATCCCACACTGTCACTCTACCTCTTCATGAGGCTCTATTTGCCAAAAACATTCAAAATAACTCCCAAGCACGAGAAGTGGATTATTGCCATGTAACATGAGCTTGATGTGCTTCGTCGCAACAACACATGGACACTAGTTCCTCATCTAACTAAGGGTAATATTGTTGGCTCCAAGTGTGTATATCGTACAAAGTTTCATTCTCATGGCACTATTGAGCGCCACAAAGCCCATCTAGTCACTTAAGGTTTTAGTCAGATTTCGAGAATAGATTTTTCTTATACATTTAGTCTCGTTTTCAAAGCTACTACAATTCGTGTGATTCTTTCTTTGGTTGCAATCAATCAACGAAAACTTCATCAGTTGAATGTCAACAACACATTCTTACATGGATGATTTACTGAATTTGTCTATATGGAGGAACCACCCAATTTCATTAACTCCCATTTCCCAGTTCATGAATGCAAATTAAATAAGGCTATATACAGGCTCAAACAAGCCACTCATGCATGATTTCATCATCTAAGTTCCTTTCTCATAGATAGCAGTTTTGTTTGTAGTGAAGCCGACCCATCCCTCTTTAGGTTCCAAAGAAATTCCTGTATCATGTACTTATTAGTCTTTGTCGATGATCTATATTAACGAGAAATCAAACTCATGTTCTTATGGCTTTCACCACTCGCCTTATCATCGAATTTTCTATTAAAGACTTAAGGCAACCTAACTACTTTCTTTGGTTTGAAGTTACTGATGGACTCTTTTTAAATCAATCCAAGTACACCACTAATATACCGCCAAATTAGCTTCCAAACCTTTAAACACAAATGTTTATTTTGTTTCTATAGGTAATTTGTATCCAGATCCTACTCATTATTGTTCCATTATGGGTGCCCTTCAGTATTTAACAATCTCGACAAGACAATTTATATGTCGTCAATCAGGTCAACTAATTTTTACATGCTCCCACAAGTTCACATTACATGCTCCCATAATTTCAATTTTTAAATGTTTTTTTTGTTTCTGCAGGTGATTTGTATCCATATCCTACTCATTATTGCTCCATTGTGGGTGCTCTTCCGTATTTAACAATCTCGACAAGGCAGTTCATATGCCGTCAATCAGGTCAGCCAATTTTTATGTGCTCCTATAATTTCATATTATAAGCGGGTGAAGTGGATTCTTTGGTATCTTAAAGGAACATTAGCCTTTGGGCTTCATTAGAGTAGACCTACTGACACACCTCTTCTCGGCTAGTCGAATGCTAATTAGGCTAAATTTTTAGAAACTCGTCAATCCACTTATGGATATTAAATTTTTGTAGGAGGTAACCTTATCTCCTGTAGTGCGAAGAAACAACCTACTATTTCTCGCTCTAATTGTGAATATGAATATCAAGCCATGGCAAATATAGCTGCTAAGATTGCTTGGATTACTCACCTTCTACATGAACTTCATACCTTACCTCTTGATCATCCGACCATCCTTTGTGTTAATCGTAATGCATAAATTTTAACTCAGAATCCGGTTTCTTATAAACGAGCAAAGCATACTGACCTTGATAGTCATTGTATTCATGAACTTGTTGCCTCTAGCAAAATATATACCAAGTTTGTATCAATCAGCTTTAGGTTGTGAACATTTTCACCAAGACTCTTCCACTTGATTAATTCAATTATTTTTGTCGACTGCTGTGTTTGGGTCAGCCACAGTTGCACTTACGGTGGATATTAGAGACCATTTTGTAAATAATTTATATTAGAAATACCTCTTTGTGTAATTTATGTATTTTTTATTATATTTTTTGTAAATTGTACTCTTATACATATATTCTTGAATTGGCTTCTTATTAACTGGCTTCGGAATAACAAGTTCTAAGTGGCTTCGAAAGAACTTGTTCTTCCGAAGCCAGTTAACCTTCGGAAGAACCTACTATGAACCAGTGGACATAAGTATGGTCCTTCTGACAGATCCGCAGCAACCTCTGAGATACTACATGACGCTTTCCCATGCCCATGTAATAGACCATACTTTATTCCACTGTTCATTCCGTATCAGTTAGTACAGTTACCAACTTTAGTTGGTGACAAAAGGTCAGTCATGAACATATCATGACTACCAAATCTTAAATAGTATTTTATCTAGGATACCTTACCTTTAGCAACGTAGTATTTGCTTTAGTCGTAGGTTTCCATCTGGTATCAAAGTACAACCGGCTGTAGATAGTAGTATATATAGTTTCTCATTGTAACCCTGTTAACATGAGAAGTAATATATACATCTGGTATCAATCGGCTTTAGTCGTAGGTTTCCATCTGGTATCAAAGAGTCTTGTAACACTTTGAGTTGAGAAGTAATATATACAAATATCTTGAAAAACTTATCTGTGTTTGTTTACTTAGTATATTACTATCAACTCTTAAGGGATTCTGCATCATCAAATCAAGTGTGACTTAGTGATTTTGAGAGATAATACTTGTGTTGAGTGACAAAACTCGATCCTGCAATTGGTATCAGAGCTTCTTAGGCTCTTGATTGTGAGATCTTACCATCCAAATTAATCTTTTTCTTCACTGATACTTTCACCACACTCAAAATGGCCCTCAATCAAAAATCATCTGAAGGTGAAATGGGGACGATGTCTAAAGTACCCATCATCACCCCTGAGAACTTCAGATCTTGGAGCAGACGTATTGAAGGTTTCATTAGGTATCAAGACAGCATGATGTGGAAATCTATCACCAATGGCCCTTACAAGCCAAAGGTTACAGCACCGGCTGGAAATGGTGCTATGATAGAGAAGGCTGTTGAAGACTATTCTGATGAAGACAACAAGCGACTAGAGATCGATAGAAAAGCAATGATTGTTCTTATGACTGTCATACCCAACTCTATCATGGTGGGATTTGAGCATTGCCAGTCAGCCAAAGAACTCTTTGATGCATTGACTCAGATGTACGCTAGCTCCAATGACTCCAAGAAAGATTCCCTGAAGCAACAGATTGAAAACTTTACTTATATTGCTGGAGAGACCCTCAGCCAGCAATACTTCAGGTATATGGATCTTATTTCATCACTTCAGTCTGTGGAAGTGACTCTTGAGATGAGAGATCTTTCAAGAAAGTTCATAAGTGCACTTTGAAATGACTGGACTTTCTATTGTGTCTCTATCAAGAGGACAAAGAACTTAAACTCTCTCACGATGACTGAACTATATGGCATCCTTGATGGGTACCATGTAGAGATGGAAAACAAGAGAGGCCACCAGTTGAGCAGACCCTCAAGCCTTCCTGCTAGCAACGCTTTAATGGTTGCTGAAGGCTCAAGACCCCCAACCTTAGCAGTACCTGACTTACTCCTAGTAGCCATCATGTTCTTCTTGGGCATACGTCACCTTTCTTGAGACTCCAAGGTCTCAACATGCTCAGTCAAGTCCCTTCCAGGACAGTTGTGCCTTTGTCTCAGGAAACGAAAATTTTAGTGATTTTCAATTCTGTTTTGATGATCTTGAATGCTTTCAGCCCAGATGATGTTGAATACATGGACATTGTCCAACAGATGGCCTTGTTAACTTACCGAGCAAAGATGTTTTTTAAGAGAACTGGAAGGCAATTTCCCCAAAACCCAACTAACATCAAATACGGGTTTGACAAGTCCAAAGCCAAGTGTTATAACTGTAGCCAGCTAGGCCAATTCGCTAGGGAATGCAAGGCTCCCAAATCCAATCCAGGAACCACTCAAGCCTTCACACATCCTATCACACCCAAAGTCGCTGGAAAGTCAACTGAACAACACACAGCTGTTGTTGCTCAAGAGATTGGCTGGAGCTTCAAGGTGGAGGATGTGACTCCTGCTCAAGCATTGATGGCTGGAACTGATGACAGTAAGGTATTTAAAAACCTCTGTACTCAGCTTGCATTGCTAAAGTTAAATTGTATCAGGACTACAATATGAAAATTAAATCTGATATTAAGTTTTTGAATATCCTTAAAAGTGATTTTAAAAGGGTTGAATCTAACTATAAAATGAAAATTGAAGAGTTAGAGAAAACTGTATCCTTTTTAAAACATGAAAATACCAACTATAGGACTCAAATCAAAGATTTAATTTCCAAAGTGAGTGAGGCTCAAGCCCAGCTAATCACAACTAAGGCATAAGCCAGGAAGCATGCTATCTCTAAGCAAAACTTCCAAGCCATTCTTGCATCATCCTCCCACTCAAAAACTTGTTATCAAAACAAAGGTAGATTGGGAACCAATGAAATTGCTCCACCACATTCTTATGAGTCTATCAGACAACCAAGATGCGGGACTAAAGAGCAAGAGGTTCTAACTGTTTACCCACCACCTCATGAGTTAAGAATGATGCAACTATGGAGACCATCAAAGGGAAGGACCAGGTAAATCAACCCATTCCCACCACTGATGATCAAACCCTTACCACCAAAGCACGAAGAAACAGGGCTAAGGTAGCCAGAAAAACTGCCAAGAAAGTGGCTGAATCCAAGCTGAAGATAGACCCAAAACAAAAGGGTGTGTTCATTTTAGCCGGGTTCTAGGTGGTTGGAAACTTTGATCCAGGAAAGGAGTGTAGTACCAGCATTCCAGTCCTGTCAAAGGATCAAAAGTTGACTGAGAAGACTGTTGATGAAGACAAAAAGAGCAAGTAACAACAGTCTTCACATCCCACAAAGGTTAACATTGCATGCATAATGTGTGGTTTGCAAAACCATATGGCTAAAGATTGTTACTACAATCCTGCAAGCACACATTATGCAAATAATGTTAAGAAAGAAGGAGTCAAGGAGGGTTTCACATTTGGACCCTATCACATAGTCCAAGTGATGAGAAAAGGAAAGCTTGTTTCTGAAGCAAAGTTGCTTTCGGAAGAAACTCATTCTTACGAAGGAAAAATAGCTTCGGAAGATAAGGCTAAGAAAATTCAAAATAACAAAAGAGTTCCTTTGAAACCTTCTGAAAAGAAGACTGCTTCGGAAGAAAAGGTGAGGAAAGCTTCTTCCGAGAAGAAAGAAACCTCGGAAGTATGCCATGCTGCCCAAGCTTCATCAAGCTCATCTACATTGATCAGCCAAGGGATGGATTGGAAGATCAAACAAGATGCTGCAGCCCAAACGTTTTCTTCACAAACATATATTGAACCCCCATGCATACACTTTGGTTCAATTAAATCCTCATCATTGGAAAAGCCCAAGACCAATAAGGCTTGGGTTTCCAATAAAAACTAAGTTTTCACCTTATGTGCAAGGACATCCACATGACAAGAATGACAATGTGTGGACTGTAGATAGTGGATGCTCCAGGCACATGACCTGGAACAGATCTCTTGTTAAATAATTTCAACATTTTGATGGAGGTCCTATTCAATTTCGAGGTGAGGCTGGAGGATACATTCTGGCAGAGGAAGTGTATCCAACGACAAGTTAAGAGTTGGCAAAGTAAACTTTGTCAAGCAGCTTGAACACAATCTTTTAAGTGTTTCTCAATCCTGTGACCAAATACACCAAATGTTTTTCACAGAACATGAGTGCATTGTCCTCAAACCCGGGATGACAATTCCTCAGAAATTGGTGATTCTTAGATCTCCTAGGAAAAAGGATATGTACAAACTAGATATGAACAGTGCTTCCCCATTGGGTGAAGTATCATGCTTTCTTTTCAAAGCTGATGGTGACGAGTCAACTCTGTGGCATAAACGTATGTGTCATGTAAATTTTAAAACCATGAATAAACTGGTTAAAAATAACTTGGTACATGGTTTACATTAAAAGGAATTTTTCAACAAAGATAACTGTGTTGCATGTCTGAAAGGAAAGCAACATAGAGCAACTCATAAATCCAAAGTAGTTAACTCTATCACCACTCCATTACACTTATTGCACATGGATCTATTTGGTCCCACAAGTATAATTAGCATTGAAAGGAAATCATACTGCCTTGTGATTGTTGATGATTTTACTAGTTTTACATGGGTATTCTTTTTAAGAACTAAAAATAAAACTGCTGAAACTTTAAAATCTTTTATTCTTAAATAGAAAATCAAATTGATCGCAAAGTTAAGATTATTAGAAGTGATGAAGGGACTGAGTTTAAGAATCAAGTTCTTGACTCATTCTGTAACTCAAATGGGATTGCCAGACAGTATAGTGCCCTTACAACTCCTCAACAAAATGGTGTGGCTGAGAGGAGAAATATGACACTTATTGTGGCTGCTCGAACCATGTTAGTTGATTCAAAGCTGCCTCTAACATTCTGGGCAGAGGCAGTTAGCACTGCATGCTATATGCAGAACAGAGTTCTTATAGTTAAGCCACATGGAAAGACCCTTTATAAGCTATGGAACAAGAGGCCACAGTTCATTGTTTTTCTTAGGTCCTTTGGCAGCACGTGTACCATACGTAACACAAAGGACAATTTGGCAAAATTTGCTGAAAAGTTGAATGATGCTATCTTTGTTGGATATACCTCTAACTCTATTGCCTATAGAGTTTACAACATTAAAAATCAACAATTTGAGGAATCATCCGACATTGTTGTTAATGAGCACACTCCTTGTGTTAAAGGGAATGGACCTGATCAAATCTTTGATTTAGAATTGTTTCCAAATTATTCTAAACCTTCTTGTGAGAATGTTTCAGCTAGAACAAGTACTCAAAGTGATTCTGATGATGACCAACTATTTGAGTTACCCAGACCTCTTCCAAGTTCTCCAAGAAATGTTGAAAAATCAAGCTCCCCCATAATTGAAAGATCTGATAGTATAACTATCTCAAGAATTAGTGGAGCTTCAACAAGTTGTCAACAAAGTGAGCCTCAAAACTCATCTAGTGACAATGTATAACACCAAGTTGATGGAAGCAGCATTTTGAAGAAACATGCAACTGTTAATACGGCTCCACAACCAATTGATACTGATGTTGTCTCTCCTTCATTCAGTCAGTCCTCATTGAATGAATGTGAGACATCAGCTGGACCAAATGTTCAAGTTCCTGAGCAAAACCTGTCCAATTAGGATCTATCCATGCAGCTGGATGTAATTCCTAGGCTCAGGATTCATAACACTCACCCAGCTGAGAACATCATTGGAGATGTTTCTGAAGGCGTGAGAACAAGGGGACAAACTCATAATGGGAATGTCTGCATATACTCATGTTTCTTATCTCAGATGGAGCCAAAGAAGGTAGAAGAAGCCTTGAAGGATAGTAGCTGGGTTAAATCAATGCAACATAAATTGCTTGAATTCAAAAGACAAAAGGTTTGGAACTTATGTCCACTACCATCCGATCAAGTACCAATAGGCACAAAATGGGTATTCAGGAACAAAAGAGATGATAGATTCTTGATTATCAAAAACAAGGCAAGACTGGTAGTTCAAGGGTACACGTAAGAGGAGGGAATTGATTACACTGATGTCTTTGCACCTGTTGCAAGACTTGAGGCAGTGATGATCTTTCTTGCTTATGTAGCATCCAAGAACTTTACAGTCTACCAGCTTGATGTCAAGTGTGTCTTTCTATACGGGGATATAGACTGGGAAGTATATGTGTGCCAGCCTTTAGGATTTGAAGACCCACAACACACCAACTATGTGTGCAAATTGGATAAAGCTCTCCATGGGCTGCACCAAGCACCTAGGCTATGGTATGAGACTTTGTCTCAGTTTCTCCTGAAGAATGATTACACCAGAGGTACCATTGTGTTGGTCCATATGATCGAATAACAGTACAATTAAAGTGATGAATTGATCAATATCAAACATTCATGCTAAACAACAACAATTGAGAATATAGAAGATGAATCTAACACATATTTGATACTCAAAGGAACAATAGCAATCAATAACATCAAGCACAATAGTATTTCAGTGAGAAAACTGCTTAGAATTGGTAGCTTGCAACAAAGATCCACGATTAGGGTTTTGCAAGCTTACCTCACAAAGTGAATTGACAAAAGTATATATAGCAGTCATAGTTTCGCTGACAGTTTTGCTACAGGCGAAACTGTCATGCCGAAACTATAGTTTCGCCCGGCAGAACACAAGTTCGCCGGGTAAACCAAAACAGCAAACTGTGAGCGAATGTATAGATTCGCTCACAGTTTCGCTGGACTGCCAAAACTGCTAATTACTAAGAACATACAAAAGGAAACTAACAAAAGTCCTATTACAATGTAAAGTAAACAACTATACTAAAGTGAGTCCAACCTAACATGATCTTCAATACTCCCCCTAGGTTGGACCTCACTATCTTCACTTCTCTTGATTTGACTCGTCGGCTCCAGGTTCCTCTGCTGCTGTTGATCTATCTTCATCACCTCCTGCAGCAACATCTTCAGAAGCTTCAGCCACTGATCCTCCAAGGTTCTTTCCTGCATCACTAGCTTCCTCAGAATGACCACTAGCCTTTGCAAACTGCCTGGTCATATCTTGAACATCCATGGTAAAATCATCTTGGGCTCTCACCCTTTCAGCTAACCTCTTAACCTCCGCCCTTACTCCTCTTATCTTGTTTGCAACATTCATAAACAGACTGGCCTCTTTTCTTGTTTCCTCTCCAGCCCCAGCCTTAATGTGATTTTCACAAAGAACCAAAAGATCTTCATCACTGAAGCTAAATAACTCCATCGGGTCAAACACCCTAAACTCTTTTCCATGTTTAGCTCTAATCACCGCCTCTCCAGTATTGTTGTCATAAAACCACTTTTCAAAGTCCTGTAGTTGTTGGGGAAGAGGATCAGCCAATCTTACCCTATTTACAGTCTTTGGTGGTTTGAATCTCAGTACAATCCTTCCTTTGCCTGTCTCCCAATCTTTATTTTTCTTTGACCTTTTTCTTTCAGCTTTCATGTATCCAAACGACTCGAAATTATCATTAAGTCCATTTTTTATTTCTTTCTCAAGAAATAATGCTCTTTCACTTAAGTGAACATTGATCAACGGCAAAGTTGCCAACCGTCTCAAATCCCATTTGGGCAAGGTCTTAAAAGCCTTCCTCTTAAGCATATAGCTGATATTTCCTCCTCTTCTTTTGATCATGAACATCTTTAAGCTAGGATTGTAGCACCAACTTATGATCTTCTTATCTGCTTCCTTCCTGCTTAAACCTTCCAGATTTTGAAATAAAGGAGTAAGTTCTTCAACCTCTTTTTCCTTGACCAACCAATCATTCTTGTCCATTTCAAACACATCAGCTTCATCTTCTCCCTTCTTAGCAACATAAATCAGTGGTCGCTCATCAACTTCATAAAATTCTAGTTCAGAATCATAGTCTATCAATTGTTCATCCTCCTCCTCTTCATCAACCAACTCTTTCCCTCTATCAGATACTCCCTCAGTGGTAGCTGTAACAACCACTTCTTCACCAACAATATCATTATCAAAATCAAACTGCAAGTTTACAAACCCAGCCTCAATAATATCTTCATCATCATTCCTTCCAACATCCTCTCTTGGGATCTCCTGTTCTCCTTCTTTAGTATTTGCTGCTCCAGAAGTACCCTCTCCTACCTTAGATGAAGTACCCACATTCAAGAATGAGTACTTAGATGTATCAGTCAAATCATCTAACTCAGATTGAGTCAGTTGACTAGGTAGGCCGGCTGCAGCTTTCATCTGAGTAATCTCCTCAAACAACTTCTTAATCAGTTTATTTTGGTCAACCAACATCCTTTGCATTCCCTCAATCACCTCATCCTTCTGTCTTTCTCTGATCTCCTGATTCATCAGTTTAGTCTTGATCATACTCAACTCATTTGCCAATGAAGTATTTAGATTACGTATCACATCCTCATCAAGATTCGCACTAGCCTCTCTCCTGGCTGTAAATCCCTCATGTCGATGTTTGGTTCTCCGCTCAGGCTCAACCAAATCAGTTTTCTTCTTAGATCTTCGTTCTTTCTCTACCCTGATCTCCTCTGCTTGTGCATCAATACCCTCTTCAAAATCAAAATCCTTTTCTTTCGCGTATCTATTCATTTTCTTAGTTGCATCAGCTTGCTGCACTCTTGTTTCTTCAGCCCTTTTGCTTTCAGATTCATCAACCCGTCTGATATAATTCCAGCGTTCTGGAGGATACATATTCTCCCAGAGATGGGTGATTTTACCACTAAAATCATGACGGATAGCACAGCAATCAGCAAAAATACGAGGGTTCATCTGCACCAGTCTCTTGATTTCACCATGCTTTGGAACATCAGGAATAAGATCATCAAAAATCATCTGAAGAAAGCAAGGGTATAATAGCCATTTGTCTTTCTTCACAGCCATCACGTTCTCTGCCATACATGCAAAAATCAGTCTAGCAATGTTGGCCTTCTCCCCTTTACAACACAGCACCATAGCTTTAGCCCAATCGAGATTAAGTCCATCGGATCCACCTTTACGGTGATCTAAGCACATAATAAAAACATGAGCGATATATCTCCACTCCTTAGATAAGTAAGACTTTTTGATCTCTTTCCTTGAACCAAAAGCTGGTCCCTCATACCCCATTCGTCTGAAAGCTTGAAACACTTCAGACTCTGTCATATCCACTTCATCTCCAGAATCATCATCTAGTCTAAGAATCCTAGAAACACTCTCAGCAGTAATAGTCACATCATGATCAATAACTTTGGCTGTGATTCTCTGTACATCTCCTCGAGTATCGTATTCTGCTGATCTCCAAAAATCTCTAATATGAAGATCATAAATAGTAGGTGAGTGAGAAATAGCATAGGCAATAGGTGATCTCTGAAGCCATCTGATACAGTCACGAAATCCAGCTGTCTTGGGAAGAGTATCGTCTAAAATAGCAGTAATGTTATTCCTCTCATCAAATTTGAGATTTGCCATGATAACCTGAAAAGGAAAACAATTAAATTTGAATGAGAAATAATGAAAATAAGAAAATAAGACTAAAACATAAGAAACCAGCAGTTTCGGCAAGCGAAACAATAGTTTCGCTCACTAAGACATGGTAGTTTCGCTGAACAAAGGCAGTTTCGACAAAGAAAACAAACAGTTTCGACAAGCGAAACAATAATGTCGCTCATTGAAACTTGTTATTTTCACAGAACCAAAGGCAATTTCGGCAAGATTAGTATAGATTAAAGAAGTTTCGCAATTAGTTTCTCCAAGCACAGACTTAGTTTCGCTATTACAAATTAGTTTCGCTGTTCTAAAATTAGTTTCGCTGTTCAGAAGAAAACAAGATCAAGCGAAACTGTGCAAGTTAAAGACCATACATTGCGAAATTAAAGAAAATATGGCGAAACTGTTAAGTTCGCCCGGACAGCATAACTTTACAGTTTCGCTGAAAAGAAGAGAACTTTCGTTCAGTTTCGCAGAAAAATCAGTAGTTTCGCTGAAAGAACAGCGAACCCACCGAAGAGTCACAATCCAGATTACTTAAATGGAGATGATTTTAACCAGATTAAAAGATGTATCAAGGTTCGAAACTCACATGCGAAGCAAATAGCACTAATTATCAGTCCAAAACACAAACACAAATCAAAATCGCCAAGAAAAGTCACGGATAAACCCTAAGTGCTACACTGAACGATTTTGCGAAAATATGAGAAAAATTTCGCAAACAAGACTTAAATAGCAAATAGTTTCGCAGACAGCGAAACTATAAATTCGCCAAGCGAATTTACAGTTTCGCGCAGTGAAACTGTAATTTCGCTAGGAGATAACTAGTTAACAACTTATTTGCAAACCTAGCGAGATTGCAGTTTCGGTTTGCGAAACTATTAGTGAAAGAATAATTTCGCACCAATTTTAATTAAAATATATATATTTTTTATTTTTTTTATTTTTTTATTTTTTTTATTTTATTTATTTATTTATTTATTTATTTATTTATTTATTATTTTTTTATTATATATTTTTTTTATTATTTTTTTTTATTTTTATTTTTTTTAATCAATAAGAAGCACATCACATAATGAGATCTAAAATAATCAGAGATCACATTCTCTAAATATTTATAAACATTAAGATGATCAAAAATCATCTACCAGCCATGAGATCATACTGAATACAAGATCTGATCACAATCTGCACAGAAACAACTGAAATTAGAACAAATCAATAACGATTGCTGATATAATTGTCCACTTAAACTCATGCCTTATCCTTTTTCAACAAACAGCTTATGATTCGTTTAAGGTTCGATTAGATGCTTTAGAATGTTAGGACCCCACAATCATTTGGTAAAAACCCTCACCCAACCTCAGGATTTCTTGAATTATGAATCAATCTTCATAGAACAAGGCTTGTGCGTTAGTGTGCAAATATTTATAAACAGAATATTTCATTCTGAGAGAAACTCATCGATAAGATGATTTGACATAATTATATCAAAATAGTGAGAGCTCCAGATCTATACTCACGTATAACAGAGGAGATAACCATTTCAATATGTGCTGATGAGAGCTCCAGGTCAGTACTATCGTACAGCAGAGGAGATCATCACTCCAGGTCAGTACTCACGTACAGCAGAGGAGATAAGCACAGACACATGACACCTTAACACCAAACATACCAGCGATGGTTCTGGGTGATGACATAACAAAGCAAAATGGACGAAAGATTCATTCTCAATCCAATTTTTGTCAGGACTCAGTTTTTGTGCAAGCCAAAACGATTGAGTAAATCCAGACATTCTTAAGCATGATGTTTAATTTAATCATAAAGCTGCTGTCTACTTTATTCATCAGGCTGAGTCTATCAAGCATATCGTTAAAGAATCTGATCAATTTTCCTTTTTTAAAAAAATAATGTAAAACAGAATCCAGTATCAGTTACTATCATTTCTCATTGAAGTACCGGTCATGTATATAAAAATACTTAGAGAATATACAATCATTTCTCATCATGTTAAATTCCGATCTCAGAACTATGAAATTACTCCCCCAAATTTTTATTTTCATATTTCTATTATTATAAGTTAGCCAAAAATTTTGTTATATATATATATATTTTTTTTATTAATTTTTTTTTAATTTTAATCAAAGAAATAGAAAATGAAAATTTAAAAAGATATTAACCCAAGCATAGAAATCAATTCATAAAAACGAGGTTTATCAAATGTTTTTGTGAAAAGATCAGCTTTTTGATTTTTTGTATCGATGGGTATAATATTAATAAAACCCTTCTCTTGAGCATCACGAATCGCATGAATTCGTGTTTCAATATGCTTGGTGCGGGAATGATGAATGGGATTTTTAGCAATTCCAATGGCAGCCTCATTGTCACAGAATAAAGGTGTATGAAGAAAATTAATCCCATAATCAATCATTTGGTGTTGGATCCAGAGAACTTGAGAACAACAGCTGGATGCAGCAATGTATTCAGCTTCCCCTGTAGAAAGAGAAACAGTAGTTTGTTTCTTGCTCTGCCAGGATACCAAACAATTTCCCAAATATTGACAACCACCAGACACAGATTTTCTGTTTAACCTGCAACCATTGGAATCACTATCAGAGTAAGCATGTAAATCAAAATTCCCACCATATGGATACCACAATCCTAAACGAGACGATCCTTTGAGATAACGAAATATTCTTTTGATAGCTTTCTCATGAGATTTCTTTGGAGCCGACTGATATCTAGCACAGTAACCAACAGCGAAAGTGATATCAGGACGACTTGCAGTAAGATACATGAGAGAGCCAATCATAGATCTAAAAAGATGAGGATCAACTGGTTTTCCATTTTCATCCGGAGTGAGACAAGTCTGAGCCGTGAAGGGAGTCATCTCTGTAGAAGCATCATCCATCTTAAATTTCTTCAAAATATCTTTAATATACTTCTCCTGATGAATAAGAATTCCTTCTTGCTGTTGTTCAACTTGCAATCCAAGAAAGAAACACATTTCACCCATCATACTCATTTCAAACCTTTAGCTCATAACTTCTTCGAACTCTCTACACAATTGAGAATTTGTAGATCCAAAAATAATATCATCAACGTACACTTGGACAAATATCATTCCACCATTCACCTCTCTTTTGAATAAAGTCATATCAATGGTACCACGAGAGTAACCATTGATTAGAAGATATTGCGAAAGAGTCTCATACCAGATTTTGGGGGCCTGATGAAGACCATACAAAGATTTATCAAGCTTATACACTTTATCAGGAAAATCGGGATCTTCAAAGCCTGGTGGTTGACACACATATATCTCCTCATCAATGTCTCCGTAGAGAAAAGCACACTTCACATCCATCTGGTAAACTTTGAATTGTCTATGAGCAGCATGAGCAAGAAATATTCTGATTGCTTCAAGACGAGCAACTGGAGCAAAGACTTCTGTATAATCAATCCCTTCTTCTTGAGCAAAGCCTTGCACTACAAGTCTAGATTTGTTACGCACCACCACTCCCCGATCATCTGGTTTGTTCTTGAACACCCATTTTGTACCAATTGGATATTTGTTAGGAGGTAAATCAACTAAGATCCAAACCTTAAGCTTTCTGAACTGTTGAAGTTCCAATTGCATAGAATCTACCCAACAAGGATCTTGTAGAGCAGCATGAACATTTTTCGGGACAATTTGAGAGATGAAGCATGAGAAAAGACAAACATTAATTAGACCAGATTGACTTCGCGTGCGAACACCATCAGAAACAGATCCAATCACATTATCAAGTGGATGATCTTTCAGAGTTTTGTAATCACTTGAAGAAGGAAAGATGGTTGAAGAAGTATGACCCATATCTGGTGAAAGATTAGATGAAGGTGAATCAATGATATGTGTTGGATCAGGTAAATGAGAAGATGTAGGAGGTAAAGAATCAGATGATGGAGCCTGATCAGGCATTGGAGACGAAGAGCTGACATCAGTTGAAACAGCATCATTTACTAATGTGGTGGATTGAACAGACGATGGAGATGATGAAATAATGTTTGTTTGAGTACTTGGAATTGATGTATCATCATCGAAAACTGGCAGATTAAACGAATTGAACACCGTATCGGAGTCAAAGAACCATGCAGGTTCAGATTTAACTTCAGAAGGATTGGATTCCTGCCAATCAACATAGAATGACTCTTGAACAATACGTGTTCTCTTGTTATAAACCCGGTACGCCTTTTGTGAAGAAGAGTATCCAACAAAATAACACTCGTCAGAAACAGCACCAAATTTTGTCTTTTGAGATTGAGTATTCAAAAGAGTACAAGAACAGCCAAATGGTCGAAAGAAATCAATTAGTGGCTTCTTCTTATGAAAAAGTTCATAAGGAGTCTTCACTTTATCTTTCACAATTAACACCCTGTTTAGAACATAAGATGCACAATTGACAGCTTCAGCCCAGAAAATAATTGGTAATGAGGATTCTATCAGCATTGTACGAGCAGCTTCCACGAGAGTGCGATTCTTTCTTTCCGCAATACCATTCTGCTGGGGTGTTCTTGCAGCACTAAATTGTCAGCAGCTAAAGCTTTATCACACATGCATACTGGAGTACTTGATTTCCTTTCCTCAACAGTAGCAGCAACATCATCCTTCTCTTTTCCTATCTCATCTTTTGAATTTCTTTTCTCACTAGAACCTGTAGTTTCCTCTTTCCCATCTCCATCTGCCTTTTCTTCTTTCTCATTTACTGAAAATTCGTTTTCTCTTTTGAATTCCTTGAGCAGCACAAATCCATCTTCACCAACTTCCACTTCATTACCTTCCACAATCTCAGTAACTAACGCGTGATTTATCTCAGTTCTTGTTTCTTCCACCTCTGCACTCCAATCAAAGTTCGAGATCAAGGCCGACTCCTTTTTTGGCTTTACTTCTTCCTTTTCTTTCTCTGCTGTCAATCATGGTACTCCAGTGTTACTAGGATCTGTGACAATTGGTAATGGACATTCACGTTTAAAATGTCCCAATTGTTTATAATTAAAGCACCTCAATTTTGACTTATCAAATCCCAGTTTTGAGGTAGATGATTGACCACCAAAGTTCTTTCGTCCTGTTCTTTCCATGAATCTCCGGGCTCTTAAAGTTAACATCGCCATTTGCCATTGAATGTCAGTTTCTTCTAAATCATCAGGATCAACCTGATACATGTCCTCCATAGTCATTCCTTTACCTTTCAGTTCTCCAGCAACAAGAGCTTCATAGCTCTGAACAAACATTCCAAAAAGAGCCATTGTTTCAGATGGAATTGAAGTTTCAGCATTGACCTTAGAATTTCCCAATTCTTTTCCAACATGACTATTACCACTTGAGAAATTACTTGTGTTGCTTCCTCCTTGAATTGGATTTTGAATGTGAGAGTTTGCAGCGGATGACAACAAAGCAGCATTTTGAGAAAAACCAGATGTGGGCATCATAGTCTGGTTAAATTCTCTTCTTTTCATATCCAACTCAAAAGATTTCAACTTGTTAATGATATCCATTAACTTGTAATCTGTAAAACCTCTTTCTTGTTTAAGCATTCTCACTTGAAGACTCCACTGTGGTGGAAGAGAATTGAGAAGTCTATTAACTTGTTCACTGTTGGAGAGCCTTTCATCATACTTCTTTAGAGTGCTTGAGACGGTTAAGAAACGGTTTGTAAGATCTGTCAAACTTTCATTCTTGTATCCTACAAATGAATTGAACTCCTTTTCAGTCTGAATACTCTTGTTTTTTACCAAATCTGCATTCCCATCATAGAATTCATAGAGAGCATTGTAAAGGGATTTAGCATTTTTATGCTCTGCAAAACGGTTGTAGATGTCTGGAGCCAAACAGAGAGTTAGAGCACCAAAAGCCTTTTGATCACGATCAATCAATTTCAGATCTCTTTCAGTATAGGAAGATGGGTCTTTGTTCTGAGAAACAACATCACCAACAGTAACCGTAGGTATATGAGGACCTGAAATAATCGATTCCCATTGATTATGATCAGTGTAGAAAAAGAAAGCTTTGAGACATCTCTTCCAATCTTCAAAATTATCTCCATTAATGAGTCTTGGAGGTCTATTAGGAGCAACACTTTCAAGATCAGCAAGTGTAAGAGTAGTTAATTTCGACATGATAGTTTCGGCAGAAATGTTTATAATTTCGCTGACAAATTCGCAGAAAAAGGTGACTTGGATAATAATTTCGCTGAAACAGTACTTTCGCTGACAATTTCGCAGAAACTGACACTTTCGCTAGCAATTTCGCTAGCAATTTCGCTTGTTGACTGGTCACAAGCACTAATGAACTTTCGTTCAAGGAATTAGTTTCAGAGAAACTCTAGAAAACAACTTCAGATCCAAGATAACTCATAATTTCGCTGAAAGATGATGACAGTTTCGCTGTAAGAACAATAGTTTCGCTGATCGATCTCAAAACCCTTTTTTACCTCAAAATCAATCTGAAATCATCCAAAACTCAATGAATTTGAGATCTGATGATTGTAGAATCTTCCTCAATCAAAAACAAGCATAATTCAATCAATTTCCATTCCAAAAACAGCTGATAATCCAATGAAAATTGATTGAAATTAGATATTGACCAAAACCACAAAAACTCAACAAATTAAGAGCACTAAGGCTCTGATAACATATTGTTGGTTCATATGATCGAATAACAGTACAATTGAAGTGATGAATTGATCAATATCAAACATTCATGCTAAATAACAACAATTGAGAATATAGAAGATGAATCTAACACATATTTGATACTCAAAGGAACAATAGCAATCAATAACATCAAGCACAATAGTATTTCAGTGAGAAAACTGCTTAGAATTGGTAGCTTGCAATAAAGATCCACGATTAGGGTTTTGCAAGCTTACCTCACAAGGTGAATTGGCAAAAGTATATATAGCAGTCATAGTTTTGCTGACAGTTTCTCTACAGGCGAAACTGTCATGCCGAAACTATAGTTTCGCCCGGCAGAACACAAGTTCGCCGGGTAAACCAAAACAGCAAACTGTGAGCGAATGTATAGATTCGCTCACAGTTTCACTGGACTGCCAAAACTGCTAATTACTAAGAACATACAAAAGGAAACTAACAAAAGTCCTATTACAATGTAAAGTAAACAGCTATACTAAATTGAGTCCAACCTAACATGATCTTCACATTGACAAGACTTTATTCATAAGAAAGTCTGGGAAAGACAGTTTGCTCGTACAAGTCTATGTTGATGACATCATATTTGGTTCATCAAATGACCAAATGTGTAAGGACTTTGAGAGCATTATGAAAAAGAAATTTGAAATGAGTTCCATAGGAAAAATGGACTTTTTCCTTGAAACACAGGTAAAACAGATGAAAGAAGCGTTCTATCAATCAATCTAAGTATGTTCAAGACATCTTAGAAATATTTGATATAGAAGATTGCAAGCCAGCAAAGACTCCTATACCCAGAAATCACAATCTCTGTCATGACTCTAAGGGGGAGGATACTAATCAACATCAGTATAGGGCAATCACTGGATCTTTAATGTATCTAACAACAAGTAGACCTAATATCATGTTTGCAACCTGCATTTGTGCAAGATATCAGGCTGCTCCAAAGGTGTCTCATCTAGTTGCTGCCAAGAGAATCCTTAGATACCTTGAAGGAGAACCAAAATTGGGTCTCAGGTATCCAAGGAACAACAACTTCAATCTCTATGGCTACACTAATAGTGACTATGGTGGCTTCAACATCAACCAGATTTCAACATCAAGAGGATGTCAATTTTTTTGTGGAAGGATAATCTCATGGCAACGTAAGAAGCAATCCTGTGTCTCAACATCAACTGCTGAAGCTGAATACATTGATGCTGCTAGTTGTCGTGCTCAGCTGCTGTGGATTCGAAACCAGATGTTAGATTATGGATTCAATTTCATGGAGACTCCTATCCATATTAACAACAAGAGTGTCATTTCTATTACAGAAAATCCTGTCAAACACTCCAAGACAAAGCACACTGACATCAAGTACCATTTCATTAGAGATATTCATGAGAAAAACCTGATTAAACTAGTCAAAATTGATTCAAATGAACAATATGATGATTTGTTCACCAAGGCATTTGATGAACAAAGATTTAAGTATCTTATTATGGCTATTGGGATGATAAACATTAATTAGTCTATCTCATTTGAAAACGTTTTTAAAAATGTGTCTTGTATTTGTCAATACAATCTAAGTGTTGTTACAAAAAGTTTTTCTTCCAAATTTTACTAAGTGTAAGTTCTTCCGATAAGAAATTAACCCTCGGAAGATGTCATATATGTCTTCCAAAGGAAATTCCTCCAAGGTTAATCTTATCTTCCGAAGAGTTTTTAGTCTCGGAAGAAGCATTTGATGAAATATAAAATCTATTTCCGAAGCTTAACAAACTTCTTCACTCGGAAGGCCTTCTTACTCTTGGAAGTAAATTGGATAAATTTACCTTCGAAAGTAAGTTTGGCTTCGGAAGAAGATTACCTTCGGAAAAACTTTTACACTAAGAAGAAAGCTTTACTTTATATCGGAAATCTTTTGGGCCCCACTCTGAAAAAGGAAAAGATTTTATTAATGATGTCGAAATATTTTAAATGGATTTAACCTTACCACCATTGTCACATCATACCCCAAAGTGTCATTTCACCTTATCCATTTGCCATTTCACCCATTTAAATACTTCCGACCTCTTTCCTTAATCTTTTTACCAATTTCACAGCCCTAAGTTTCCTTTACCTCCGGTTTTACTCCCAAAATCAACCTCATTTCCTCTGTAACTTTCTCAAAAACAATGGCACTAAACCCTCAGCACAACTAAATCGCACTCCTTGACTCTTCCAAGGATGCTCACTTCTCTAAAATCATCCACTTCCTTACTCAATCCACCTACTACACTGCCCTAACTGTGAACCCCATTGTTTACTCAAACCAAATGGCAGAGTTTTGGGGGAATGGACAGATTGAAACCCTGAATGGAGTCAGGGTTTTAGGTCAATCATTTATGGCCAGGAATTGATCATATCCGTACAAACCATCAGGGAGCACCTTGAGCTCCATGATGAGGGTTCACCTACGGAATTCCCCAAATCAGACCTAGATGACACATATACCCAGATGGGATATGGTGGTGATGTGAGCAAGTCAACGGTGTACACGTTCAATTTCTCCTATAACTGGAAATTCCTGCTTCACATAGTCCTTCACTGCCTGTCAAATAAGTGTGGGGGCTGGGATCAAATTCCCTATGAACTAGGATGCCTAGTTCACGGGTTGGTAAAAGGCCTACGGTTCAACTACTCAAGGTTTGTGCTGACCAATCTTATGGGAAACCTTCAGAGGGAAACATTTTACATGTATCCCAGGTTTATTCAGCACATAATCAACTATGAGCTGGATCAGAGTAAGCTTGTCTATGCAACTGCTCTACTTGTCCCTCATATAAGCCGGTCATCTTCAAGGTGTTGAAGAGGGTATCCACCAACTTCACTGGAAGACACGCTGAGCTCCTTCCAGGTATGATTGAGCCAATGGCTCCTGGTGACATCCCTGTTAACCCCACAGGTGATGAACCCACACCAGCAATAACCACCACATTGCCAAATCTTCCTTCTCACCCCATCAAGATTACATACCAGAGACGCTCCAAGCGAACCTTTGTTCGATCTCCTCTGATTGAACAAGTTCCCCCTATTCTATCCAAAAGGGCTAGAATGGAAACATAGGCTCCCACTCAGTCTGAGGTCCCACCTTCCTTTACAACTGATCTCAATATGGGTATTGAGTCTCCTTAGTCTCAATCCCATGAGCCCCAAACCCAAGCTAAAAACCCTTACAATGAATCTATATACTCTCTTGAGCAGCCAAAAAAGGACAGCCCCATCATAGGCTCAATGCCATTAGACATTGATCAAGGTCCCGGGTCATTAGGCATAACTTCCATATCCTTTACCGACCTTCTTATAGGTACTGATGAAGAAATTATGTCTCTTCAAGGCCTTGAGGTTGATTTACAACACCTCTCTAAAAATCAACTAAGCCTAGAGAGATCTCTGATTTCTAGTCCCTATCAGCAAACCCAAACTAAGGTGAGTCCCACTGGTGTGGAAAAGACTCATGTAGATTCAACTGCCACTACTGAAGGTGCCTCAATGGACCCTCAGAACAGTGGTAACATATCTGAGACTGAAACTACGGCAACCGTACCTTTTGATGACTCTGAAAGAGACATCATTAAGCAAGGGACCAGGGCGCCAAGAAACCACATCTGGTGCTGAGGGTGAACATACTAGGTATGTTACCTCATCTCCCAGTGATTCTTCTAAAGAAGATGAGGGAAGTATGCAACTCACCATTCAAGACCTACTTTCTAAAGACTCAAACCTTGAATCCAGGGTTAAGACTTTAGAGGATAGGTCTGCCACTCAGCAACTAGAGATTGAAAATCTCAAGGCTCAACTAGCTAAGAAACAGATTAAGAGATCTGTTAGCCGTGTACCAGTACAAGTCTCTCTAACTTCCTCCTCTAGCTCATCTAGCTCTCAAGATTATGCTACCAAAAAGGGGGAGAATGTTTAGAGTGAAACACACATGGAGCAACAAAGATTAGTTCTCTCTACACTCTCTTTAAGATATCCTACTCGGCAATCAATTGTTTTCCCTGAGCCTCCTCCTGTCATCCTTCAAGTGGACCCAAGGATGCTCATTGATTTGAATTGATTCCTAACCAAATTTTTGATGAGCTCCTCACTTGAACACCCAAGCCCAGATGTTGCTTTGGCATATTTTGGAGCTGAAGAGCTTCAGAGGTGGAGTACACCATCTACCACTGTCAAGGGAGTTGGTTAACCTAAGGTTCACATTGAAGCTGAGATTGAATTCGAAGGGGATATGGGGTCTGATGGCCCAGCAACTGAAACAGTTGGGACTGATATGTAAATAAATATACATGTTAATAATGCATATCTTTACCCATCTTAAGTGTTTTTTGTTACAAATTCATCTTTATCTATACTTAATTATGATTAATTTTGATTTGTAGTTTTGAATGGTTGCTTGATGATTTTAAAAGGAAAAGACAAGAAATACATGAAGATTTCGAAAGGTTAGAGGCTGTTATGGTCATGACTGATTCTGTCAGGGCCATAACATGCATCAGGCCCCTATTTCCTGCGTACTATGGTCATGACTGATTCTGTCATAGGCATAACACGCATCAGACCCCCTTTTAAACCCTTCTTCTTCTTCATTTTGGGGGAGATGAATTTTGGAAAAAAAACCCTAGTTTTCTCCATTCTTGTGGCAACTTTCAAGGAGTTCTTTCAAGAGTTCAAGCTAGGTTGAAGATCAAGCATTTCAAAGGAAGATTCAATTCCACACAACCCACCTCTACTCATCTTTGGTTTGAAAATCTCTAGATCTACATGTTTTCTTCCGTTGTTATGAGTTTTGTTGTGGTTTTTGTAAGCCTTATGGGCTAAACACTCTTTATCACTTAGATTAGATGAAGCTTAGCATACTTTGACATATTACTTGTAACTTTTGGTGATGATTAGGTCAATGTTTATTACAAGGCTTTGAATGTTCTTCAATGATTATGTATGCTTGTTGGAATTGGTGAAATGATGAATCTTGTGGGTGTTATAATCACATATTGTTGGAAAACTTTGTGTTTTAGAACATGTATTCATGAAATGCATACATTAGTATGTGGTTTATGGCATTTGACTAGGAATGGTAAATGATGATTGATTATCTAGTCATGTTAAACAAGTGTGCATCCAAATACATGTGTTCATGAAAACCATTGTGTTTGTTATGAATATATCCTAACATTGTGTATGTGTAACCATATATAATGTGCATATTTATGATTCGTGTATTCGTGTTAGGGCATTCATAAATTGAAGAATTTACATAGCTATTGTTACATTACGTGAATTGAGGTGGTTACCATGTGTTTATCGTGCTAACTTTCCAAATATTTATGGGTTTGGTATCCTTGATGGGAGTCCTAACCATCTTCAACTTTGGCTTAATAATATCATTAGGTCTTCTTGGCATAACTTTAGGTGGCTATTATGTGTTTATCGTCTTAGCTTTCCAACGAGTTATAAAATTAGATAAACTTGATAGGAGTCTAATTTGTATCAATATTCCATATGTAGAAGATGATCTCACCATAGGTTCATGTATGTTGTCATTGTTTTGCTAAGCAAATTCAAAGTCTAAGTGATATCTTCCTCTAATTGATTATCTTCATCTTCGTCTACTTCATCTATTAGTTTAATTATTAGCTAAATTAGTTAGTCATATTATTCACAAATTATATTTCATCGGCTAGATAATGACAAAGACTTAGTATTAGGAGCTTTCGTGTCCACGGATCGATACTTGGTTCTTACCAAAAGCTATACTACTATCTGATAGGTACACTTGCCTATTGTGTGTGTAGTTAGTCATAAGGTGAAAATCATTTTTATAAATTTAAATCTTAATTGTGTAAAATCCATTATCAATATATATATATCAAACACACATCAAGTCTTTGGCGTCGTTGCCGGGGACACGACAATTCTGAGAACGATTCGAATCATTACTTTAGCCAATCCTTTGTAGTTACTTAGTTAAGTATAGTTAATTGTTACATTTGTCTTTCTTCACCTGTTGGGTAGTGTTTGTGTTTTCAGGAAGCTTATGTCCGCATCTTCACCGGTTGAGGATCTTGTAGAACCTTTTTCCAAACCCGAAAAGGTAATCAGAAGAAACTTGAGGGCAAGATCCCAAAAGGTAGCACAAGAAATCGAAGGTGAAGCGACGAGGCTAGAATACTCAAACAAAACCGAAAGTGAAAAGGAGGATACAAACAAAACCGAAAGTGAAGGAGAGCACATCGAAGACACAATGACGGGGCAAGAAAATAGAAGAACAATCTATGATTTTGCCAAACCTGTTAGATCTAAGATCAGTAGATCTAGTCCATTTTGTATAGGCTTTTGAATTAATATCTGTAATGAATGGTAGTAATTCATTATTCTGTATGCATTATATGTATAGGTTAACCCATATATATGTGTGTTGATTTATGTATGTTTGCAGGTACAAACATTATACTTAGTCAATTTCTGAAATTGACTAAGTGTAAGAAACATCTACGGATGAAGATTTTGTTCTTCCGTAGATATGTTTCTTACAAGTAAAATGCATCCAAAGACCTTCTGCGGATGAACAACCAGCTCTGAGGATGGAAGAACAAGATTGCTTCGAAAGAACAAGATTGCTTCGGAAGAACAATATACCCTTGGAAGAACAAGACTCCTGCGGAAGAACAAACATCTACAGAAGACAATATTCCTACGGAGTCCAAACACTTGTATAATACAAGTGATACAAGTCAACAAGGCAATTATGCGAATCCCAAGAAATCCAATGATTCCTTAACACAAACAAATCAAATCCCAAGAGATCCGATGTTTCCTTAACAGAAACATCATTGTCTATATAAATGGATCCTAGGTTTAGAATTAATAACGGCGATAGCAATACGACAATTCCACAATAGAAAACATCACATCACACAACCAAACCCTAGCAGCCGTCACATCATTCAATTCACAAAATTTAATATCATTCGTTCATTATTTGTAATCATTAACTTGTTTGAATGAAATACATTTGAATTTAAACTTTGCTCATTCATTAATTGTGTTTCTTTCACCGTGTTCTTAAATCTTTATTGATATTGAAATTTATTACAAACAATTAAACCAAGCCAACGTTGTTTCCGCAAACGTTGACTTGATTTCAACCAACGCTTATAATTCCTGATTGCGATCCTTGGATTCACAGGTGGTATCAGAGCCAAGTGCTCATTGATTTAGATCGATTGATCTATCAGTGTTAGTTGTGTTTGATTGTTTTTTGAATTCTGTAGATTGGTCAGTTTTTACTGATTAGATCTATTGTTTTTAAACAAAAGAGTTTGTGTGAAACTTGATTTGTCGTTCAGCAGTACACTGTTAGATTAACTTGGATCTGTATTCAAGTCGATTGAATAGCAGATCTTAGTTATTGACCAGCATCACTATCTTGTTCATATCCTTTAAACAAATTCATTAGTTAACATCTCAGATCTTAACTAATCATGAGCAACTTTAGTGGATCATCTTACCAACCGCCGAAGTTGAAAACAAAAGCAGACTTCAAATCATGGAAAATCAAGTTCAGGAATCATGTAAATTATATAGATTCTGACTTATGGGTCTCTAAAACAGAACGTCCTTATATTCCACCCACCCTCGGGCCGGATTATAATGATAACAATCAACCGATAAGCAAGAAAGATCTTTCACCTTATGATATTAAGAAGGTTAAAGTTGATATCAAAGCATATAGCTTGCTTAGTATGGCTTTACCAAAAGAAATATTGATCAGATGTGAAAATTATAAAACAGCAAATTCCGTGTGGAAGACTCTTCATACACTCTGTGAAGGGAGTGATGAAATCCGAAGTATTAGGAAGGACACCCTGCGTTCACAATATGAAACATTTCATCATATTGAGGGTGAATAAATTCCTCAACAACTCCACAGGTTTATGCAACTTGTTACAGAAATGAACATTCTGGAATTGAAATACACAGATGAGGAACTGAACAAGAAAATACTCCATACTTTACCAGAATGTTGGAAGCAAACTGTATCCATGTTCAAGAATACCATAGATCTCAAAGCAGTCGGACTAGACACTCTAGTGGCTAAAGTTGAGGCTCTTGAATTGGATGAGAAATCAAGAAACAAGAGTGTAAGAACTCATGTATCACCATATCACTTTAAAGAAACAAGATGTGCTGGAAGTGCTTTCATGTCCAGTAATGATGGTGATAACTCTTGTACTTTGAGTGAAGATGAAGAGGAAGTAAGTTTCTATGCTTCAAAACGTCCTAAGAAATCTTCTCAAAGTAAGTCAAGAAAAGAGAAAGAAAGAACTGATGATCAAAGAGATAAATCATCCGAAAAACCATCATCCAACAATCAATCAGAGTCTATTACTGTCATTCTAGACTCTGAAGAACAAAAGGCAGCTTTTGCAGCTTTCAGTTCAAGCTTTCAAGCTTACCTAGGAACTACATTGCCCACTGCTAACATGTGCCAACAAGATTTAGAAGAACTGCCTCTGGATGTAGTGGAGGAGATGGATCTACAATGGCAAATGGCAATGCTTGCTTATAGAGCCAAACAATATCTAAGAAGAAACAAGAATTTGGCTGCTACAAGTAAATCATCATGTATTGGAGTTAATAAGTCAAAGGTAAGATGCTTCAAGTGCAATCTCTATGGACACTTTTCTAGAGAATGCAATCAACAAAATTCCGACACAACACAACATCAGAATCATCAGGCCAAACAACCCCCATCAACTCAAAGATTTTTTAGACAGCCACAACTGACCAACTCATCCCCACTAGCCACCAATTCACCAGCAGGAACTAGCAACTCTATAGAATCTGGGCTGATCATTCTTCAAGATGGAACCTATGACTGGATTTTGTATGAGAAGGAAGTCTTAGAAGAAAATCAAGCTCAAATGGCTCACATGGAAAACAAAGTTCCACCCATGGCAAGTGAGGTAAGAGACAGGTTATGTTCATCAATATGTGTTGAGGAAGTAGAAAGATATAGAGTCCATGCTCAATAATTAGCTGATAAAGTTAAAGAAACAATGATTTTGAATGAATCTCATGTAAGAGAACATAAATTATATCAAACTAAAATTAACTCTTTACAAAAGGATTTAGACAAAATTGTTTCTGAAAATTATAGTTTGAAAGCACAAGTTGAGCATCTGACCACTTCCTTAACCAACTCCATGGCTGATCATGCATCAACTGAAGTGAAACCTCAAAAGTTTCAGCTCTCATCTCAGCAATATGAATAATTACAAAATTCTCATACTGAATCAAAGAACAGGTTTGGGTTGGGTTATAATGCTGTGGCACCTCCTGTTAACAATAACTATGTTCCTTTGCCTGAATTACAAATAATCTGTCAAAACATTTTGTGCCTAGCACCAATATAGGAACTAGCTCTAATCAACAAAACATTGATAATAAATCTGAGGTGAATGAAACTGAGTCTTCTGAATCAGAAAAGATTAATCAATTTAATTCAGAATTTGACTTTAATGAGTGGGATGACTTGGATGATTCTGATGAACATGATGATGATCTTCTTAATAAGGGTAAGAATGTTGTTTTTGAAACAAATATTCCAAAAGTGCTTGAAGAAACAAAGCTGTCATACCCTCCTAAACAAAGAAACATGTTGAAAACCATCTGCAAGAGAATAGCTCAGTTAAATGAAGGTCTTCAAGAGCTAAATCAGCAACAAACTTCCTCCAATAAAGTAAATGAGAAATCTGCCTCTACTGAGGAAAGACACAAATCCATGGAAAAAGGAAAGAAAAAGGCATCAGCAGATCATCAGCAGAAGAAGAACCTCTTTCAAGTACCAGATCTGCGGAAAAAGAAAACTTCAGTAGAAGTTAATATTGATTCAGTAGATGATCTACGGAAGAGGAATTCAGCAACAAACAATCAAAAGCTGCATAAAGTGGAAAAGAAAGAATCTACTCCAAAGCTGAAGAAGAATGAACAACCTCAAAAGTTAGCAAACCATAAGAATGATTCTGAGAAAGAATCAGATGAGAAGTATTGCAAATGGTGTGATATGAAAAATCACAATACTGAAGATTGTTACTTCAGTAGCTACTGCTTTATTTGCAATATGAACAATCACATGACTGCTGACTGCTACTTCAACAAACATTGTGCTACCTGCAACAAAAATAACCATTCCACTCAGGAATGTTATTTCAACAAAAAGAACAAGACAAAAGGCACAAAGAAGAAAGAATCAGATAAGTCTGAATCAGACACTCAATCTACTGATTGTGAAAAGGGTTCAAAACTGAAGAAGTCTGAACTAAAATCAAAGTCAAAATCAAAGGACAAAACATCCTCAAGTGCTCATCCATCAAAGAAAAGATCAACTTTCCAGCAATCAAAAACACCTCACAAAAGGGTAGATTTGACTGATAAGGAAACAAAGGATGATGATGTATTCTTTGATAATTTTGAAAAGGGAATTCATATACCTCATTCAAAAACAAAAGATTGTGAGACATTTAATCATAAAGTTTCATTATCAAAACCAAAGCCTCAAATGAACAAAAATAAGTTGAATCAAGAAGAAATTGGGAAACAAGAACCTAGTTCATCAATATGCCCTTCAACAGAATCATCCTCATCTGAAACAATTCAGAATGAATCAATCAAATCTAAAACTGAAACTTCAAGGCTTGTTCATGAAGGAGTAACTATTTTAGACACTGCTGACAAACCCAAGATCATTAAGACTTGGGTTGTCAATTCTAACTAATTTATTTCTGAATGCAGGAACAATATTGGAGAGCTGACAACAAGTGGTATGTTGACAGTGATTGTTCCATGCATATGACAGGAAATTGTTCACTTCTCCATGATTTCAAGCATAAAAATGCTTCTTATGTGGCATTTGGTGGGGATCAAAAGGGAGGTAAAATTGTTGGTGAAGGAATGATAACAAATGGTGTGCTCAAATTTGAGAAAGTAAATTATTGTGAAAATTTACAGTATAATTTACTAAGTGTGTCTCAAATTTGTGATCAAAATTATACCATATTGTTTGATAATGCTAACTGTTACATTCTTAAGCTAGGTTTTTCTGTTCCAGAAGACTGGGTCCTCCTCAAAACAGCAAGAAAAGGAAACACTTATGTTTTGGACATGAACAACACCTCACTCACAAAACATGAAACATGCCTTCTATCTAAGTTATCAGAAGATATATCTCAATTGTGGCACAGAAGACTTGTCCATTCTAACATGAAGAACATAAACAAATTGGTGAAAAATGACTTAGTCATTGGATTGCCAAACAAAGAGTTTCATTGCTCAACTCACTGTTCTTCTTGTTACAAAGGAAAACAACATAGAGTGTCACATAAATCCAAAAATATCAATATTAATACTACACCACTCAAATTGCTTCACATGGATCTGTTCGGTCCTACCAATGTGATGAGCATTGGAAAAAGGCAATATTGTTTGGTGATAGATGATGATTTCACAAGATTCACATGGGTCTTTTTCTTAAAACAAAAGAGTGAAACATCAGAAACATTAATGGACTTTGTGATCAAGATTAAGAATCAACTTGATGCAAAAGTTAAAATTTTTAGGAGTGACAATGGTACTGAATTTGTCAATTTTGAACTGGATTCCTTTTGCAGGAGCAAAGGTATAGCAAGGTAATTCAGTGCACCAAGAACTCCACAACAAAATGGAGTTGCTGAAAGAAGAAACAGAACTCTCATTGAAGCAGCCAAAACAATGCTAGCTGATTCACAATTGCCCATCACCTTTTGGGCTGAGGTAGTGAATACTGCATGCAATGTTCAAAACAGAACATTAATTGTCAAAAAACACAACAGAACTCCTTATGAGCTCTTGTTTAAAAGAAAACCATACATAGGATATTTTAGAGTTTTTGGATTTCATGTATCTGTTTTAAACATAAAAGAGTCATTGGGAAAAATTTTAGAAAAAACATATGATTGTTTCTTTGTTGGATATTCTTCAACTTCTAAATCTTATAGGATCTATATTCCACAAAATAACATTGTGAAAAAAACTCCTAATGTATCCTTTGATGAATCTGTATTCACTAAGTCAGTTAAAGGTTCATCATGGTTGTTTGACATAGATGCTCTAACTGAATCATTTAACTATAATTATTTGAACACTGTAGGATCTAGTGAAGTATGTTATCCATTTGTTCCACCTCATATGAATGAAGTAACATTATCTGCTGATCTTCCAAGGATACACACATCCTCGGGTGGAAACACTTCAGCAGCAGCTGCTGACACTGCATGTGGAAATGAACACTGTGCATCCGGAGATGTGAATGCTGTCCCTACAACAGATCCATGCTCTCAAGTGAATACAACAAACATTGGAAATGTTTCAAGTCCTCACTTATCATCCGGAGAAGTTGCTGTAACTCCTACGAAAGAGTTAAATGATTCCGGAGTTCCTATAACTCCTACGGAAGAGCAAACTGATTCCGGAGAAGTTCCTATAACTCCTACGGAAGAGCAAACTGATTCCAGAGAAGTTCCTATAACTCCCACATAAGAGCAAACTGATTCTGGAGATGCCCCTACAGCTCATGCAGAAGACACTCATGATCCTACACCACATGTTGAACATTTTGACTACTTCCTAAACTCTCAACCTGGGTTGGATCAGTCTGAGCCAATGGAAATGACTAACCTGGAATCATCTATTCCAGTTGAATCAACTCCATCAATGAGAATCCATAAGACTCATCCAGTCAACAACATCATTGGAGATCTTACAAAGAGAACTACAAGAAGCCAAAGTGGTACTGCCAACCTTTGTCTCTTCTGTTGTTTTCTTTCACAAGTGGTTCCTCCAAACATCACTGCTGCTTTAAAAGACAATAGTTGGATTGAAGTTATGCAAGAAGAGCTTCAACAATTTAGAAAGCAAAAAGTATGGTCTCTAGTTGATTTACCTAAAGGCCAACATCCTACTGGAACAAGGTGGCTATACAAAAACAAACTGGATGATAGAGGGATTATTGTAAGAAATAAAGCAAGGTTGATTGCACAAGGATACACACAAGAAGAGGGGATAGACTATGATGAAGTTTTTGCACCAGTTGTAAGAATTGAAGCCATAAGAGTGTTCCTAGCTTATGCATCATATAAGAAGTTCACTGTGTATCAGATGGATGTCAAGTGTGCATTCCTATATGAGAAAATTGATGAGGAAGTTTATGTGTCACAACCCCCTGGTTTTGAAGATCCTCATTATCCACATAGGGTATACAAGCTAGATAAAGCCTTGTATGGTCTTCACCAAGCACCAAGAAAGTGGTATGAAACACTATCATCTTTCTTGCTCAAGCATGGCTACAAAAGAGGAACCATTGATCAGACACTCTTTCTCAAACAAGAACATCAAGATCTCTTAGTTGTTCAAATATATGTTGATGACATTATATTTGGCTCAACTAATAAGAGATTGTGTGTAAATTCAAAGAGCTGATGAAATCTGAATTCAGATGAGTTCAATGGGTGAATTAAATTTCTTTCTTGGTCTTCAAGTTCATTAAAAACCAGATGGGATATTCATCAATCAAGAAAAATACATACATCAAATTTTGAAGAAATACAATCTTGCTGATGTATCCTCATGCAAAACACCAGCATCAACAATTGATAAGATTGTACCTGATCCTTTAGGAAAATCTATTGATCAAAAATTATATAGATCAATGATAGGATCACTTATGTATCTAACTGTCAGTAGACCTGACATTATGTTTGCTGTGTGTGTGTGTGTGTGCTAGGTACCAATCTGATCCAAAGGAGTCTCATCTGAATGTTATGAAAAGGATATTTAGATACATCAAAGGAAAACCAGGACTTGGTCTTTGGTATCCAAAGGATGGTGACTTTACACTCTACTCATACTCAGACAGTGACTATGGTGGATGTAACAGTAACAGAAAATCCACAACTGGTGGATGTCAAGTCATCGGACCAAGACTAGTATCATGGCAGTGCAAGAAACAAACCAATGTATCTGTATCCACAGCTGAGGCTGAGTACATAGCTGCTTCAGCTAGTTGCTCTCAAGTACTTTGGTTGCAAAACCAATTGCTTGACTATGGTTACAACTTCCTTCAAACTTTAATTTACATAGACAATTTTGCTGCTATGTTTATAACTGCTAATCCTGTGCAACATAGTAAAACAAAACATATTAAGATAAGATATCATTTTCTGAGAGATTGCTCAGAAAAGGGTTTGATTAAGTTAGTCAAATTGGATACAACAAATCAGCTTGTGTAACTCCAGGATAATCAAACTTGAATCAAATCATGAAGATTATAGATCAAATAATGATGAACACAATGAAAACCCTTTGATCTCTATTGATTGCTAATAATATTGTTTACAAGTAAATCCCTCAATCAATTGGTCATGTAACCATTAACCAACACTAATGATAATTAACCTATTTATAGTCTAGACTAATATTCACTAATTGCACTTAACTCCCTACACTTAAGCTAATTAATACAAAATTACATATTAAGCATAAAAATGACTAGAAACAAGATAAAATATATTTTGTTCACACAAAATATATTTATTACAATATAACTCCTAGTCATCTAAATGTTCAACGTCTCGTCTCAGTTCCTCGTCTCGAATGTGTCGGGTTTGACTTTTGTTGACTTTGACCATGACGTTGACTTTTGTTGACTTTGACTGTGTTGATAATATAGACTATCTTGTACAGCTCCAACAATACTCCCCCTTAGTCTATCATTATCAACATCTTCAAACGAAATCAGCACCGAGAAGTCAACTTTAGAAAGATCTTCATATTGAAGCTTTCTGAATTTGATGAGAAAAATTATTCATCTTATAAGCTCCCCCTATTTATATGCTCCCCCTTTTCCAGTACTTCCTTTGTGAAAATATTGGAACAACTATCCCAAATCTCTGAACTTGAGTGCCTCAGAAGATGTAGGAGGAGGATTCCTAGCTCGGTATCTTCTACAAACTTTGACTTGACTTGAAGATGTTGAATTTGACTTGAAGAACAGATTCTCTGATCAGGTATACTGCTCAACTGATGATTGGCCATCACTTACAGCAAAAATCTGAAACACATTCACAAACACAATCTCGACATTTCTAATTAGATCATTTTATTTTAACAAAATAAACCCGTGTTTATCTGTGATTAAAACAAACGAATCCATGTCCATTTGAGCATATTCCGTGAAAATCATGAATATGATAATATTGTAACAACATAATATGCAAAACCTAAAAAAAAAATTTGAAATGAAAATTTATTATAATTTTTTATTTTTATTATATACATTTATTATAACATTTTTTATCTATTTTTTTATTTTTATATTTCTTTATATATAACCAAGAACTGAATTGATCATAAGATCACATCCTCAAGATATACTTTAGCACAAAGATGAAATTAATCATCGACAAGCAATGAGATCACACTGATAACTGAATCTAATAACAGTCTTTGAATGATTTTGAAATTCTCAAACAGATCAATAACGATTGCTGATATGTTTGTCCACTTAAACCCATGCCCTATCTTTTTCAACAAGTAGCAGATGATTCGTTAAGGTTCGATTAAATACTTTAGAATGCTAGGACCCCACAATCATTTGGTAAAAACCCTCACCCAACCTCAGGATTTCTTGAATTTTGTTACGATCTTTATAGAGCAAGGCGTGTGCATTAGTGTGCAAGTGATTATCAACAGAATATTGCATTCTGTGATGAATTCATCGTTTAGATGATTTGACACTACTTAGACAAAAATGGTGAGAGCTCCAGGTCTATACTCACGTATAACAAAGGAGATGACCATTTAATTATGTGCCGATGAGAGCTCCAGGTCAGTACTATCGTACAACAAAGGAGATCATCGCTCCAGGTCAGTACTTCCGTACAGCAGAGGAGATTAGCACAAACACAAGGCACATAAATACACCAATCATGGCTCAAAGATATGGCTTATATGATTTATATCATGGTGGGTGAAAGATCAATTCTCAATCCAATTTTTGTCGGGACTCAGTTTTCATGCAAGCCAAAATGATTGCGTAAATCCAGACATCCCTAAGCATATATTTTAATTTAAATCATTATGCTGCTGTCTACTTTATTCTTCAGGCTGAGTCTACCAAGCATATCATTAAAGAATCTGTTTATTTTTCTATTATTTGCAATTAAATAGAAGATATAAATCAGATAACAACATCAGTTACTATCATTTCTTATTTTATAAACGCAAGTCATGCAAAAACAAGCATTTCAAGATGATATACAATCATTTCTCAGTCATCTCGAATCAAGTTCCCAGTTCTCTTTTTATTTTTATTTACTTATACTCTCCCCCTAAATTTTTATTTTTGCAAACTTTTTTTTTATTTTTTTTATTTTTTTATTATTTTTTTATTTTTAAATTTTTTTTATAAAACTATGCAAAAATAAAAATTTACCAAAGAAGATCTTCCAAATTACACTCATAACAAGATAAGAAATGAATAATCAAGAAATATGTAGTGACTATGAATTGAGAACTGCGATTGTGCAGATAAAAATCCAGATTGTGGATAAAATACCATGACCTTAACATGTTTGTTCCGCCTCAAAATTGAACTAGAAACAATCTCTGTCAGTAAACCGGATTACTAACAATCCTCCTAAATTGTTCCTGCACTCATTAACAAATTAGTTAGAAAGGGGAACTTAGGCCATCGAAGTCCTAGAAGTTCCATTTTCATCGATATAAGAAACCTGCTTCTGCACACAAACGTTTAAACAATCGAGAATGTCTGTATCCTTCTTTTTAATTTGTCAAATTTGTTTCGGTTCAATTAATTTGGATTTGAATGAATTAAATTTGGAAATCATTTTCTGTTTAAGATCGGAAGGAAAAGAATTTGGTTTTGAACCTTTGGTCATTTTCATCTTTGAATCATGTGAAACCGGCTTCACATGAAAAGGTTTAGATGGAGGGTTTTTCATCCAACCATTCAAAGATGTGTGCTTTTTAACTCTTGATCCAGAGAAGCAACCCGTGTTGCCTTTACCGTCTGGAACATTCTTTGTAGACTTACATTTGGAGAAGCAATTCGTTTTGCCTTTACCATTCGAAGCAAGTCTTTGAGGGCACTTCTTTACCACATGACCTTCTTTTCCACACTCAAAACAAGCCTTGAAAGGCTTTTGATGCTTGACTGACCCGTGTGGTGCATTTGGAATTGGAGATTGCTTTGAGGTTGTTGCAGATTCTTGCTTGTTTTGGTGTTTGCTGTGCTGAACAGTGAATGAGATCTTCACTGATTGACAGGGTTGTTTTGCTGTTGGAGTAGAGATCCGTATAGGTCTTTATTTAGCTTTTGGAAGCTTTTGAGACTTGACAATGTTAGGAGATATCTTGATCTATGAGGAACCAACACGCTCCTCTATGTTTGATTCATCATCTGAGCTTATCCAGTCTCGTATACATAAATCTGCTTCCAAAGGATCATGACTGACACATCTTATTGTGTCAGCTTTGGTTATAGAATTTTGATTGCCTGACGATTCAACAACTGTTCCTTCTTTGACAAACCTGACAGGAACAAACGAAGAAATGTTACCTGTTTTGAATTTGTTGAAGAAGGTTGGAGAAGCAACTGATATTGGTGTTGGAGCATCAGAAGTGGAATCGGCATTAATTCTTATCAGTGCCTGAGGAATCCTAAACCTACAGGAGAATCCTGCACATCTCTAACCTCTTTAAGATTAACACTGCTTAAACTTGCATTTAAATGATTAGTTTCTGCAGCTTCAATCAAATCATTTGTTGAATGAGGTCTGGGGATTGGTGAATAACATAAAGTAGAAGGAGGTGGAACTGAATTAAATACAGTTTCACCATCAGATTTATATCCAATCCCATGTTTTACCCGCACCCCTTGTTGTTTAGTAATAAGCTCATCCTTTTTCATGTGTGAAAGGGTCCATTTATCAAGCTTTGTTTGAAGCTGAGTTGTTTCAAATTGAGCTAAAACAGCCCTTTCTCTCAAAATATTAATTTCAATGTTACGCTCCAAAATGGTTCTTCTTAAAAGATCATTTTCAGCCAATGCTTCATTAAGTTTTCTTGAAAAAGCAATTTCATTTTTCTTTAATTCCTGATTGATTATTTTTAATTCCTTTTCATTTTCTAGTAACAATCTGTTGGCCTTATAAATCCCAAATAATCTGATTTTGCAAGATGAAGAACACATATCCTGAACAGTCTCATAAGGAAGACCCATGATAGTTCGTTCTGCAGCTAAGCTCTTTTCACAGTTGCAAACCCTTGTGATTTTTTGTTGTTCCTCTTCCGTTACCTTCAGCATCTCGTCAGTCTCAGATTCTTTCTTTCTGTTATCAGCTTTTCCAGCCTTATCATCATCGGTTCTCACAGACTCCAGTTTACTGTCATTGTCGACTCTTAAAGCTTCACGATTCTCTTCAATAGTTTCTCTGAATTTAGAGTTTAAATCCGAATCAATTCTCAATAACTTTAACTTTTCAATCATCTCTGTTTTGTAATCAAGTATGCTTGTTACAGAAGAAACAAGATCAGTATTAAGCGCATGGGTTTGATGTTGGAACATGGCTTGTTGAAATTCGTTTCTTTGGATATCCAGCTCGAGAGATTTTATTCTGTCGATCATATCCATAAGTTTTGTGTCGACATAACCTCTTTCTTACTTTAGCATTTTAACTTGATGATCCCATGCAGACGGAAGAGAGTTAAGAAGCTTTTGAATTTGTTCATGATTACTGAGATCAGAAACATGCTTCTTTAGATTATTTGCCATCTTTAAGAATCGATCAATCAAATCTGACAATTTCTCTTTCTTTGTACCTGCAAAAGAGTCAAACCGGCTTTGTGCCGTTGTGAGATTATCTGATTTAAAATCTTCCGAAGATGACATTTTATTAAAAATTGTGAACAATTAAACGCCCCAAAAATATTTTTTCCAAAAAGTTTAGAATAATTCTCCCCCGGGAAAAATATTATTTTTAAATGTCACGCTAGAAAATCTTAGCAACTGGGGTCAAGCTTGAACTTTCGCAGAGCTAATTTCGCAGAAAAATCTAGTTTCGCTGAGCCGACAGTAGTTTCGCTGGAAATTTCGGCAGCAGTTTCGCTAGCCAAATGCTTTAGACTGCTTAGTTTCGCCGACAATTTCGCACAAAACAAGTTTGAACTTTCGTTCAAAGATACTTTCGACAGCAATTTCGCTTGTAATATGCACACAAGCATTGTTGGACTTTCGTTCAAGATCACTACTTTCGCAGAGATGCTGAAATTAACTACAAAGTGTAAAACACTTGTAGTTTCGCTGAAAGAACATGCAGTTTCGCCGGATGAATTGGTAATTTCGCTGGACGAAGGTGAAAAGCTTTTTCAACACAAAATAAATCTGAAATCGTCCAAATCTCAATGGATTTGAAACCTGATGATTAACAGAGCTTTCCCAACCAATAACAAGCAAACTTCAATCAATTTCCATATCAATAACACTCAAATTTGATCCGAAATTGATGAAAATATGATATTGAATAAAAACAACCAAAACCTCAACTTCTCTTTCTAAAAATCATCAAATCTTTAGTGAATTTGATCCAACCTGGCTTTGATACAAAATTGTAACTCCAGGATAATCAAACTTGAATCAAATCATGAAGATTATAGATCAAATAATGATGAACACAATGAAAACCCTTTGATCTCTATTGATTGCTAATAATATTGTTTACAAGTAAATCCCATAATAGAATGGGGATATGTTGAGAAGACCAAAGAATTAGTGCTGCTAAGGAATGCAGAAGGAAAGAAAGCTGAAAGAATCAGAATATTTGACCCACTGGAGATCAAACTGCTCCACCCTAGCTATACTTCATACCTTCACGACAAATTCTTCCCAAAGCTAACTGATGAAAGGGCTCAGAATGACTTGTGTCTATATGTGCACATGGTTCAAGTTGTGGATAAGTTGTATGCCAAAGCATATAAGAGAAGAAGGCATAATGCTGGGATGCTGAAGGGAGCCAACATTAAAGATATATCAGAATTGAGAATCTCAAAAGAAGATGAGCTGGAAATTATTAACAATCAATGTGTTGTGGAAACCCTCACCACTGAAGAAGATGTATTGGGGTTGACTTTTGAGACACTCCAAAGGATATGCAGAATGGAGATCAAGTACAAATACGATGATCAAAAGGATACAGTATCATATTTCAACAAGAAAATGGTTTCAAGATTAAAGGAGCTTTTAGTTTTGAAGAAATGATTTCAAGTATCTAAGCCTAAGGGGGAGTATTGTTAGGTCTAGAGTCACTAAATCTAGTCCATTTTGTATAGGCTTAGTACTTGAATTAATATCTGTAATGAATGGTTGTAATTCATTATTGTGTATGCATTATATGTATAGGATAACTCATATATATGTGTGTTCATTTATGTATATTTGCAGGTACAAACATTATACTTAGTCAATTTCTGAAATTGACTGTGTAAGAAACATCTACGGATGAACATTTTGTTCTTCCGTAGATATGTTTTTCACAAGTAAAATGCATCCAACAATCTTCTGCGGATGAACAACCAGCTCTGAGGATGGAAGAACAAGATTGATTCGGAAGAACAAGATTGCTTCGGAAGAACAATATACCCTTGGAAGAACAAGACTCCTGCGGAAGAACAAACATCTACGGAAGACAATATTCCTGCGGAGTCCAAACACTTGTATAATACAAGTGAACAAGTCAACAAGGCAGTTATGCGAATCTCAAGAAATCCGATGATTCCTTAACAGAAACAATTCAAATCCCAAGAGATCCGGTGTTTCCTTAACAAAAACATCATTGTCTATATAAATGGATCCTAGGTTTAGAATCAATAACGGCGATAGCAATATGACAATTCCACAATAGAAAACATCACATCAAATCACACCACCAAACCCTAGCAGCCGTCACATCATTCAACACCAAATTTAATATCATTCGTTCATTATTTGTAATCATTAACTTGTTTTAATGAAATACATTTGAATTTAAACTTTGCTTATTCATTAATTGTGTTCTTTCATTGTGTTCTTGAATCTTTATTGATATTGAAACTTATTACAAACAATTAAACCAAGCCAACGTTGTTTCCGCAAACGTTGACTTGATTTCAACCAACGCTGATAATTCCTGATTACGATCCTTGGATTCACAAAACCATCTTTCGAAGGTGCAAGAACCGAATGTGCAAGCTAACAATTTTGAGATCAAATCAAGCACAATTCAAATGATCTAAAACAATTGTCAATTTGATGGTCATCTAGATGATCCAAACTTTCACCTTGCAAACTTTCTTGAGATATGTGATACCTTCAAGATCAATGGAGTTAGTGATGATGCAATTAGACTCCGATTATTCTCTTTCTTACTACGTGATAGAGCAAAGCAATGGTTGAACACACTTCCTGTTGGTTCCATCACCACTTGAAATCAAATGGCCAAAAAATTTCTCTTGAAGTATTTTCCACCATCGAAAACTGCTAGATTAAAGAACTTGATCACACCATTCATGCAAGATGAAGGAGAATCACTCTATGAAGCATAAGAAATGTACAAAGATTCAATGAGAAAGTGTCCACACCATGGATTGGAACCTTGGTTTCTGTTGATGCATGTATGTCCCTAGATCATGAGCTGTAATGTAATAAATCTTGTCTGTCTGATTATCATGTAAGTTGTATTGACTAATGAAATGAAATGAATTGTTTGTTACTTGTGATGTTTAATATTTCATTAATGAGTCGTGAATGAATTGATTGGGTTTATGATTGTTTGAATGGTTACACATTATGTTATATTAATTAAAACATTCAAACTTAACTTAATGAAGTTCTCATGCGAATGGCCCATGCGAATGGACCACACGCATGAATAACTTCATACGATTGACTCAATCGCACGACTGAACCAGGAGTCTGGATCAGTCGTATGATTGACACATAAGATTGACTCAATCGCACGACTGAACACTCAGTCGTGCGGATGAATCAACCGCATGGTTCAATCGCACGACTGAACCATACTTATGGCCCAGTCGCACGATTGAACAATACTAACCTATAAATAGACCCAATTCGTGAGAAAACGAAAGCATTCATCCCATTACGATTCCAGACGTACCCTAGCCATCCAGAAGCCTCCCAAGTCGTTCTCCAAGTTCATAGAACACATCAGATCGGTTCCTAATCGATTTCTGACGTTGATTTCAATTCTTGATTGATTCATCGTGTGTTCTCACTGATTGGATCGCCAATCAAATAGGATTCCGCACTATTTGAGTTGGTTTAACACGCAATCACTCGGTATTTCGTTCAAATACCAGGTCCTAACAAGTGGTATCAGAGCTTTGGCTCTTGATTTCGTGTTGATCCAATCAAGATTGCATAAAAGTTTGTGTTTTTGCACGAAAAACGCAATCTTTAGCATCAAAAGTGATCTTGGACGTTCCCTGCTCATCGAAGTTCAGTTTCTGCGGACTTAGACGATTTGGACTTGCAAAATTTCGAATTTTTACGGCTGAAACCCGTCAAACCTAGAAATTTTCGCAAAACAGCAGCTTCAGTCGCACGAGTGATCCATTCGCACGACTGGACTCCATTCGCAGTGCTCATTCGCACGACTGGACCTAGTCGCACCCTCATTCGGCCGACTGAACCGTTCGTTCGCATAGCTCATACGCACCAGATTCATTCGCACGACTGAACCATTCGCCCTGTTCAGTCGCACGGTTGAACCAATCGCAGAGTTCATACGCACGATAAGACCATTCGCATCCTTCAGTCGCATCAGTTAAAGTTTATTTGATTAGATTCTAAGTTTATTAGCCATGGAAGATCAGATGTCAGCCTTTACTGCTGGGAACGACTCAAGAATTCAGAACCTGCTGTTGCTTGAGAGTGAGGTGGGTAATCACAATAAACCACCAAAGCTCTTGACTTTAGATGAGTTTCCACACTGGAAACAACGTTTTGAGATCTACCTCAATGGAGTAGATCCTAATCTGTGGGAAGCCATCGAAGTTGGTTATAGTACACCGGTGGGAGCAGATGGAGTTAAGCTAACGTTAAGTGGGATGACCGACGCACAGAAAGTAAAGTATAATGCAGAGAAAAGGGTTTATGCGTTGATAACTCAGTCGATTCCCAAAGACATATTCCACCAGTACTCAGAGAACAAGCAGTCCAAGAAACTGTGGGATGAGCTAGAGAAAAGATATGATGGGAATGCATCATTAAAGGCAATCAAGGCAAAGGAGTTAAAGAAGGAATTCGATAACTTCTCATCGATTGGTAACGAGAGTTTAGATGAAGTCATAGACAGATTCTACCACTTGATGAGCGAGTTGCATACACATGGAGTGGAAACAACTATGGAAGAGAAAGTAAGCAACTTCGCAGATGGATTGCCTGATAAGTGGGCTTCATTCGTGTCTAATCTTAGACAGAATGGAATGCTTGTAAAGCTGGATATAAATGACTTCATTCTCAAGCTGCGTGAAGAAGCACTAAGGATGAAGTATAGAGCACAGAAGTCTTCGTATACACAAAACCCAGCTTTATACAATGCCACGCCTCAAGCTAAGACATCTGGAGCACCTCTCCAGACAGCATTTGTGTCTAGCTCGTCAGGTCCTTCACATGCTTCTCCTTCTGGATCAGACACGTCAGGGTCGTCATGTACCCACTATATTGGATCAGAAGCAAGTGCTACCAAATTGAAGACCGAGAACCTCGGTAATGTGACCGTAGAAGTAGCACGAGAGCATATGGATCTTCTAGCCGCAGTAGTTCATTCATATGATGGACTTGTGGCTGGGAAGATTGGAAACTGTCATCTGGCAGATGAAGACTACGAGCAGGTAGATGAAATGGAGCTTGAAAGAATGGATATAATGTGGGCCTTAGCTAGCGCTGTCCGAAGGGCGAAGAAGTTTGTTAAGAAGACAGGACAAAATTTGATAGCTACTAAGGACACCACATTTGGCTTTGACAAGAGCAAAGTGACCTGCTTCAACTGTGGAGAAAAAGGGCACTTCAAGAGGGAATGTGTCAAGCCAAAGAAGACGGGTAATGGGAACCCGTTCTCATCCTTTACTCGCCAAGACAAGCAAGCCTCCAGTTCTACTTCATCAAACAAGGACCCAAAAGCCTTGACTGCTCATGATGATGAAGGACAGGACTGGAGTTTTAGATTTGTCTCACCAGAATATAACATTGCCAGTGTTGAAGATATTGATGATGATTCTGCGAGTGAAGGTGATTTAGCAGTTGAAATAGCGATGTCACACAGTGAAGAAACAACTGCAGCTGAGGTCAGTTACAAGCAAAAGGAGGAGACTTCCACGTCAGAAACAGAAAAGTCAGAATCACCAGAACCAGAGACGTCTGATGCTGCGTTGATGGCTAACTCTTCTGAAACAACACAGGTAAGTACAACTGACCAAATGTTTAATAATCATGCTTGTTCTAACTGTGATATGTTTAGGAATAGCATTGATGAAAAATTTGCTAGGTTATTAGATCACAATGATAACTTAGTAAAGGATTTACAACTATGCACTGAGGCCAATAGAGTTCTAAAACAAAATGAGCATAGTTATAAAGAAAAGATAGACCTATTGACTAAACAACTTAGGGAAACCGAAGTAGTTGCCTTTAATCAAGCAAATGACATTAGGTACTATCTAAACTCCCTAGAGGACACTAAGAAACAAAAGGCAGTTCTAGAAGTAGAAGTTAATTCCTTAAAACAGAAACTGCATAGTTGGACTAGTTCTTCACACATAGTTCAACACTTAGTGAGAGAAAGGAATAATGGGGAGGGATTAGGCTACAAAGTGGTTCCACCACCACCTGAGACCTTGATGAACACCAAGTCTAAACCAGTAAACAACAACCCAATCAAGGATCATGTGGTGACCACTCCTCTTGTTACTGATCCAGACACATCATGTTCATCTACTGAATCTGGACAGAAACAAAAGGAGGCCATTTCAAAGGCAAAGGGTAAATTGCCTTGTGTTAATCTGGAAAATGAATTTGAAAAAGTTAACTTAAAGTCAGGGTCAAACAGAGTCAAATCAGAACCTAAAAAGACTTCAGTCGTTAATTTTTCACATGCTACAAGTCAAAAACCAGTTAACCAAAAAGTGGAACAAGTTAAACAGGTTAAAACAGTTAAATTTGTTAAACCAGAGAAAACATCAAACATGCAAGAGTCAAAACCTAAACTGATTGATGTTCCTAAAGTGTCACACATTTCTCCACAAAGAAAGTCTACTCATAAAGTTGATAGCAGATCGTGCTACAACTGTGGAGAATGTGGACATATTGCTTCCTATTGTCCTTTCTATCAAACACCTAGGAAGAAGATTGATCTTCAGGACTCTAGACCTAGGTCTTCTAAGAGGAGTTCTCAAACTCCACCTAGAAGATCTAGTGAACCTAAAGTCCAACCTGTAAGCCAGACGACTGTTTATCATAAACAGGCATTGCACAAATCTGGCTTATGGAAAGAGAAGTCATCCTGTGTGTCTGATACTGATGACAAGAAGGAATCTGAGTTACCCTCACCTTCTAAAGGTCAATGGGTAGAGTTTATGATGTGTGATGCCTCTGGGAAACCCAAGACAGTAAAGGCTTGGGTTCCTAACCTAAACTAATACATTTACTTGATATGTGCAGGGTGTTCGGTATAGCGCTGAGACTAACACGTGGATTATAGACAGCGGAGCATCCAGGCACATGACAGGAAATAGAGCCCTTTTATCAAACGTCAAACAAATAAAAGGAGGGCATGTTTCCTTTGCAGGAAACAAGGGAGGATACATCACAGCACAGGGAGAAGTGGGAAATCAGAAAGTTAAGTTTGATAAGGTGAACTACGTTCAACAACTTCAGAATAACTTACTTTCTGTTTCCCAAATCTGCGATAAAGGATTTAAAGTCATCTTCGACAACAAGAAGTGTTACGTGCTGAAGAAAGACTATATGATTCCAGAGGACCAAGTTCTGATGACTGCTTCAAGATATAAGGATCTTTATGTCTTGGATCTGTCAACAGCTGCTCCAACGGATCATGAGGTGCAGTGCTTTCTATCTAAAGCTACTGAGAAGGACTCAATCTCCTGGCATAGGAGAATGGGACACATTAGTCAAAGGAAGATGAATCACTTGATTCAGAAGGACTTAGTGAGAGGAGTAAATGTCAAGAACTTCCAACTTCCTGACTTTTGTGTAGCTTGCAAGAAAGGCAAACAGACAAAGAAGTCTCATAAGGAAAAGAAAGTTCATTCAATAGAACTTCCTCTTGAACTTCTTCACATGGATCTGTTTGGTCCAGTCAGTACAAGGAGCATTGCAGGCGATTTGTACTGTTTTGTGGTCACTGATGACTACTCAAGGTTCACTTGGGTAATGTTTCTGAAATCCAAATCAGAAACATTTGAGTCATTCAAGGAATTAGTCACCACTCTGGAATCTCTCTACAAGCTAAAGGTTAGACAAGTACGCTCAGACAACGGGACCGAATTCAAGAATCAATGGATGGAGGCATACTGCAAGGAAAAGGGAATTGTTCATCAATTCACTTCAGCATACACGCCTCAGATGAATGGTGTTGCTGAGAGGAAAAATAGAAGCTTGATAGAGACTGCACGGACTATGCTGGCTGACTCGAAACTGCCTATCCAATTCTGGAATGAGGCAGTAGCAAATGCATGTTATACACTGAATCGAGTCCTAATAGTCAAGCGCCACGGAAAGACATGTTATGAGCTACTACAAAGACGCAAACCGAATTTGGAGTATCTTGAACCCTTTGGCGCGCCGTGTACACTTCTGAAGAAGACGCAAGAAGGAAAATTCAGCGAGAAGGCAGATGAAGGAATCTTTCTAGGATACAACATACCGAATAAGCGAGTTTACAATAACTCAACGGGTCTTGTAGAAGTGTGGTGTAATGTCGACGTTCAGAGATATACCACGCCTCCTACAGGCAAAGGACCTGCCTACTTCTTCGATTATGTTATTGGGGATGTCAGATCAGGAGTACAAACCCGAAATCAGTTATACTCAGCTGATTACGCCTCGGTTATGGAGAAAGGTTACATTCATGATGGTGCCTATCGATGTTTTGTCTCGCAGGTTGAGCCAAAATATGTCAGTGAGGCACTCAATGATGAGGCGTGGGTGAGTGCCATGCAAGAAGAACTTCTGCAGTTTAAGAAGTTAGGTGTATGGACACTGGTTGATAAACCTAAAGGTGCTAAAGTCATTGGCACTAAATGGGTACTAAAATGCAAGAAGGATGACCAAGGTGTCATTATCAGGAACAAAGCTCGACTGGTGGTTCAAGGTTTTCGCCAAGTCGAGGGAATTGACTATAATGAGGTGTTTGCACCCGTGGCAAGGATGGAAGCTATTCGTATCTTCCTTGCCTATGCATCGTACATGAAGATCAAAGTCTACCAATTAGATGTAAAGAGTGCATTCCTTCATGGGGAAATCAGAGAAACAGTCTATGTAAGTCAACCCGAGGGTTTTGAAGATCCTTACCATCGGGATAGAGTTTACAAGCTCGACAAAGCTTTGTATGGGCTTCATCAAGCTCCTCGAGCTTGGTATGAGAAACTCTTCAACTCATCTTGTGAAACACGGCTTTCGCAGGGGAGTAATTGACTGTACACTGTTTATTAAGGAAAAGGATGGCGACCTACTGCTTGTACAGATATATGTTGATGACATAATCTTCGGGTCAAAGAACGAAGAGTTATGTAAAGAGTTTGAAGCAGTAATGAAGAAAGAATTTGAGATGAGTGCCATGGGGGAGATGAAGTTCTTTCTCGGGTTACAGGTGGATCAGACACCTAATGGAATCTTTCTACATCAGACCAAGTATGTAGGAGACATTCTCAGTCGCTTTGACATGGAGAATGCTTCTGCTGCTGGGACTCCACTTGCTACAATCATGATATAGCACCTGATGAGAATGGAGATCTAGTAGATGCCACGATGTACCGAGGAATGATCGGATCCCTCATGTATCTCACTGCCTCAAGACCTGATATTATGTATGCTACATGTCTATGTTCAAGATATCAGGCTAAACCAAAGGTCAACCATCTGATCGGGGTCAAGAGGATTTTTCGTTATCTGAAGGGTACACCCACACTTGGATTGTGGTACCCTCATGATGATGACTTTGAGCTTACCGCGTATAGTGACTCGGATTACGGGGGCTGCAAGATGAACTACAAGTCTACATCAGCAGGGTGTCAATTCTTTGGGAGAAGATTAGTTACCTGGCAGTGTAAGAAGCAGACATCGGTTGCATTGTCAACCTGTGAAGCCGAATATGTTGCTGCTGCAAGTTGCTGTTCTCAAATCATCTGGATTCAACAGCAAATGCGGGATTACGGTTTAAAATTCTCATCTACTCCTATTTTCGTTGATAACTCTGCTGCAATTGCAGTAACTAAAAATCCGGTCCAACATCCTAAGACCAAACACATCGGTATTAAATACCATTTCATAAGAGATTGTTTTGAAAAGAACTTAATTGATGTGGTTAAAATTAATACTGATTTTCAACGCGCTGACCTCTATACTAAAGCCTTTGATAAACCACGTTTTCAATATTTATTAGAGGTCAACGGTGTTAAAAGAAAAGTGAGGTAATTCCTGATGATGAAAATGTGTAGTCCGATGTCGTGTAGTTAAATTTTATTTTATTTAATTTGATTTGTCTATTTGATTTTATTTTTATTTAACTCATGTTATTTTGCTGTTAATTAAAATCCTAAAATAATTAAACCAGAAATGATTTTAGTATTTTAGGGGGAGAATATGTCAGCAAGTTAACATTAAAAAAAAAAAAAATTAAGGGAGAAGGAGTAGCTAGCTGAAATAAGGTAGATTGTGTCTGTGATACCGATTCAATACCTTTGGAAAATGATAGTACACAGGAACAAATCAAGAGGGACTTTAAAATTTAAGTTTTAGAAAGATGCAAAAGTTCAAAGTATAAATCTGTGTAGTCTAAGCAATACAAAAGGGAAGATGATAGAAAACTGGCAACTCCTAAGGTGACACAAAGAAAGTAGACTTAGAGGCTGCTAGACCATATATGATATGTTGGTAGATTCAACACAATAGACAAATAGACCTGATTGGTGATCTCAAGATAAAACTAAGCTGTTCAACTGACTGTGGGCTTCCATCTTATCACTGGTTAACACAATCAACAATATTCCAATAAGGTGTAATGAGCAAGTAAACGCCACAAATGTGTGCGGATGACCATAATTAGAGCAAAGCAAGAAAAAATGAAAACAAATGCAATAAAGCTAATGACTTATGTTGTTGGTGCATTTGGTGCAAAATAAAATAATGCTCTAACAAGGAGATAGGTTGTGTGCCTCTCTGCTGTGCGATGGCACTGACCTGAGGATAAGCATAACCTAGATATTCTAGAATTCATTGTTGTTTGCCGCCTCTCTGCTGTGCGATGGCACTGACCTGAGGACAGGCTTCTCTTTGAAAGCTCTAAGAATAGTCTCTTCTTGTAATAATACCCGTAGACCGCTCAAAAGCTCCTGAGGAATGTTGATTACCATATAAGTGTGGGATCCACAAATGTTAGTTGAAATAATTAAACCTAAATAAGTCACCAGTCTGTGTCAAAAGTCTGTGTATGGATTTAAGTGGACAAACATACTGACAATCATTGTGGCTACATTCTCAAAGGTTCAAATCAATGTGAAAATCTAAGAGTTTCAGTATGATTTCCTTATGTTGCTAACGACTCTGGATGAACACCGAGAACTTGAGCATCAAAAGGTTTAATAACTAGTCCCAAATGATTTGAATTGCCTGTATGATTCCAAAAATTGAATTGGTCCAGGAGTGATCAATCTAAGTTGAAGCTATCTACTCCCGAACCAAATCCCGTAGATATCAATCTCTGGATTTATCTCTCACAAAAAGCCAAAAATATGTCTGTTTATGTAATTAGTTTAAATTCTTAAATTAGTTAGTCGTTTTAAGTTTTAATTTGAGTCAAGTGTCGGGCTACATCAGGAAAATCAGAAGGAATAAACTCACTAAAAGGGTCATGTCTGAGATGACCATATGTGCTTTGAAAGGTTAATCAGTCACGTCTGAGGTGACAAAGTGTTTTTAAAAGGGTCACGTCTGAGGTGACCAAAGTGGTTAAAAGGATCACGTCTGAGGTGATCAAAGTGTTTTCAAGATAAAAGGATCATGTCTGAGATGATCAAAAGTTCATAACGTTAATTTAATTAATATAAAAGAGTTTAAAGGTAAATTGGTAAAAATAGCAGAAAATTAACTAAGTATGACCCATTCGCACGAATGGACCATACGTATGGACTAACCATACGAATGAAGTCCATTCGCACGAATGAACTATGAGTATGGACCATCCAACCGAATGGATCATACGATTAGTCCAATCGGAGGCTTAAGTGCGAACGAGTGAGTCAGTCGCACGACTGAACTTCAGTCGGACGACTGGAGAAGGGCGACTGACCCAATCGCACGACTGAGTCCCACTCGCACGACTGAAAGGTGCGTATGAACTCAGTCGCACGATTGGATCTAGGGTTGATATAAATAGAGGTGGAGTCGGTCGCAGAGACTCATCACCCTCAAATCGCCCCTAAATCGCACACCCTACCGTTACTCTGCCAAAATTTGATTTGCCTTAGTTTTCTCATTGATTGTGTGTTACTGACGTTCGCTAATCATCATACAGGTATTTTGAGATCTTCCTCCATCAAAAACAGAAGATTGGAACCCTAATTGGATTGTTACGACTGTGAAAAGCGAACCGAGACATGCAAACCCTAATAACCTATTAAAACTAAGCAAAATGTTAAAATTAAGTAAAATAGGTTGTTAGTAAAGAGAATGCGACACTAAAGAACCGGTTAATTGAGTTATAAGACTTAGTTTGCATAGATTCGAACGTTGGACGACTGAACACCTGAGACAGACGACTGGTCGTCCGGATGAACTTCAGTCGCACGACTGAAGGGAGCGATTCACTTAACCGCACGACTGAACCATGCGAATGAGACTCAGTCGCACGACTGGTGTAACCGCATAAGAGTACATGCGCATGAGTCCAGTCGCACACTCAGTCGTGCGCATGAGGTCAATCGCACGTCTGAACCTCAATCGCACAATTCAGTCGCACGACTGTCTTCAGTCGTACAACCTCAATCGCATGACAGATAGTTTTCATTCAAAGTCTAAGTGTTTCATTATACTCTTAGCCAACGGAACTAACGTTTATATTATTATGTGTTACAGATGGCGAGTCGATGGAACATGAGCACCAAGCACAACATATGTGCTCACCTGGATTTGACATCCAGGAACGCAGCTGACTTCACAGGCATTATTACATTTCTGCTGAGATCCAGGATCGCTCATGCTATATCTACTCCCTGCACACCATACAGATCAGTGCAGCAGGCCTTCTGGGAAGGCGCGTCGGTTGATAGATCCACTGAGCCTCATTGCATCAGAAGTTCGATTTTTGGTGAGGCTATCACTGTATCTGAGGAGGATCTGAGGATTGTTCTACAGTTTGGGGACGATGCTGAGTGTCCCACTCGTCTACACCCCCTCACTGTCAGAGGATGTTTCATGAGAGCCAAGTACTCTGGGGACATCAATGCCGGGGTACTCAACAAGAGTAACCTCTGTCCCCAGTTTAAGTACCTTGCGCACGTGCTGCTGAAGTGTATAGCATCCAGGAAGGGAGGTTTTGACGAGCTCTCCGACCAGATCCAGAACGCATATGCTGCGTTGGTGCTGAACCACCCGTTCAGCTTCTCCAAGATGATATTCACCTACTTGGTGGAGAACCTCGAGGGGAAAGGGAAGGAAGGCTTCTGTATGTACCCCAGATTTCTACAGATGATCATTGACCAGAAGCTTCCCTCCCTGCCGAAGGAGAAGGAGGACGCTGTTGTTCTTGAGGTTATGGACGACACTACACTCGGCCGGATGAAGGTATACAGGGGGAAGCAGGTGAAGCCCCCTGTCAGGAGGTTGTTTGGGCATCTGGCCCGTGCTGATTATGTGGCGCCAGCCAAGAGAAAGTGGCGCCACGAGGACAGTGATTCGGATGTGGAGCATATTGCCATACCAGATACCGACTCTGATGATGATGATAGCGGCGACGCTGGGGATGATATGCCTGCCCCATCTAGAGGCACTGATTCAGACGTTATTCCCCCGGGGTCAGCCACTGCCGGAGAGGTCGCAGAGATGGCCGGTTTCCATCAAGAGTTTGTGACTGGTGATATAGAGGAGGAGGAGTCAGATGAGGAGCCCCTCACCAGGACTGTGGGAAGTAAAGTAGTTCCCACAGACCACGGGCTTAGGGTGGTTGGTGAACACCCTAGGGACTCCTCAGAGAGAGACACTGACCCGAACTATGTTCCGGGGTCAGTAAGCAGAGCTGCAGGGGGAGCATCCACTTCCACCGGGACTAGGAGGAAGCGGATGGCTCAACCCCATGGATTGAAGAAGAAGAAGCGTCGCTTGACCTTCGTGACTACTACTTCCAGCACCACAGCCACCACTACCACCACTACTGACATACCACCCATCACCACAGCCACCACAGCCACTACTCCCACTACCACATCCACCACCTTACCTACCACCACTGTATCCTTCCCATCCATCACCAGACCATTCACCCCTACTTCACCAGCATCAGCCCACCGACCCATATTCACCACTGCCACTGCCACCACCACCACACATCATGCTGGACTTCAGCCCAGCCTTCACATGCTTATGGATTCACTCTACCTCACATCGGGGTAGAGGAGCAGCTCTCAGCGCTAAACCGTATGGTGATGCGTCTGCTTGCTGCGGATGAGGAGAAGGCGGCGCAGATCCGCCAGCTGACCGACCTGACTGCTGCCCAGTCTCAGCAACTGGCAGAGCAGGCTCGGGTGATAGACCAGCAGAGAGTCGAGGTGTCCCAACTCCAGGACATGCAGGCTCAGTCCGTCAAACGTATAGAGGAGTTGGAGACGACCAACAAGACTATTATGCTGAGGTTGAAGGGGTCGAAGGATGAGCCCCTGAAGCTAAAGGAAGGTGACGGGGATGATGGAGATGACGATGATGAAGATGAGGATGATGATGAGGAAGATGATGATGATGAGGAGACTGAAGAAGACAGGACAGAAGGACGTGATGATGATGACGAGGCAGAAGGAGGGGATGCGGCTGCATCGGCCTCTGCTTCAGGTCAAGAGCGGAGATCTAAGCATCGACAAGACCAGTCATCCACTACTTCTGCTCCTCCGAGCGACACGCCCCAGATTCAAGACAAAAGTACTGATTAGATGTTTTATGTATTTATTTTGTACTTGAATCATGTAATGAAAACAAGTGTATTAAATGTTTATATATATTAAGTTAATATAAGTTGTTTGATTAATTACTAATGGTTTATGTGTTGAATGTTTATATCAAACAGATCCAAACTTTCAAAGGGATGAGTTTGACTTTGCTCCCCTTCAAATGGTCAAGACTCAATTAACCATGATTCTTGACCTACAAGGGATAGTGAGACGGTCTGTGAGTTATACCCCGAAGAAGGGGAGATAATTCATGACCTGTCTGATGAGCAACTGGCAGAGATGTTCAGACTCAATCCCGATGAAATAGTGAAGGACGCTCCAACAGTTGATTCAACCAGTGATGAAGAACTGAATGACATTGATGAAGTTGAGGTTGAAGACATTACTGCAGAAGAGTATCCTCAGTATGCTGACGCCGAGGGAAATGTGGTCCCCAATCTGGGTGAATCCCTAGTCAGTGATACTTTTGAGGTACTAGACAAGATGGAGCAGGAAACAGAAAAGACTGAAGGAACAGCCCAAGCCTCAAATGCAGACGTAGATATTCGCAAGGCTGAGTGGGCTGCCTGTTTTGAAGAAGTAAGAGCCCAGCGTGCTGCACCAAAGAGAGATGCCTACACCAACTCTACAGAGTCAAGAAACACCATAAGGTGTCAGGCAGGATTATCTCATGGGCTTATTTTGAAGACCTTAACGCTTATGCAGTTAAGAGGGAGCAGGGCATAGAGTACTTCAGGTTCCCACATGATCTGAAGACTCTACCTGGTTTTGAGCTCAACCAGCTGGCTAAGCTAAAGCTGCTGTATGCTGACCCGAGAAAGATGTCAGGCTGGTTTGAGGCTGCCCTGAGGAAAGAGTACCACACCAGGTGGGTCAACTTCAAACCTCAACAACCTACGAGGTATATCAGACGTTCTGAAGTTGATGCCATAACTGGTAAGCCAAAGATAGTGCTGAAGTGGAGTCCCCCAAGAACAATGTCGAGAATCCCTCTCAGGGAAATGCCACAGGACTTCACTCCCCACTTCAAATGGTGGTACTATGATTGGAGAACCGCTGAAGCTGTCATAGTGTTGAATAAAGAGGGACAAATGGATACTATCAGGGTATTCGGCCCAATGTGGCTAACCAACTTGTCTGCTAATGATGTCTACACATTATACAAGTGGCCACTATTCTATGACACGCAAGATATTGTACAAGCCCTCCAATTCCAAAATGTCATAAGACTCTGCTTTGCGTTTGAGATACACGCAGGAGTCACTAAAGAGGAGAAGTACAAAAGTATAAGGAGGTGATGCAGAAGACAAGAGATAGGTAGATCTAGGTCCAAGGGGGAGTTTGTTGATGCATGTATGTCCCTAGATCATGAGCTGTAATGTAATAAATCTTGTCTGTCTGATTATGATGTAAGTTGTATTGACTAATGAAATGAAATGAATTGTTTGTTACTTGTGATGTTTAATATTTCATTAATGAGTCGTGAATGAATTGATTGGGTTTATGATTGTTTGAATGGTTACACATTATGTTATATTAATTAAAACATTCAAACTTAACTTAATGAAGTTCTCATGCGAATGGCCCATGCGAATGGACCACACGCATGAATAACTTCATACGATTGACTCAATCGCACGACTGAACCAGGAGACTGGATCAGTCGTATGATTGACACATAAGATTGACTCAATCGCACGACTGAACACTCAGTCGTGCGGATGAATCAACCGCATGGTTCAATCGCACGACTGAACCATACTTATGGCCCAGTCCCACGATTGAACAATACTAACCTATAAATAGACCCAATTCGTGAGAAAACGAAAGCATTCATCCCATTACGATTCCAGACGTACCCTAGCCGTCCAGAAGCCTCCCAAGTCGTTCTCCAAGTTCATAGAACACATCAGATCGGTTCCTAATCGATTTCTGACGTTGATTTCAATTCTTGATTGATTCATCGTGTGTTCTCACTGATTGGATCGCCAATCAAATAGGATTCCGCACTATTTGAGTTGGTTTAACACGCAATCACTCGGTATTTCGTTCAAATACCAGGTCCTAACAGTTTCAAATCCAAACCTTTTACAACGGGTTATGTCCAGAAAGTCGTCAGATTATTGATACATCTGCACGAGGTGCGTTTTGGGATAAAACACCCGAGGAGGCACATGAGTTGATTGAAGATTTGGCCAACAACAGTTGTTCATGGCAAGCTCCAAGAACCAGACAACCAAGACAGGGTGTTCATCAAGTTGATACATATCATTCTCTATTTGCACAAGTTGAATCACTTACAAATCGAATGAATCAAATGCAGGTAAACAAGGCTCAAGCAATTTATGATATGTGTGGGGGATCACATATGAGTTCGGATTGTCAACAAAGAGAAATGTTCAACCCTTCGGAGCAAGTTGACTATATGGGAAGTCAAGTTTGACCTCAGAACAACCCATTTAGTAACACATACAATGCGGGTTGAAAAATCATCCGAATTTCAGTTGGAAGACAAGTGGTAGTAACCAACCCCCGGGATTTCAACCAAGGCCAACATATCAAAACCATCAACAATAAGGCCATCAACCGTATCAACAACAAACTCACAATCAATTCCGTCCTCAAAATCAAAATCAATATCAACAATTCCAACATCAAGGTTCAAGTAGTGGTTCACAACCGGAAAAGAAATCCAATTTAGAAGAGATGATGGCACAATTCCTATCTATAGCTGAAAGTCGTCATCAAAGTTTGGAAGCTCGTCACCAACAACACGAGATGGAATTGAGAAACCATTAAGCCACAATGCAAAGTATAGAATCTCAAGTTGGAGAAATTTCAAGGCAATTATCCGAAAGGCAACAAGGTGGTCTTCCGAGTAACACCGAGCCCAATCCAAAAGCTCATGTGAAGGCGGTCACAACTAGAAGTGGCAAGACCACTCATTCGGGTAACTTAGCTTCTGCATCCAAGCTAAATGGTGAAGAGAAAGTTGAGGTTCAAGACGAGGTGCAAAATACTAGGCAAAGCTCATCAAGTACCGCACAAGTCAAAGAGCCATTAAGAGTTTACAAGTCCATTATTCCTTATCTTGGTAGATTGAACAAGGAAAAGATGGAAGAACAATATGGTAAATTTCTTGAACTTTTCAAACAATTGCATATTAATTGACCATTTGTTGAAGCCTTGTCACAGATGCCAAAGTATGCCAAGTTTCTTAAAGACATTCTAACAAACAAAAAGAAACTCGAGGAGCTTTCGCATGTGACTTTGAATGAAGAATGCTCGGCGGTTTTGCAAAACAAGCTACCCAAGAAGATGACTAATCCAAGGAGTTTTACTATTCATTGTTTAATTTGTAGTTTATCTGTTAGCAATGCATTAGCCAACCTAGGTGCTTAAACACTTGGTTTTCTCTCAAACTCACTTATATTACACTCAAATCAGATGAAGTAGAATCTCTGCTAAGAGTTGATAATAATATAAATAATTTTCAAGGCACTTGTATATATTACTTCTCAACTCAAAGTATTACAAGACTCTTACAAGCATGAAACATGAGTTACAAGAGAAACTAGATATACTAGATCCAACTGCCGGATATACTTTGATACCAGCTGGAAACCTAAGACTAAAGCATATACTACAATGCTAAAGTTAAGGTATCTTAGATAAACTATTATATAAGATACTGTAGTCATGACATGTCCATTACTTACCTTTTGTCACCGACTAAAGTTGGCAACTGTACTAACTTATAAAGGTAAACAGTGGAATAAAGTATGGTCAACTACATGGCTTTTGCGAAAACACCGTGCAGTATCTCAGAGGTCTGCAGCGGAGTGTCAGGGAGACCATACTTATGTCCACTGGATAATAGTAGTGTCTTTTGAAGGTAAGTTGGCTTCGGAAGAACAAGTTCTTCCAAAGCCACTTATACTTCAAAAGAGGCTTCTGTACTTCCGAGCCTTGAGGACTTCTTTCATACTTCGGAAGTTGACTTCTGATCTTTCACTTTAAGTCTTGATCTTCGGAAGTGAATACTTTGTCTTCGGAAGTTGGAGTTTTTTCTTCGGAAGTTGGTTTTACACTTTGTCTCGGAAGAGCTCCTTTTTCCTTCGGAAGTTCCACACTTAGCTTTGGAAGTCCTTCATTAGTTGCACCAAAATAGTCTAAGTGTTTTGGTTTTGGTTGCATCATCCTTTCTAGATCCAACAAACTCCCCCTAGGCTAATGCTACCAAAACCTCACTTGTTTCTGCTTCTCAAAGCTTTCAACACCAGGGACAGAAGATATTTGTCTGTTTCCTTGTTCTTCCTGAAGTGGTGCTGAGAAGCTTGTACAAGTCATTAGTGGATAGGAGATCCAGTCTATCACTCTGAATGACATGTACCCTTTGTTGTGCCCCCCTGAAAAGAGTTAGATGACGGGAGTTATAGTCATACTCCCATCTAACTATGGATTCAAGTTCAGGACCTTCAACCATTTGTAGAAAGGCTTTGCCTTTGGTTGTTGATCCCTTCCTTTTCTCCTCCTCTCTTAGTTTCAACTCTTCTTCAACCTTGGTCCTAGCAGTTAGCTCGGCCATATGAAGACTGCCTAGATGATTTCTGATATGAGCAGCTACATCAGAGTTGGAGGGGTTGGAGAATGGCTTCTCTGCTAACTCAGCAATATCAAATCTGCTTAAGTGTAGAAGAGATGAGGCACTTAGCCTGTTGAACTCTCCATTCTCTCTTTCAACAACAAAGTTGTGAGAAGAGTCTTCGAACCTCCACTGGATGATCTTCTTCCTAGGCACAAGAGGTTGTCTTGGTACCCGGTCACCTTTCTTGGTATCCAGCAGAGTCACCAGCCTTCTCCTTAGCTTCTTTTCTTCCTCATTCAAAGTATCTGAATTAAGGCCAAGGAGATTTGCAGCTTGGTCCAATGTTCCTCTGGGCAGATCAAGAAATTGGTCTCTAGTGAGGGAACATGAAGATCCATCAACATAAGTCAATTTGACTGAATCCTCCTCATAGGAGATGTCGCTGAGGGTTGTGCAATTGATGAGCTTTGTCTTGATTGCCTTGAACTCCTCTAAGGGGAGATGTTTAGAAGGCTGAGGGGATGGTTTGAGAGGTTGTTGGGTAGGTTGAGGTGTTTGGGTTCTGGCTAGTGTTTTGGGTTGAAGGATAGGTAGTTTAGGTGGTTGAGGTGAAGAGGTTGGTAAGGGTGATGGTGTAGGTTCAGGGGTGTATGGTTCAGTGGTTGGTTCAGTTTTGATGGGGAATGGAAAGGGAATTGATTCAGGTTGTGGTTGGGTTTGAGGTTGGGGTTGAGTAGTTGATTTGAAGATCATCCCCTGTCCCCTTCTGTACATCTCCTTCCTCTTCCCCGAGCGAATGTCAGCCTTTATGTCACTAACATGTCGTTGGAGGGTCTTTTCAGACATAGGACCCACGTGCCTGCCAGAGAAGCCATGAGCCCGGAGATAGTTTTTCATCCACGCCTTCTCACCTATCTTCTTGGCAGCAGCTAGTCCTGCTTCTTCTTCCTTTTTCCTCTTCAGCATCAGCTTTTCCTTGGCAGCTTTCTTTCTCTCTTTCTCCATTTGATCTTGCTCTTTGTTGAAGAGCCATAAGATCGTATCATTGTTGTGTGGAGATAATTCTTCTAGAGAGAAACCCCTGGAGGTTAGGAAAGTTATCCTTTCCCTTCTGAACTGCTGATCAGCTTCTCTTTCTTTCCTCTCCCTTTCTTCCTCTAAGGCCAACCTTGCTGCTTCTTCTTTTTGTTGTTTTTGCAGCAAAGTTGCCTTTTCCAGCTCAACTAACTCCTCTAGTGGTAGAAGGAGTACATCTTCGCTCACAGCTCCTAGACTGACAAGTCTATCAATGATTTCTACTCTTCTTCTATTGTTGACTGCATCCTAGTTGGCTGCAGCTGCTTTGCTACTGGCAGCTAACAGTTTTCCAGTTTGAAGTCTACCTTTTCTTTTGAGTTTTTCTATCCTTTCTTTCTCCTGAAGCTCTTCCTTAGTCATCTTCCTCTTTTCTTTGATGTCTTTGGAAGTGCTAGACTTTGGGGGTCTTGGATGGAAGGTTCAGGTTGAGTAGTAGAAATGGAAGCTGGAGTTAATGTTGATGTTTGAGCTAGGGGTTGGGTGAGAAAATCATCCCTATTAACCTCAGATGCAAGTTCTAGGATTGCATCTGTGACTATTAGATCATCGGATAAGGAGAATAGTCCTTCCGCAGCTGCAATCTCAGCTTCGGAAGATTGAAATTGTTCTTCCGAGGCTTTGACTTGTGCTTCGGAAGTCTGTGAGAATGCACTATCTATCCCAACTGTCTCAGTTGCTGGGCCATCAGTCCTTGTTTCCCCTTTGAAGTTAATCTCAGCTTCCACTTGGACCTTAGGTTGACCAACTTCCTCAATAGTATAAGAAGGTGCATTTAACCTCAGAAGCTCTTGAGCTCCGAAGAAAATCACAGACAGATCAGGACTTGGCTGTTTAATAAGAGATTCCAACAGGAACATGTTAAAGAACCTATTAAGATCTTGGAGCATCCTTTGATCCACTTGAATTACAACTGGAGGAGGCTCAGGAGAAACTGAAGCTTGTTGCATAGGGTATTTTGAGCTTAGGGAAGTGAGAGCTTGACTTTGTGGTTCCTCTTGTCTTTGGCTTTGTCCCTGAACACTCTCTCCCTTTTTGGTAGCATCATCTTGAGAGCTTGATGAGCTAGAGGAAGAGGTCAATGAGACCTGAATTGGTATGGTCCTCTCATTCTGTTTCTCAGCTAGTTTGGCCTTGAGATTTTCAATCTCAAGTTGCTGAGTGGCAAACCTATCCTCTAAAGTCCTAACCTTAGATTCAAGATTTGAGACTTTAGAAAGTAGATCTTCAATGGTGAGTTGCAGTATTCCCTCATTTGTTTTTAAAAATCACGAGAGATGAGGTAACATACCTAGTATGTTCATCCTCACCACCAGATGTGGTTTCTTAGAGCCCTGGTTTCCCTTGCTCAATGATGTCTCTTTCAGAGTCATCAAATGGCATGGTTGCCGTAGATTCAGTCTCAGTAATGTTACCACTGTCCTGAGGGTCCATTAAGGCTCCTTCAGTAGTAGCAGCTGAATCTACATGAGTCCCCTCCACATCAGTGGGACTCACCTCAGTAAAGGCTTGCTGATGGGGGCTAGAGATAAGAGATCTCTCTGGTCTCTGTTGATCCTTGAGAGGGTGTTGTGGATCAACTTCATTCCCTTGAAGAGACATAATCTCTTCATCAGCTCCTATTAGTGGGTCAATAAAGGATATGGAAGTAAAGCCTAGTGACCCGGGACTTTGATCAATGTCTAAAGGCATTAAGCCTGTGGTGGGGCTGTCCCTTTTTGGTTGCTCAAGGGAGTATAAAGACTCTCCCTAAGGGTTTTCAGCTTGGGTTTCGGGCTCATGGGTCTGAGACTAAGGAGACTCAAGACCCATATTGAGGTCAATTGTGAAGGATGGTTGGACCTCAGGCCGAGTGGGAGCCCATTGTTCCACTCTAGCCTTTTTGGGTAGAACAGGAGGAGCATGTTCAATCAGAGAAGATTGAACAAGGGTTTGTTTGGGGCGTCTTTGATAAGTGATGGTGATGGGGGGAGAAAGTAGATTTGGCAATGTGAGGGTAGTTGCTGGTGTGGGTTCATCACCTATGGGGTTAATAGGGATGTCACTAGGAGCCATTGGCTCAGTCATACCTGGAAGAAGTGATGTATATCTTCCGGTGAAGTTGGTGGACACTCTCTTCAATCAGAGCAGCTGCACAGACAAGCTTACTCTGGTCCAGCTCACAATTGATTATGTGCTAAAGAAACCTGGGATACATGAAGAATGTGTCCCGTTGAAGGTTTCCCATAAGATTGGTCAGCACAAATCCTGAGTAGTTGAAGCGGAGGCTTCTCACCAAACCATGAACTAGGCACCCAAGTTCATATGGGAATTGATCCCATCCCCCAGATTTGTTGGACAAGCAATGAAGAACTACATGCAGCAGGAACTTCCAGTAGTAAGAGAAGTTGAACTTGTAAACGGTTGACCTGCTAACATCTCCACCATATCCCATTTGGATATAAGTGTTGTCCAAATTTTCTTTGGGGGATTCTGTAGGAGCGCCCTTATCATGAAGCTCTAGATGCTCCCTGATGAGTTGCTCAGAAATGACCAACTCCTGGCCACAGATGCTCGATCTTATGACACGAACCCTATTTAGGGTTTCAATCTGACCATTGCCCAAATTCAGACATATGATTTGAGTAAACCGTGGGGTTAACAGTCAGGGCAGTGTAATAAGAAGATTGGGTTAGAAAGGAGATGATATCTAAGAAGTCGGCATCCCTTGAAGAATCAAGGAGTGCGACTTGGTTGTGCTGAGGGTTTAGTGCCATTTGAGAAAGTTAGGAAGATAGTTCGGAATTGGGTGAAATGAAGATGAAGAAAGCTTTTAGGGCAGTAATTTTGGTAAAAAGAATGAAAGTGATTAGCCGGAGTTATTTAAACGGGTGAAATGGCGGTTTAAAGGGGTTTGGATAAGATGATGGGATGTTTCAGTGGATGATGTGACAGGGCGGTAAGGTTAGTCCATTTAAATAATCCGACATCATTAACAAAATCTTTACTTTTACAGAGTGGGGCCCAAAAGATTTCCGTTACACAGTAAATCTTTCTTCCGAGTATAAGCATTTCCAAGGTAATGTTCTTCCGAAGGCAATTTACTTCCGAAGGTAAAGTTTTTACTTCCGAGAGTATATGTTGCTTTCCGAATGGAGAGTTACAAGCTTCGGAAGTAGATCTGATATGAAATCAATCGCTTCTTCCGAGACTTAACAACTCTTTCCGAGAAGAAAATTATCCTGGGAGGAATTTGCTTCGGAAGATATGTAAAATATCTTTCGAGGGTTAATTCCTCTTCGGAAGAATTTATACTTAGAGAAATTTTAGAGAAAGACTTTTGTAACAGGGCTTAGATTGTTTTGACATAAAACTTTACACATTAAAAGGTTTTCAAATGAGATAGACTAATCAAGGTTTATCATCCCAATAGCTGTAATGAGATATTTGAATCTTTGTTCATCAAAGGCTTTGGTGAACAAGTCAGCATATTGTTCATTTGAATCAACTTTGATTAGCTTGATAAGATTTTTCTCATGAATATCTCTAATGAAATGATACCTGATATCAATGTGCTTAGTCTTGGAGTGCTTCACTGGATTTTAGTAATGGAGATAGCACTGTTGTTGTCAATGTGGATAGGAGTGCTCATGAAGTTGAATCCGTAGTCTATCATCTGGTTCTGAATCCACAGCAGCTGAGCACAGCAACTAGCAGCAGCAATGTATTCAGCTTCAGCAGTTGATGTAGAGACACAGGATTGCTTCTTGCATTGCCATGAGATGATCCTTCCACCAAGAAATTGACATCCACCAGATGTTGATTTCTTGTTGATATTGCAGCCACCATAATCACTGTCAGAGTAACCATAGAGATTGAAATCACTATTTCTTGGATACCAGAGACCTAGTTTAGGTGCTCCTTTAAGGTATCTAAGGATTCTCTTGGCAGCAACTAGGTGAGACACCTTTGGAGCAGCCTGATATCTTGCACAAATACAAGTTGCAAACATGATATCAGGTCTACTTTTGTGAGATACATCAGAGAACCAATAATTGCTCTATACTGATGTTGATCAGTATCCTCCCCCTCAGAGTCAGGGCAGAGATTGTGGTTTCTGGGTATAGGTGTTTTTGCTGCTTTACAATCTTTCATATCAAATCTTTCTAAGATGTCATTGACATACTTAGATTGACTGATGAAAAACCCTTCCTTCATTTGCTTCACCTGAATTCCAAGGGAAAAGTCCATTTTTCCCATGGAACTCATCTCAAACTTCTTCTTCATGATGCTCTCAAAGTCTTTACACATTTGGTCATTTGAGGAACCAAATATGATGTCATCAACATAGACTTGAACGAGCAAGATGTCTTTCCCAGACTTCCTTATGAAAAGAGTCTTATCAATGGTACCTCTAGTGTAACCATTCTTCAGGAGAAACTGAGACAATGTCTCATACCACAGCCTAGGTGCTTGGTGCAGCCCATATAGAGCTTTATCCAATTTGCACATAGTTGGATGCTGTGGGTCTTCAAATCCTGGAGGTTGGCATACATAGACTTCCCTATCTATATCCCCATATAGAAAGGCACACTTGACATCAAGCTGGTAGACAGTGAAATTCTTGGATGCAGCATAAGCAAGGAAGATCCTAACTGCCTCAAGTCTTGCAACAGGTGCAAAGACATCAGTATAATCGATTCCCTCCTCTTGAGTGTATCCTTGAACCACCAGTCTTTTTGTTCTTGATAATCAAGCCTCTATCATCTCTCTTGTTTCTGAAAACCCATTTAGTGCCTATAGGTACTTGACCAGATGGTAGCGGACATAGGTTCCAAACCTTTTGTCTTTTGAATTGAAGCAGCTCCTCTTGCATTGATTCAACCCAGCTACTATCTTTCAAGGCATCTTCCACCTTCTTGGGTTCCATTTGGGATAAAAAGCATGAGTACAAGCAGACATTCCCATTGTGAGTTTGTCCTCTTGTTCTCACCCTTCAGAGACTTCCCCTATGATGTTCTCAGCTGGATGAGTGTTGTGAATCCTAAGTCTAGGAATTACCTCCAGTTGCAAAGATAGATCCAAATTGGACATATTTTGCTCAGGAGCTTGAACACTTGGTCCAGCTGCTGTTTCAAACTCATTCAATGAGGACTGATTGAATGAATGAGAAACATCATCATCATTTGTTTGCTGTGAAGTAGCATTAACAGTTGCCTGTTCCTTCAAGATGTTGCTTCCATCAGCTTGGTGTTGTGCAGTGTCACCTGATGAAGTTTGAGAGTCAACAGGTGAACCGCTGGTTGAAGCTCCACTATCCCTTGAGATAGTTATACTATCAGATCTGCCAATAGTGGGAACTTAATTTGTTGCAGCTATTGGAGAATTTGGAATAGGTCTGGGAAGCTCAAACAGTTGGTCATCATCAGAATCACTTGAGCACCTGTTCCAGCTGAAACATTCTCACAAGATGGTTTAGAATAGTTTGGAAACAATTCTAAATCAAAGATATGATCAGGGCCATTCCCCCTAACACAAGGAGTGTGCTCATTAACTACAATGTTGAAAGATTCCTCAAATTGTTGATTTTTAATGTTATAAACTCTATAAGCTTTAGAGTTAGAGGAATATCCAACAAAGATGGCATCATCCGACTTTTCAGCAAATTTTGCCAAATTGTCTTTTGTGTTAAGTATGGTACACCTGCTGCCAAAGGACCTTAGAAAGCCAATGAATGGTGGCCTCTTGTTCCATAGCTCATAAGGGGTTTTTCCATGTGGCTTAACTACAAGGACCCTGTTCTGCACATAGCATGCAGTGCTGACTGCCTCTGCCCAGAATGTTAGAGGCAGTTTTGAATCAGCTAACATAGTCTGAGCAGCCTCAATAAGTGTCATGTTCCTCCTCTCAGCAACACCATTTTGTTGAGGAGTTCTAGGGGCACTATATTGTCTGGCAATCCCTTTTGAGTTACAGAATGAGTCAAGAACGTGGTTCTTAAACTCAGTCCCTTGATCACTTCTAATTATTTTAACCTTGTGATCAATTTGATTTTCTATTTTAAGAATAAAAGATTTAAAGTTTCAGCAGTTTCATCTTTGGTTCTTAAAAGAATACCCATGTAAATCTAGTAAAATCATCAACAATCACAAGGCAATATGATTTCCTTCCAATGCTCATTATACGTGGGACCAAATAGATCCATGTGCAATAAGTGTAATGGAGTGGTGATGGAGTTAACAACTTTGGATTTATGAGATGCCCTGTGTTGCTTCCCTTCAGGCATGCAACACAGTTATCTTTGCAGAAAAATTCCTTTTTAGGCAAACCATGTACCAATTATTTTTAGCCAATTTATTCATTGTCTTAAAATTTACATGACACATTCGTTTATGCCATAGTGTTGACTCATCACCATCAGCTTTGGAAAGAAAGCATGATACTTCTCCCATTGGGGAAGCATTGTTCATATCCAGCTTGTACATATCCCCTTCCTGGGAGATCTAAGAAGCACCAATTCCTGAGGAATTGTCATCCCGGGTTTGAGGATTATGCACTCATGTTCTGTGAAGAGCATTTGATGCTTTTGATCACAGAACTGAGAAACACTTAACAGGTTGTGTTCAAGCTGTTTGACAAAGTTAACTTTGTCAACCTTTAATTTTCCGTTGGATATACTTCCTCTGCCAGAAATATATCCTCCGGCCTCACCTCCAAACTGGACAGGACCTCCATCATAATGTTGAAATTGTTGAAGGAGAGATCTGTTCCCTATCATGTGCCTGGAGCATCCACTATCCACAATCCAAACATTGTTATTCTTGTCATATGGATGTCCCTGCACATAAGATGAGATGATTAGTTTTGATTGGAAACCCAAGCCTTGTTGGTCTTGGGTTCTTCCAATGATAGTGACATAATTGAACCAAAATTTATGCATGGGGGTTCAATGGATGTCTTTGAAGAAGAGGTTTGGGCTGGATGCAGCATCTTCCTTGATCTTCCATTCCATCCCTTGGTTGATCATGGAGGATGAGCTTGTTGAAGCTTTTGCAGCTTGGCATTCTTCCGAAGCTTCTTTCTTTTCGGAAGAAGCCTTCACCACCTTTTCTTCCGAAGCAGTCTTCTTCTGGGATGGTCTCAAGGGGACTCTTTTATTCTTTTGAGTCTTGATAGCTTTAGCTTCCGAAGCCTTTTTCCCTTCGGAAGAAGGACCTTCTTCTGAAAGCAACCTTGCTTCGGAAACAAGCTTTCCCTTTTTCATCACTTGAACCATTTGATATGGTCCAAATGAGAAACCTTCCCTGACTCCTTCCCTTTTAACATTATTTGCATAATGTGTGCTAGCAGGATTGTAGTAACAATCTTTGGCCATGTGGTTTTGCAGACCACACATTATGCATGCAATGTTAATCTTTTGGGAATTTGAGGATTGTTGTTTCTTGTTCTTTTTCTCTTCATCAGCAACCTTTCCCTTTAACTTCTGATCCTTTGGTAGGACAGGAGTGCTGGTACTACACTCCTTTCCTGAATCAGAGTTTCCTACCACCTGGAATCCAGCTGAGATGAATACACCCTTTTGCTTTGGGTTTATCTTCAGCTTAGACTCAGCCACTTTCTTGGCAGTTTTTCTGGCTGCCTTAGCTCTGCTTCTTCTGGCTTTGGTGGTCAGGGTTGATCATCACCGGTAGGAGAGGGTATATTACCTGGTTCTTCCCTTGTGATGGTCTCCATGGGTTTGCATACTCTTTGATCATCACCTACGTTGTTTTAATCACTCATGGTATGAACATCTCTATACTCCTGCCTTAATCTCCATATTGTAGTCCTGATACAATTTAACCTTAGTAATATAGGCAGGAGTACAGAGATGTTCATATACCTTATTCTCATCTGTTCCGGCCATGAGTGCTTGAGCAGGAGTCACATCATGTACCATAAAGCTCCAGTCAACTTCTTGAGCCATTGCAGCTGTCTCTGTTGACTTTCTAGTGGGCTTTAGTGTAGAGGGATGTGTGGAGGCCTGTGGGGTTCCCGGATTCGACTTTGGAGACTTGCATTCCCTTGCAAAATGACCAAATTGGTTACAATTGTAACATTTGGCCTTGGTTTTGTCAAACCCAAATTTACTGTTGATTGGGTTCTGGGGAAATTTCCTTCCAGTCTCTTGAAGAACTTCTTTGCTCTGTAGGTTAATAGAGCCATTTGTTGGACTATGTCCACGTATTCCACGTCATCTGGGCTGAAGCACTCTAGATCATCAAAGCAATATTGATAATCATTAGAGTGTCCACTTCCTGAGACAAAAGCACAGCTGTCCTGAAAGGAACTTTGCTGAGCTTGTTGAGACCTTGGAGTCTCAGGAAATGTGATGTATGGCCCAAAAGAACAGGATGGCTGCTGGGTGTAAGTCAGGTATTGTTGAGGCTGGGAGGGTCCTGAACCTTCAGCAACCATTAAAGCGTTGCTAGCAGGAAGACTCAAGGGTCTGCTTGTCTGAAGACCTCTTTTATTCTCCATTTCCAAACAGTATCCATCAAGGATGCCATAGAGTTCGGTCATGGTGAGTGTATTCGGGTTCTCTGTTCTCTTGATAGAGACATAGTAGAATGTCCACTCATTGGGAAGTGCACTCATGAACTTTCTTGTGAGGTCTCTAAGTTCAAGAGCAATTCCCACAGACTGAAGGGAAGAAATGAGATCCATGTACCTGAAGTATTGCTGGCTGAGGGTCTCTCCAGCAACGTAGGTGAAGTTCTCGAACTGCTGCTTCAATGAGTCCTTCTTGGAGTCATTTGAGCTTGAGTATATGTGAGCAAGTGCATCAAACAGTTCTTTTGCTGACTTGCAAAGCTCAAACCCCACCATGATGGAGTTGGGAATTGCAGTCATGAGAACAATCATAGCATTGCTATCAATGTCTAGCTTCTTCCGGTCCTCATCAAAATAATCTTCAACAGCATTCTCAATCATGGCACCATTTCCACCAGCTACCTTTGGCTTATACGGGCCATTGACAATAGATTGCCACATCTTGCTGTCTTGATACCTGATGAAGCCTTCCATTCGTCTGCTCCATGACCTGAAGTTTTCAGGGGTGATGATGGGTGCTTTATTCATCATCCCCATCTCTACTTCAGACATGTTGAGGGCCATTTTAAGTGTGGTGTAAGGAGGAGTGAAAAACAGGTTGATTAGGATGGTAAGATCTCACAATCAAGAGCCTAAAAAGCTCTGATACCAATTGCAGGATCGGGTTTGTCACTTAAACACTTGGATTTCTCTCAAACTCACTTATATTACACTCAAATGAGATGAAGTAGAATCTCTTCTGTTGATACATATGTACCTAGATCCTGATATGAATGTAATATGTCTTGTTTGTCTTACACTGATGTAATGTTTGGAATATTAATGAAATGAGAATGGTTGTTTGTGATTTATAATGTTTAATATTTCATTAATGAGTTGATGTTGAATTGGTTAAATAGGTTTGTGATTGTTTGAATTGATACACATAATGTTATATTAATGAATACATTCAAACATAACAAAATGAAGTTCTCATGCAAATGGCCCATGCGAATGGACCATACGCATGAATAACTTCAGGCGAATGACTCAGTCGCACGACTGAATCAGGAGACTGGATCAGTCGTATGATTGTAACATGAGGTTGGCTCAGTCGCACGACTGAACACTCAGTCGTGCGGATGGATCAACCGCATGGTTCAATCGCACGACTGAACCATATTAATGGTTCAGTCGCCCGAATGAACAACCCTAACCTATAAATATCACCCAATTCGTGGAAAAACGTAAGCATTCATTCTATTTCGACTCCAGACGTACCCTAGCCGTCCAGAAGCCTCCAAGTTCATACTCCAAGTTCATAGAACGTTGTAGATCGATTCCTAATCGATTCTTAACGTTAGATTCAATACCTTATTGATTCTACATGCGTTCTCACTTATTGGATCGCCAATCAAATAGGATTCCGCACTATTTGGTTTGGTTTACACGTTATCAGTTGGTGTTTCGTTCAAATACCAGATCCTAACATCTTCTAAGAGTTGATAATAATATAATAAGTAGCAAAGAATACAAAGAAATAATTTTCAAGGCACTTGTATATATTACTTCTCAACTCAAAGTATTACAAGACTCTTACAAGCATGAAACATGAGCTACAAGAGAAACTATATATACTAGATCCTGCAGCCGGATATACTTTGATACCAGCTGGAAACCTAAGACTAAAGCATATACTACAATGCTAAAGTTAAGGTATCTTAGATAAAGTATTATCTAAGATATGGTAGTCATGACATGTCCATGACTTACCTTTTGTCACCAACTAAAGTTGGCAACTGTACTAACTTATAAAGGTAAACACTGGAATAAAGTATGGTCAACTACATGGCTTTTGAGAAAATGCCATGCAGTATCTCAGAGGTCTGCAGCGAAGTGTCAGGGAGACCATACTTATGTCCACTGGATAATAGTAGTGTCTTCTGAAGGTAAGTTGGCTTCGGAAGAACAAGTTCTTCCAAAGCCACTTATACTTCGAAAGAGGCTTCTGTACTTTCGAGGCTTGAGGACTTCTTTTATACTTCGGAAGTTGACTTCTGATCTTTCACTTTATGTCTTGATTTCGGAAGTGAATACTTTGTCTTCGGAAGTTGGAGTTTTTCCTTCGGAAGTTGGTTTTACACTTTGTCTTCGGAAGAGCTCCTTTTTCCTTCGGAAGTTCCACACTTAGCTTCGGAAGTCCTTCATTAGTTCCACCAAAATAGTCTAAGTATTTTGGTTTTGGTTTTGGTTGCACCAGCCTTTCTAGATCCAACAGTTTTACAAGTCCATTATTCCTTATCCCGGTAGATTGAAAAAGGAAAAGATGGAAGAACAATATGGTAAATTTCTTGAACTTTTCAAACAATTGCCTATTAATTTACCATTTGTTGAAGCCTTGTCACAGATGCCAAAGTATGCCAAGTTTCTTAAAGACATTCTAACAAACAAAAAGAAACTCGAGGAGCTTTTGCATGTGACTTTGAATGACGAATGCTCGGCGGTTTTGCAAAACAAGCTACCCAAGAAGAAGACTAATCCAGGGAGTTTTACTATTCCTTGTTTAATTGGTAGTTTATCTGTTAGCAATGCATTAGCCGACCTAGGTGCTAGCATCAATCTGATGCCTTACTCGGTATTTGCAAAATTAGACCTAGGTGAAGTACCCTAGAGGCATCGTTGAGAACATGTTGGTTAAAATTAATAGATTTTTGTTTCCGGTTGATTTTGTAATTCTTGACATGGATGAGGATAAAAATGTGCCACTTATCTTAGGTCGCCCATTCTTAGCTACCTCTAGAGCCTTAATTGATGTATGCAATGGTAAATTAACTCTAAGGATAGATGAGGAGGAGGTGGTTTTTGATATCAAAAATTCCATGCAACATTCACAAAATCATGATGATTCATTATATTTTATTGATACCATTGACTCACATGTGAATCATTATTTACAGGAAAGTTGTGAAGAAAATGCTTTGAATACGCAATTGATTGATGGGGAAAACATTGACTTAGGTCATGTTCAAATGGTTGATGAGTTATCTTTCTCGTCAACCAAGGAACCATTCTCAAGTCCGGAAGTATTTGAAGTAACGGAAAGAGATGAAGCAACTAGGGCTAAACCATCTGTTGAGGAACCACCATCATTGGAGCTTAAGGAGCTACCATCTCATTTGGAGTATGCCTACTTGGATGATGATTCTAAATTACCCATCATTATCGCTTCCGATTTGACGAATGATGAAAAGGTGAAGCTTTTGAAGGTGTTAAAGACACATAAGAAAGCTTTGGCTTGGAAGATCATGGACATAAAAGGAATACATCCTTCCTTTTGCACCCATAAGATCTTAATAGAAGATGATTACAAGCCGGTGGTGCAACATCAATGTCGTCTTAACCCCAACATGCAAGAAGTTGTGAAGAAGGAAGTAATCAAACTACTTGATGCGGGCTTAATCTATCCGATTTTTGATTCCCCATGGGTTAGTCCAGTTCAAGTGGTACCACAAAAAGGAGGCATGACGGTGGTGACAAATGACAAGAATGAGCTTATACCTACAAGAACCATCACAGGTTGGAGAGTTTGCATCGATTACTGCAAATGATGCAACAAGAAAATATTATTTTCTTTACCTTTCATTGATCAAATGTTAGAACGTTTATCTAGGAATATGTTTTATTGTTTTCTTGATGGTTTTTTAGGATATTTTCAAATTCCAATTGCACCCGAGGACCAAGAAAAGACGACATTTACATGTCCTTATGGCACTTTCGCATATAGAAGGATGCCATTTGGATTGTGTAATGCACCGGCCACATTTCAAAGATGCATGGTTGCCATATTCCATGACATGATCAAAGACTCGATGGAGGTGTTCATGGATGATTTCTCAGTCTTTGGAAATTATTTTGATCGTTGTTTAAGTAATTTGGAAAGGATGCTTTCAAGATGCAAGCAATCAAATCTTGTTTTGAATTGGGAGAAATGCCACTTTATGGTGAAGGAACGCATTGTCTTAGGTCATAAGATTTCCAATGCAGGGCTAGAGGTAGATAGGGCAAAGGTGCAAACCATTTCAAAATTACCACCACCTAACTCGGTTGAAGCAATAAGAAGTTTTTTAGGTCATGCCGGCTTTTATAGACGTTTTATCAAGGACTTCTCAAAAATTGCAAGCCCTATGACCCAACTTCTTGAAAAGATGTACCTTTTGTTTTTAATGATGAATGCTTGGTTGTATTTAATCTATTAAAAGAGAAATTATTAAATGCACCAATAATGATGGCCTCGAATTGGAATCTCTTATATGAACTAATGTGTGATGCTAGTGACTATGTGATGTGCTCCAAATTATACATAAAAATCCCATCAAAAGCACATCAATTATTCCTTAATATCTTCCTTAAAATGATGAAAATGTACTTAAAAGTGTTAAATTATGTTTTTAGATGTATAAAAGGGCAAGATGGACAAAAGGAGTATATTTAACAAGAAATTGAAGTGATCCGAGCTTTGGACTCCAAGCATGGGGCCGTGCCTCATTAAGCACGCCCCCATGCCTTGCCAGAAACACACCCCCGTGCTAAATTAACACACCCCCGTGCTTGGACATCTGACAGGCCAAAAAGTACTGTTCCCTAAATGTAGACACGGGGCCGTGCCCCACCTCCAACACGGGGTCGTGCCCCATTTAGCACGGGGTCGTGCCCGACACAACCTTCATGTACGAGCCGACCAATTTTCGTAAGCATTGTACTAGCACGGGGTCGTGCCTTTTAGGCACGGGGCCGTGCTTAAACACTCCGGAAAGCCTATAAATAGAAGCCTAAGTTCATCATTTTTCGCAAGCTTTGGTGGGGAGAGTTACTCTGCAGAATTCTCTCGGGAATCAAGACTTCAAGATCATTCGGAGGCTCGGGAGGTGCATACAACACTTGGAAGAAGCTTGGGATCGTCTAAACGTCATCCATTGTGGATTTATTGGTTTGATTGTTCCATTTCACCGATGATCACTTATCTATCTTCTTTGTTATCTGTTGTTATGTTCAAGCTCATTATGAGCTAAACTCTATTTATCATCCTAATCGGATGAAACTTATGTAATTTGTGATGAACTAATGGTGTGATAAATATTATGTTAATGTTATGGTGGTCTTGGGAAAACTATTGATGGGTAGCATCTACATTTGAACAGGGAGGTTACAAAATTTATGGTTTGTGATTGTGATTGTCATACAAGGTTGAAAACCGTATGATTAACTTTCATTCGCGAAACCGGTCTTCATAATAAATTCATGGCTAATGAACTAGAAATGGTTATTAGAAATCATATCACTTTAACTTTCTGATCATTTGCGGGTTCCCTTTTATTAGTTCGGAAACTTCAGTAATTGTTACGATTTTCTAAAATTAATGGTATGTTAGGAAGGAACCTAATCAACTCTCTTTTTAAGATTAAGTTATGTTTTTAGAAATCGTATGCCAAATAGGTCACAAAAGATTCACCTACATTACTAGGGCTTTGATCTGAGCAGTAAACTCAGCCTGACAGGATCAAGTCACTACGGCAGCAGGATAGACGAGAAATCGCGCCGGCTCATCTTTATAAACATTAACATAATTACATTAATCAATATCTTTAAATCATACCACCAATTCATCACGATTACATAAGTGGAGTCTAATTAGGATGATAACTTTTATTCCCTGGTTTTAAATCCAAACGCTTCAAATCTTAGTTTACTTTCTTTCTATTATTGTTTATTTTTAAACCTTAAAAATCTTTCCAAATGCAAATTATCACTTTCTTTAACAAAACCCAAATCTGATAGTCAAACATCAAGTTTGTTGAGTAGGCTAGGTGTGTCCACGGATTGATACTCGGTTCTTACCAACACTATATTGACAGGTACACTGCCTTTTGTGTGTGTGGTTTAGTATTAGTAACAACCAATTCAAACTGAATCTATGCAATAAATCTATGCACCCCCATCAAGTTTTTGGCGCCGTTGACGGGGAACACACGGCAGTTTGAAAGACAAACTAAATTTTTGACTATCTTGCATATAACTTGTTAATATATTTTTGTTTAAACTTTATTTTTATTTTTAGGTAGTTTTGCCTTAGTTAGTTTAGTTGTTTTTGCCTGATTCATTTTAAGCCTTAGTTAGTTTATGCTTCCTTAAGTTAGTGTATGTCCGACTCGTCTAGTTCTGAACTTGTTCCGCCTCTTCCGGAACCCGAACGACTTTTCCGTCAAAGATTTCGCAAAAGATCACAACAAGAAGCACCAGTCATTGAAGAAGACATTTTGGAAGATACACCATCCGAAAAAGAAATGGCTAACCAAGACAAGGAAATGAAGATGACACACTATGCCACACCGTCAATAGATGGTTATGAGTCTAGTGTTGTCCAACCAGCAATAGCGGCCAACAATATCGAGATTAAGTCTAGTATTATCCAACTCGTAGAAAACTCTGTTTAGTTCCATAGGTTACAAGACGAAGATCCTAATGCTCACATCTCACGATTCCTTCGTATTTGTGCGACCTTCAAAATAATAACTGTTCAGACGACGCCATTCGACTAAGACTTTTTCCATTTCACTTCGAGGCCGAGCCATCGATTGGCTTGATTCACTTCCGCCTGGTTCCATCACCACATGGGCGGGAATGGCTGAACAATTCCTTTTGAAATACTTTCCACCCGATCGCACTGCCAAACTACCAAGACGACGATGAATCATTGCACGCAGCATGGGAGAGATATAAAAGTCTCCTTCGGAGATGCCCACATCACGGACTTGATCTGTGGCTGCAGTGTCAACCTTTTACGATGCGATCAGCGGAGCCCACAAGCAAGCGGTAGACCAAAGTGCGGGAGAAGATTTCGGAAGTGTCACGCCAACAGAAGCATATCAAGCTTTAGAAAGAGCAGCTAAGAAGAGCTTTGCTTACAATCCTTTAAGAACCAAAACCATTTCTAAAGGTATTCATCAAGTAGACTCTGAAACCCTAATTGCAGCCCAATTAGAAGCTCTAACCAAAAAATTTGAACAATTGCAAAGCGAGCTAAAGAAAACTCCAACACGATGCAACACATGTGGAAATTCACACAAGACCAACGAGTGCCCACAAGGCATTATGATGGTTGAAGATGTTGACTACGTAGGAGGCCCAAACAACTCATACAATTTAAATTGGAGAAGCAACTCGAATTACAGAGATGCTGGCAATAACCAACAATCGTATGGATTCAACCGAAGGCCACCTTACCAACAACAGAAACAACCATACCAAGGTCCAAGCAGTAGTAACAAAGACCGTGGAGCATCGTCAATGGAAGACTTATTGCAGCAATTATTGTTAACCACACAAGCAACAGATGAGTATATCCGGAAATCTGATTGAAGAATGAGGAGAGGTTCCAAAGAAACGAAGCTAACATCAAAAGCAACAAAGCATCTTTACAGACCATAGAGCACCAAGTAGGTCCAATAGCACAACAACTATCTGAAAGACCTCAAGGAGCTTTGCCCAGCAACACTGTGACAAACCCTAATGCTCAAGTCAAAGCCATCACCACCAGAGTGGCAAAAACCACTCAAGGTGATGCACCCGTATTACAACCCATCCTTGAAGAAATAGAAACTGAAACTCCAAGTAATGCGAGTGAGGATAAGCAAAAGCAACCTGTTGTTATTGAAGAACCAGCAAAGAAATACGTTCCACCACCACCTTATGTCCACCACCTCCATATCCAGGTCGTTTGAGACAACAAAGAATGGAGGCACAATATGGATTCCGTTGTTCAAGTCCACATCAATCTGCCTTGGTTGGAGGTCAAGACTCCATCAATGCCCTGGTGGAGGCTTAGCACAAATGCCAAACTATGCTAAGTTTCTAAAAGGTGTCTTGTCAAACAAAAGAAGCTGGAAGAGTAGAGTTATCACACGTGGTTTGAATGAGGAATGCTCTGCAGTTCTTCAAAACAAACTACCTCAAAGATGACTGATCCAGGAAGTTTCACCATACCTTGCCTAATAGGAAATCTTTCCGTGTCATAATGCGTTAGCTGATTTAGGTGCAAGCATTAACCTTATGCCTTATGCGGTTTTTGAAAATTAAACCTAGGTGAACCTAGACCTACCCGTATGAGCATCCAGTTAGCTGACCGTTCTGTCAAATATCCGAGGGGCATCGTTGAAAATCTCTTAGTTAAAATTGACAAATTCGTATTTCCGTTGATTTGGTGATCCTAGACATGGATGAGGACAAAAAATGTTCTTTATCCTAGGTCGACCTTTCTTAGCAACTGCTTGAGCCCTCATTGATGTTTGTACAGGCAAACTCACGCTTAGAGTAGACGAGGAGGAAGTAACTTTCGATATAGGCCAATCCATGAAACACCCTCAACATCATGATGACTCACTCTATTACGTTGATGCTTGCGATTCGATCATAAGCCGTCATTTGAAGGAAGCCCTTCAAAATGAAGCTTGCCACACTCAATTAATAGAAGTCCAAATCACCGAACCCATCTATGATAACCAAATCATTCCAGAACTTGAAGTTGATGAAACATCATTTCATCAAGAGCATTTGAGATCATTGAGCAAGACTAGAACCAAAAGCCAAACCTTCTATCGAAGACCCTTCCAGTTTTAGAGCTCAAAGAACTTCCATCTCATCTCGAATACGCTTTTCTTGAAAACACATCTCAACTTCCTGTCATAATCTCATCCGCCTTATCAATTGATGAGAAGAACAAGTTGCTCAATGTGCTTAAGGCACACAAACGAGCAATTGCATGGAAAATCATGGACATCAAGGGAATCAATCCATCCTTTTGCACTCATAAAATATTGATGGAGGAGAACTTTAAATCCGTCATTCAACCTCAAAGACGTTTAAACCCGAGCATGAAAGAGTGGGTGGTGAAGAAGAAGAAGAAAGAAGTAATCAAACTGCTAGATGCGGTTTGATTTACCCTAATTCTGATTCGCCTTGGGTCAGTCCGTCCAAGTTGTTCTAAAGAAAGGAGGAATAACTGTTGTAAACTAACGAGAAGAATGAGCTTATTCCCACTCGTACGGTTACAGGATGGGAGTTTGCATAGACTATCATAAACTCAATGACGCCACAAGGAAATATCACTTCCCTCTTCCTTTCATCGACCAAATGCTTGAGGAGATTGTCTGGAAAAATGTTCTATTGTTTCCTAGACGGTTTCTCAGGTTATTTTCAAATTCCTATTGCTTCCGAAGATCAAGAAAAGACGACATTCACCTGTCCATATGGCATAATTGCTTATCGGCGAATGCCCTTGGATTGTGTAATGCTCCTGCTACATTTCAAAGATGCATGGTAGCAATTTTTCATGACATGATTGAACACTCAATGGAAGTTTTCATGGATGATTTCTCCATTTTTGGAAACTCATTTGAGCAATGTCTTGAAAATCTGGAAAAGATGCTGGTTAGATGTGAAGACTCTAACCTTGTTTTAAATTGGGAAAAGTGCACTTCATGGTTACGGAAGGAATAGTGTTAGGAACACAAAATCTCTCGATCGGGGCTTGAAGTCGATCAAGCCAAAGTCGACACTATTTCTAAACTTCTTATCCACAACCGTGAAAGACATCAGAAGTTTCCTAGGACATGCAGTATTCTACCGTCGTTTCATTTAAAGATTTCTCAAAAATCGCTTGACCATGACTCAAATTCTGGAATAAAGACGCGCAATTCGTATTTTCTGATGAATGCATTAGTGCATTCCAAATTGCTTAAGAGAGACTGGTAACTGGCTCCGATCATGGTTTCCCGGACGCTACCATTTGAACTCATGTGCGATGCAAGCGATTTCGCGGTAGGAGCTGTATTAGGACAGAGGAAAGACAAGCAATTTCACCCAATTCATTATGCGAGCAAAACCCTAAACGACGCACAAGAAAGCTACACTACCACCGAAAAAGAACTTCTTGCGGTAGTTTTCGCATTCGACAAATTCCGCTCGTATCTCATCCTTTCAAAAACAATTGTTTACACCGATCATGCAGCCCTTCGTTATTTGTTCAACAAACAAGATGCAAAGCCGAGATTGATTCGTTGGATTCTTCTGCTTCAAGAATTTGATATCGAAATTCGTGATAAGAAAGGAGCGGAAAATCTAGCGGCTGATCATCTCTCGCGTCTTGAGGATTCAAGTCCTCACAAACTGAGGAAGCCAAATAAACGACAATTTCCTCACGAATTCCTTATGCACATTCAATTTCAATCGATGAACATCCTTGGTTCGCCGATTTTGCAAATTACTTAGCAAGCGGAATCCTTCTCAAAGGAATGACTTATCAGCAAAAGAAGAAGTTCTTTACTGATATCAAACATTACTATTGGGAGGACCCGTATCTGTTCAGAATCGGTGCAGACCAACTCATTCGAAGATGCGTATACGGAAGTGAAGCAGAACAAATTCTAAGGCACTGTCATGAAGGACCCACAGGAGGACACCATGGAGCAGCCTTAACAGCCAAGAAAGTATTCGACTCTGGATTTTACTGGCCCATGATCTTCAAAGATGCTCACAACATGGTACGCACCTGTGATGCATGTCAAAGAGCAACCAATATCTCAACACGGGATGAGATGCCTCAGAAACCAGTTCAAGTATGCGAGGTATTTGATATATGGGGTATTGATTTCATGGGGCCATTTCTGGTGTCATTTGGCAATCGTTACATCTTGGTAGCAGTTGATTACGTTTCAAAATGGGCTGAAGCTCAAGCCCTGCCTACTAATGATGCCAGGAACGTTGTTAAATTCCTTAAGAAACTATTTTCTCGTTTTGGTGCCCCCAAAGCTCTTATTAGTGACCGAGGAACTCATTTCTGTAACAATCAGTTTGAGAGACCAATGGCACGTTATGGAGTTCACCATCGCTTTACAACTGCTTACCATCCACAAGCGAATGGGCAAGCCGAAGTCACTAACCGAGGTATCAAACGAATCCTTGAGAAAACTGTAGGTCAAAATCACAAGGACTGGTCTACCAAGTTAGATGATGCATTATGGACTTTTCGAACAGCCTATAAGACTCCCATCAGCACAACACCGTTCAAACTAGTTTATGGGAAGTCGTGTCATCTACCTGTAGAACTAGAGCACAAGGCCTTTTGGGCACTTAAAGCAGCAAACCTGGACCAAGACCTTGCAAGAAAGAATCGATTCCTACAACTTCACGAATTGGAGGAATTGAGGGAACAAGCGTACGAAAACGCTAGGGTTTACAAGAAAAGACAAGAAAATTCCACGACGCTCGATTAAAGAGCACAAAACAATTTCATGTGGGAGAACGTGTCTTATTGTATAACTCTCGTTTACGTTTATTTCCCAGAAAACTGAAATCACGTTGGTCTGGACCTTATACGATCAAAAACGTGTTTCTGAATGGTGCCATTGAAATTAATAACCACACAGGTTTAAGTTTCAAAGTAAATGGTCATTGTTTGAAACCGTATAATGATGGACCAACCAAGATTCCTTCGGAGGAATTATACCTCCGCCCCGACGAAAACTAAGTGTGGGGAAGGGTCATGCCGAAGACCCGAAACTTAAACGCGGCACCTGTACATAAATTTTTCTCACTTTTTAGCAATTTTTAGGACTTCACAAGCACAAGCACGGGGCCATGCCTCATCAAGCACGCCCCCGTGTCCCTGACAAATTCTTTCCACGATCTCCGCTGACGACTCTGGAACGTTGCAGGTCGAATTTAAGACGAATTCTGACAAGCACGGGGTCGTGCCTAGCCAAGCACGCCCCCGGTTCACTTTCACGACTTGTATATAAATACCACCTTGTTCCATTCTTTCATCACACTTATTCTGCTTAAAAACGTCTGAAAAAATGAAAGAATCAAGTCACGAAAGCTCAAACTGGAATCCTGCGAAGAAACCGCGTTCTGAAACGCGTGAGCCAACGACTCAAGAATATTTCTTCAAGATGCATGAACTAATCAAACAATTGACTGAAATGAACCTCGTTGCTTCCCAACGCTTAGCTGAACTTATCCAAAAAGTTCAAAGATGAGCGAGGAACTCATTTCCATTAACCGGCAGCTTGCGGATTGAGCAACCGCACTTCTCACTATCCCATGCCGAACCCTCCACACGAATGTGTGGAGGTTTCTTTAGAAGCATTTCGTGATGTGTTAAGTGCGCTGTTGCGCGTTAAAGAGTTTGGTTTTGCTGTTTCAGATTCTCGGCTTTTAACGTATCGTGTAACCGTAGGACCCTAGGAAATGTAATTTTCAATTTGCCTTGTGTTATTTAACTTTAGGACTATTTTCGTATCTTTTCTGATGATTTGGAAGTGATAAAACTTAACCGGGAAAATTACAAATACGCGAAACTGAAAAACGGAACAACAAAAGACTGAAACCGAATGATAACTCATGAGCACGCCCCCGTGCCTAAGGAGGCACCCCCCTTGCTCGACAAGACATGACATCACCTGACATTTCCAGCCTTTTGTCTTGTTCCCATCAATTTTGCATGTTAAAAACCGAGCTCATTGCCTGCAAAGTCATATCCACCTTCAATTTCATCTTGTTTTCCATTTTTCTTTCATCTTTTCAAGTGTTCTTGCAAGAGTAATTGATCAAGAGGTTAGTATGCTAATTCCTATAATTATGAAAGTCATTTACATGTAGTTAGGTGATTAGGTCTCTAAACAACTGAAATCCTAGCAATTATGTGTAAACACTTGTTCTTAAACGTGTTATGGAATGATGAATGCTTTGAACTACTTGTTCATGTTTCTTGTAGAAGATAGTGTTAATTAGTATGTTTAATTAGATATTAGTATGTTTAGTTAGTTAATTAGTTTTTTTTTTATTGTTAACAAGACTATCTTCATAATTCGTGGTGAAATCTTTGTTAATCATGTTCAAGTTGCAAGAATTTTCAAGTGGTGTAAAACAATATATATATTTTGAGTATCTTGAATTATTAACAAATGATTAAAATGTTAAACGTATAATCTTTGATTTTCAAAGCAAAAATGTTAAATGCTTAATCAACGTTTACAAACAAACAAAACCACGATTGCTCGAGTCAAGATTTCATGCCTAAACATGTTAACCGCCCCCCACGTTTTACAAAGCGCACCCCCATGTTCAAAATTTTTTCCTTGGATGATACATTTTTAACTATTTTTGAACATGAATTGAATCATTATGATGTTATGTCTTGAAAAACACATGATTTTCACTAACATCATGAAACTGCTTAGGAAATTTGTCTTGTCTAGATTAACTTATTTTTAAAATTTCAGGATCATGGATCATCCCTACTTACATTTTGAAGGGAGCCGCGAGAGATGGTGTCATGATAGACTTCAAAGATTGCTACAAAGGGTCGAAAGATCCCACTTACAAGCAGATGAAGAAACACTAGCGGCAGTCGACAGCTAGAAAGATATAATAATTTATTAAGTGTTCAGTGGAAACGTTATTCTCACAAAATAGACCTTCCGTTTATGAACTAACTCTTGAATTTTTAGCATCTTTAAATTAGCATGAAAGACTCTGACCCTTGGGATGATAGTGCAGTTTCATTCAGACTAGCTGGGCATTGGCATAAAACATCCATTGCCTGTTCGGTGTCTATCTCGGAATCTACACGGAACAAGAAATGGAGGAGGAGGCAATATCTGGAATGCCTGCGTACCATACCTTCCCGGACGAGGAAAGTAAAGACGCGGAAAGTGGTGCAATGAGGAAAGCATTTTGGGAGCGGATTGGAACCGGAGAGGTTTCAACTCGAGTAAAACAAAAAGCAGTCAGATACGAGACCCGCTGCTGTGATACATTCATCGGTTACTCAGTCATTCCATAACAGCTCGTGGTCAAGCGAGGGAGTTGTTAATTTGAGGGACTTGTTTATTTTATATTGTATGGTTAATCAGTTGCCATGTAATATTGGGTATTTGTTTTGTAATCTTTTTGCCAGGAATGCGATTGCAGGTGCTCCAACACCCATGTTTGGAGGAAGCTGGATTTTGAACTTATACGAAAGCTATGGTTATAACACTGAGGGAACCGTAGGAGTGATGCCGGGACTGTTAGACTTGAGCATTTGTACAAGTATGTACATGGTGACAAGCCTACCAAATGGGCAGCCGAGATTCATGGATAAGAAGGGACAAATCTGGGATCCGGCGGATCCCGAAGAAATAATCATGGACCTCGACATGCCGATACAGCCGGAAGGAGCCGGAGCTGGATCTTCAAGTTCACGTACAAGGAGAATTCCCAACCATGTTAGACCTTTATGAGTCAATCCAAACCACCAGCGACCATGCAAGGCGATCATTTGAATATGCACACGAGCCTTCAACCGAGTCGAAAATCTGCATTCCCGAGTCGATGACCTGAGCAATGATGTCACGTACATCAGAAACCGAATGTACCACGAGTGGGGGATATCCCACCACAAAGCCCTTGAAAACCGTATCATTTTCGGGGCCCCGGCACAGTTGTTTCGTGCCAATCTATCTTTTAATTTATGTCATTTGTTTTATTTTGTGTGTTTAGGATTTTAATGCTTTCAATAAATTGGTGACATTTCAGGTGATACCGAGGATTCTAAACAACGCGAGGGCAACCAAACACAAGTGAAAAATTCATCATTTTTAGGGGAGTTATTTCATTACCCTTTCTCGATCTTGAATCTGTTAATCACATTGAGGACAATGTGCATTTTAAGTGTGGGGATGGGAGTAATGCATTTGACTTTGCTAAAAAGGTCCAAATTTAAAACTTTTAAGAAAAGATCACTTACAAGTAATTTTTGTGACAAGAAACCAAAATTTAATATAATTTTGATAAACCAAATTATAAATATACGTTTTCGGGAAATAAAAAAGTAAATCCATGACGTCCAAATAAAATTGAAAATGTTTTTTGTGATATCCTTAAAAGCAATCATGTAAAATGAAACACTTTTACCCAATTCCATCCGTATGTGAGTTTATTTTTGAGTCTTAAACAAGCTTTTGCAAATTGCAATTCTACTTTCATTCTAGATTTAATTGAGGGTGCCATATGATACGTGTGATTAGAACTTGCTTTGGGTATACATTTCAAGACCTTAATTAGTATTTGTGCATAAAAAATGAGTTAGGCACTCGGAAACCTTAACCATTCAAGCCCCAACCATTGTCTTTAATTTTCCTTACCCGAACGTCAATCCTAGTTAGCCCCGTTGAGCTTAAACGTTTTTATCTTCAATCACCGAGTCACCAAGTCACTTAACCAAAAAAGCCTTCAACAAACCCGTTTTCGTTAAGACACGTTTTTGGCTTATTAAAAAAAATTGGTCTTTTACCAGCAGACCTTAAAGAACTGGAATGCATTCTTTTGATTTCAATTTGCTTTGTGCCTTCATCACCCAAAAGCGGGACTTCCCCCGGAAATCGCGAACGAACAAATTTTAATCTCACGTTTGACGCAAGAAAGAAATGCCGCGAACAAAGGAACAAGTTCCGCCATTTTGTGGGATTTCAAAAAGTGCTATAAAGAGACGGGCAAAAAGATATGAAAGATGCCCGAATTCTGGAAATTGGTCCCATAATGGAAAATGCAAAAAGAATCAAACTGAATCCCAATACGAATACACAGAACTAATCCGATTGGGTGCTATTAGGCTTCAAGCCGAACGATCCTTGAGAAAGGAAAGTTTTATGTATCTTCGGGTAAAAGATGAAGTACGGTTCTTGAAAGCAAAATACGGTCTTGACAATCTGACCTTAAACGAGTCCTCAAGCTAGCATATCCCTTCTAGCTTGAAGTATTGTATAGGGAACCTTTATTGCTTTCCTTGTAGTTTATGTTAGAAAAATAAGCCAAGACCGTCGCCTTTAGCAATTAGCCACTTTTTTCCAAATAATCCATACCCGAGCCCGAGCCAAGTTACAACCCATCAAAGAACTAATGATTTATGAAAGTAAATATCTAAGTAGGTGGAGATTTGATCCCTTAACAAGCATATGATTTCACACGTATTCATACTAGGCAATTGAGTGTATTAGTCATACTTAATCCTGATTATGACTCCATATATTTAGCCGAGTGTGAGTGCATCTTGTGAGAAGTGTGGATTTTTACATGATAATAATCTTTACTAACCAACCTATTGCTTGCTAGGATATCATTTTACATGTGCTTAGAATATTTATATTTGGATGAAAATAATATTTACTTGCGTATTTATCGAAAGACATGTTTATAATTTGATTTATGGTTGTGGTTTTGGTGGTGGAATTGTCATTTTAAGTGATTTTTGTCTGAGGACAAGCAAAGTTCAATTGTGGGGATGTTTGATGTGCTCCAAATTATACATAAAAATCCCATCAAAAGCACATCAATTATTCCTTAATATCTTCCTTAAAATGATGAAAATGTACTTAAAAGTGTTAAATTGTGTTTTCAGGTGTATAAAAGGGCAAGATGGACAAAAGGAGTATATTTAACAAGAAATTGAAGTGATCCGAGCTTTGGACTCCAAGCATGGGGTCGTGCCTCATTAAGCACGCCCCCATGCCTTGCCAGAAACACACCCCCGTGATAAATTAACACACCCCCGTGCTTGGACATCTGACAGGACAAAAAGTACTGTTCCCTAAAAGTAGACACGGGGCCGTGCCCTATTTAGCACGGGGCCGTGCCCGACAAAATCTGCATGTACGAGCCGACCAACTTTCGTAAGCATTATACTAGCACGGGGTCGTGCCTTTTAGGCACGGGGCCGTGCTTAAACACTCCGGAAAGCCTATAAATAGAAGCCTAAGTTCACCATTTTTGGCAAGCTTTGGTAGGGAGAGTTACTCTGCAGAATTCTCTCGGGAATCAAGACTTCAAGATCATTCGGAGGCTCGGGAGGTGCATACAACACTTGGAAGAAGCTTGGGATCGTCTAAACGTCATCCATTGTGGATTTATCGGTTTGATTGTTCCATTTCACCGATGATCACTTATCTATCTTCTTTGTTATCTGTTGTTATGTTCAAGCTCATTATGAGCTAAACTCTATTTATCATCCTAATCGGATGAAACTTATGTAATTTGTGATGAACTAATGGTGTGATAAATATTATGTTAATGTTATGGTGGTCTTGGGAAAACTATTGATGGTAGCATCTACATTTGAACGGGAAGTTATAAATTATGGTTTGTGATTGTGATTGTCATACAAGGTTGAAAACCGTATGATTAACTTTCATTCGCGAAACCGGTCTTCATAATAAATCCATGGCTAATGAAACTAGAAATGGTTATTAGAAATTATATCACTTTAACTTTCTGATCATTTGCGGGTTCCCTTTTATTAGTTCGGAAACTTCAGTAATTGTTACGGTTTTCTAAAATTAATGGTATGTTAGGAAGGAACCTGATCAACTCTCTTTTTAACATTAAGTTATGTTTTCAAAAATCGTATGTCAAATAGGTCACAAAAGATTCACCTACATTACTAGGGCCTTGATCTGAGCAGTAAACTCAACCTGACAGGATCAAGTCACTACGGCAGCAGGATAGACGAGAAATCGCACCGGCTCATCTTTATAAACATTAACATAATTACATTAATCAATATCTTAAATCATACCACCAATTCATCACGATTACATAGTGGAGTCTATGGAGTCTAATTAGGATGATAACTTTTATTCCCTGGTTTAAATCAAACGCTTCAAATCTTAGTTTACTTTCTTTCTATTGTTGTTTATTTTTAAACCTTAAAAATCTTTCCAAATGCAAATTATCACTTTCTTTAACAAAAACAAAATCTAATAGTCAAACATCAAGTTTGTTGAGTAGGCTAGGTGTGTCCACGGATTGATACTCGATTCTTACCAACACTATATTACCACACGACAGGTACACTGCCTTTTGTGTGTGTGGTTTAGTATTAGTAACAACCAATTAAAACTGAATCTGTGCAATAAATCTTTATTAAAATTTATATACTATCTGCACCCCATCACTATGCAGTTGGAGCGGTTTTAGGACAACGGAAGAAAAAGCATTTTCACCCAATCTATTACGCAAGCAAGACTCTCAATGATGCTCAAGAGAACTACACAACTACTAAAAAAGAGTTGCTTGCTGTGTGTTTGCTTTTGATAAATTTCACTCTTACCTTATCTTATCGAAAACCATTGTGTTTACTGATCATGCAGCCCTTAGGTATCTTTTTGGAAAACAAGATGTAAAACCAAGATTAATTAGATGGATCTTGCTTTTGCAAGAGTTTGACATAGAGTTACAAGACAATAAGGGGGCTGAGAATGTCGCAGCTAACCACCTTTCTCGTCTCGAGAACCCATGTTTAGAGACCCTTCGAGAATCTAACATAAATGATAATTTCCCACATGAGTTTCTTTTACAGGTTCAAGAGATTGATGATCATTCTTGGTTCGTGGATTTTGCAAACTACCTTACGGGTGGGGTTGTTGTTAAAGGAATGACTTATCAACACAAAAAGAAGTTATTTACTGACCTAAAGCATTACTTTTGGGAAGACCCGCATCTGTTTAAGGTTTGTGCAGATCAAGTAGTGAGAAGATGTGTGCATGCGAGTGAGGCCATGAGCATTATTCATCATTATCATTAAGGACCCACTGGTGGGCATCATGGAGCTAATTATACTGCCAAGAAGGTTTACGATTCCGGATTCTATTGGCCTACCATTTTTAAGGATGCACACGTGTTGGTTAAAGCTTGTGATGCTTGCCAACGAGCAGGTAACATCTCATCCCGTGATGAGATGCCCCAAAACAGTATTCAGGTTTGTGAGGTATTTGACATTTGGGGCATCGATTTCATGGGACCATTTCCATCTTCACGAGGACATAAATACATACTAGTTGCCGTTGATTATGTCTCAAAATGGGCGGAAGCACAGGCTTTAACCACAAACGATGCTAGGGTTGTCGTGAAGTTTTTAAGAAAGTTGTTCACACGGTTTGGAACCCCCAAGGCCTTAATTAGTGACCGAGGCACTCATTTTTGTAACTCTCTACTTGAAAAAGCTTTATCACACTATGGTATTCACCATAGATTTTCAACTTCGTATCATCCACAAACGAGTGGACAAGTGGAAGTCACTAATCGAGGCCTCAAACGCATTCTTGAGCGAACAGTGGGGCAAAACCGAAAGATTTGGTCAGATAAGTTAGATGATGCTTTATGGGCTTTTCGAACCGCTTACAAAACACCAATAGGCACAACACCATTTAAGTTGGCTTACGGAAAAGCTTGTCATCTACCATTTGAACTTGAGCACAAAGCATATTGGGCTTTGAAATCGGTTAATCTTGCTTTGAGATATGCAGGTGAAAATAGGTGGTTACAGGTTCATGAGCTTGAAGAGTTGAGGAACCAAGCTTATGAGAATTCTCGAATTTACAAGGAACGAACAAAGCAGCTACAAGACAACCACTTGAAGGATAACAAGCAATTCCAAGTGGGTGAGCGTTTCTTGCTTTACAATTCAAGACTTCAGTTGTTTCCGGGCAAATTAAAATCACGGTGGATGGGACCTTACCATGTAAAGCAAGTGTGAAGATCATGTTAGGTTGGACTCACTTTAGTATAGATGTTTACTTTACATTGTAATAGGACTTTTGTTAGTTTCATTTTGTATTTTGTTAGTAATTAGCAGTTTTGGCAGTCCAGCGAAACTGTGAGCGAATCTATACATTCGCTCACAGTTTGCTGTTTTGGTTTACCCGGCGAACTTGTGTCTGCCGGGGGCGAAACTATGACTGCTATATATACTATTGTCATTTCACTTTGTATGGTAAGCTTGCAAAACCCTAATCGTGGAATTCTGTTGCAAGCTACCATTTCTAAGCAGTTACTTCATTGAAATACAATTGTGCTTGTTGTTGAGTGAGTTTGTTCATTTGAGTACCAATTATGTCTTGATTCATCATATTCACTTCTCAATTGTGTTATTTGGATTGTGTGTTTGATATTGATCAAATTATCCTATCAATTGTACTGTTCATCGATCACATGGACCAACAATATGGTATCAGAGCCTTAGTGCTCTTGATTTGTTGAGTTTTTGTGGTTTTGGTCAATATCTAGTTTCAATCAATTTTCACTGGATTATCAGCTGTTTTTGGCATGGAAATTGATTGAATTATGCTTGTTCTTGATTGAGGAAGATTCTACAATCATCAGATCTCAAATTCATTGAGTTTTGGATGATTTCAGATTGATTTTGAGGTGAAAAAGGGTTTTGAGATCAACCAGCGAAACTACTGTTCTTACAGCGAAACTGTCATCTTCATTCAGCGAAATTATGAGTTACTTTGGAGCAGAAGTTGTTTTCTAGAGTTTCAGCAAAGTATTCCCTTGAACGAAAGTTCATTTGTGTTTTTGATCAATCATCAAGCGAAAGTTGCTGCCGAATCTATTTCTGAACGAAAGTTCAAGCTTGTTTCCTGCGAAGTTAGCAGCGAAACTAAGCAATTGTTGTCTCTTCTGAAGATCATGTTAGGTTGGACTCACTTTAGTATAGATGTTTACTTTTCATTGTAATAGGACTTGTGTTAGTTTCATTTTGTATTTTGATAGTTATTAGCAGTTTTGGCAGTCCAGCGAACCTGTGAGCGAATCTATAGTTTCGCTCACAGTTTGCTGTTTTGGTTCACCCGGCGAACTTATGTTCTGCCGGGCGAAACTATAGTTTCGGCATGACAGTTTCGCTCATAGCGAAACTGTCAGCGAAACTATGACTGCTATATATACTATTGTTATTTCATTTTGCATGATAAGTTTGCAAAACCCTAAACGTGGAATTCTGTTGCAAACTATCATTCTCAAGCAGTTACTTCATTGAAATACATTGTGCTTATTGTTATTGAGTGAGTTTGTTCATTTGAATATCAATTATGTCTTGATTCATCATATTCATCTCTCAATTGTTTGTTATTTGGCTTATGTATGTGATATTGATCAAACTATTCTATCAATTGTACTGTTCATCGATCACATGGACCAACAATATGGTATCAGAGCCTTAGTGCTCTTGATTTGTTGAGTTTTGGTGGTTTTGGTCAATATCTAGGTTCAATCAATTCTCATTGGATTATCAGCTGTTTTTGGGATGGAAATTGATTGAATTATGCTTGTTCTTCATTGAGGAAGATTCTACAATCATCAGATCTCAAATTCATTGAGTTTTGGATGATTTTGGATTGATTTTAAGGTGAAAAAGGGTTTTCAGATCGACGAGCGAAACTACAGTTCTTACAGCGAAACTGTGATCTTCATTCAGCGAAATTATGAGTTATTTTGGATTTGAAGTTGTTTTCTAGAGTTTCAGCGAAAGTATCTCTTTGAACGAAAGTTCAGCAGTGTTTTTGATCAATTATCAAGCGAAAGTGCTGCCGAATCTATTTCTGAACGAAAGTTCAAGCTTGTTTCCTGCGAAATTAGCAGCGAAACTAAGCAATTGTTGTCTCTGATTCAAGCGAAAGTGCTGCTGAAATTGCAAGAGAAAGTGTCTGTGTTTGCGAAAGTGTTTGTTTTAGCGAAACTGTTAAGCAAGTCTACTTTCTCAGCGAAGTTGTTAGCGAACTTGTCAGCGAATTTACCAGCGAAATTACCAATCTTTCTCCGAAACTATCATGTCAAAATTAACTACTCTCACACTTGCGGATCTTGAAAGTGTTGCTCCTAATAGACCTCCAAGACTCATTAATGGAGATAATTTTGAAGATTGGAAGAGATGTCTCAAGGCTTTCTTTTTCTATACAGATCATAATCAATGGGAATCGATTATTTCAGGTCCTCATATACCTACGGTTACAGTTGGTGATGTCGTTTCTCAGAATAAAGATCCATCTTCTTATACTGAAAGAGATCTGAAACTGATTGATCGTGATCAAAAAGCATTTGGTGCTCTAACTCTCTGCTTGGCTCCTGACATCTACAATCGTTTTGCAGAGCATAAAAATGCTAAATCTCTTTATGATGCTCTCTGTGAATTCTTTGATGGGAATGCAGATCTGGTGAAAGACAAGAGTATTCAAGCTGAAAAGGAGTTCAATTCGTTTGTAGGATATAAGAATGAAAGTTTGACAGATCTTACAAATCGATTCTTAACTGTTTCAAGCACTCTGAAGAAATATGATGAAAGACTCTCCAACAGTGAACAAGTTAACAGACTTCTCGATTCTCTTCCACCACAATGGAGTCTTCAAGTGAGGATGCTCAAACAAGAAAGAGGTTTTACAGATTATAAGCTGATGGATATCATTAATAAGTTGAAATCTTTTGAGTTGGATATGAAAAGAAGAGAATTTAACCAGACTATGATGCCCACACCTGGTTTTTCTCAAAATGCTGCTTTATTGTCATCCGCTGCAAACTCTCACATTCAGAATCCAATTCAAGGAGGGAGCAATACAAGTAATTTCTCAAGTGGTAGTAATCATGTTGGAAAGGAATTGGGAAATTCTAAGGTGAATGCTGAAACTACTATTCCATCTGAAACAATGGCTCTTTTTGGAATGTTTGTTCAGAGCTATGAAGCTCTTGTTGCTGGTGAATTGAAAGGTAAAGGAATGACTATGGAGGATATGTATCAAGTTGATCCTGATGATTTGGAAGAAACTGACATTCAATGGCAAATGGCAATGTTAACTTTAAGAGCTCGGAGGTTCATGGAAAGAACAGGAAGAAAGAACTTCGGTGGTCAATCATCAACCTCAAAACTAGGATTTGACAAGTCAAAATTGAGATGCTTCAACTGTAAACAATTGGGACATTTTAAACGTGAATGTCCATTACCAATTGTAACAGATCCTAGTAACACTGGAGTGCCAAGATTGACAGAGAAAGTAAAGGAAGAGGGAAATTCAAAAAAGGAGTCAGCCTTGATTTCTAATTTTGACTGGAGTGCAGAGGTGGAAGAAACAAGATCTGAAATAAATCATGCTTTAGTTGCTGAGATTGTGAAAAGTGATGAGATGGAAGTTGAGAAAGATGAGTTTGTGTTGTTTAAGGAATTCAAAGGAGAGAATGAATCTTCAGTAAAGGAAAAAGAAGAGAAGGAAGGATGATGGAGAGAAGAAAGAGAAAACTACAGATTCAAAAGCTGTGAAAGGAAAAGAGAAGGATGATGCGGCCGCTACTGTTGAGGAAAGGAAATCGAGTACTCCAGTATGCATGTGCGATAAAGCTTTAGCTGCCGAAAAGATGGTAATGGGACTTCCTTATGAGGTAATACAGGATATGTGTTCATCTGCTTGCAAAATTAGACTTTTTGGGGTTTATAAGGCTAATCGTTTGTTAATTGATAATGAAAAGGATTTAAAACGAATTAATGATGAACTTAAATTGAATGAATCAAAATATTTTGTGAAATTAAATGAGGCTTTAAAAGAAACTGATCATTTAAAAAGAATTGTTTTGGAAAGAAATGTAGAGATTAATACTTTGACTGAACGGGTTGCTCTGGCTGAATTTGAAGCAAGCAAACTTCAGTCAAAGTTAGATAAATGGACTATTTCTGGAATGAAACATGATGATCTTTGTAAATCTCAACGGGGAGCAAGAATTAAAACTGGTTTGGGTTATGAAAATGTACAGGTTTATCCTCCTCCTAGTACATATTGTTATTCTCCTATGCCTGTTCCTCATCCTTCTAATGATTTAATCAAATCAGATACTGACAGTATGTCTGCAGGTTTAGTTGGGAATAACTCTAAGTACATTCGTGAAGACTACGACTATGGACCAACTAGTGGGCTTGGATGCACTAGTTCTAGTACACCTGAAAAACAGCAGTCTGTTTTAGATAATAAGTCTAGTTTAAATTCAGTGTTTGTTTCTAGTTCAAATGTAACAGACTTGAATGTCTCATGTTCTCCTGATTGTTCTATTTCATCTTGTAATTCAAATCTTAATAGTGATGATTTTTGTTCTGGTTATGAATTCAATGAATCTGATGTTTCACCTAAAACAACTGAGCAACTTAAAACTAATTCTTTTGAAAAGTTCTTTTCTCAACCTATTCCATCTTTTATACCATTAAATATGACATCTTCAGAAAAATGCAGTTCTCCTTCATCTGAAACTGGTACCAATGGTACGAGTTTTACTGATTTGTCAGAAGAATCAAGTTATGATTTTGTAAAGAATAACTCTGAGTCAAATAAACAAAAACATCATGAGATGTATGAGACATTCAGTGATGTTGATTCTAGTTTGTCTGAATGTGATGAGGAGATTATTATTGATCCTATTTTTACCTCATCACATCATCGACCTAGATTCAAACATCATTGTTTCAGGTGTGGTGAAAAGGATCATCTTATCAAAAATTGCCCTTTGATTGAAAGATCCTCTAATAGAAATTGTTTTGGGAATAAATTGACAAAATTGGTTAATAATTTCTTTCATAAAAAATCAGCTTCTTTGAAAACAAAGGTTGTTCAATCTTGGGTCCCTATTACTCCTGGCTAAATGATTTGTTCATTCATTTCAGGGATCTTCTTCAAAGATTGTAAACAGTCTGTGGCATGTTGATAGCGGCTGTTCCAAACACATGACGGGATTAAAGGATTTGTTGACTAATTATCGAATTATCGATGGAGGATATGTGGCATTTGCTGGAGACAAGAAGGGTGGAAAAATGATTGGACAAGGAGAAGTTACCAATGGCTCTCTTACTCTGGAAAAAGTCAACCATGTTCCTGAATTGGCATTTAATCTTCTGAGCGTCTCTCAAATTTGTGATAAAGATATTCCAGTTCTATTTAAATCTGACGAATGTTTATTTTTGAAATCAGAGATAGCTATTCCAGAAGATTTAATTCTCATGCGTGCTCCAAGGAAACACGATACATATCTTCTTGATATGAATTCTAATGAGTCAAAAGCTACTGCAACTTGTCTTCTCTCAAAAGCATCAACATCTGAGTCACTCTTGTGGCATCGTCGATTAGGCCATGTCAATTTTAAGATAATTAATAAATTAGTAAAGAACAATCTTGTTAGAGGACTTCCTTTAAAAGATTTCTCTGTGTCTGAAAAATGCATGGCATGTGCCAAAGGGAAACAACATAAGAAACCTCATAAGCCTAAACTTTTAAATAGCATATCAAGTCCTCTAGAGTTGTTACATACTGATTTATTTGGGCCAATTAGTGTTAAATCCATTGCTAAAAAATCTTTTGTCTTGTTGTTACAGATGATTTTTCACGTTATTCATGGGTGAGGTTTCTTGCTCACAAAAGTGAAGTTGCTGAGGAATTGCAGAAATTAATCATTTCTATTGAATCAGTCAGTAAGAAAAGAGTTATGGGATTAAGAAGTGACAATGGCACTGAATTTAAAAATCAGATTCTTGACTCATTTTGTGCTCAAAAAGGGATCGTGAGACAATTTAGTGCTGCAAGAACACCCCAGCAGAACGGAGTTGCAGAAAGAAAGAATCGTACTCTTGTGGAAGCTGCTCGTACAATGTTGATAGAATCCTCATTACCTGTCATTTTCTGGGCTGAAGCTGTTAATTGTGCTTCTTATGTTTTAAACAGAGTGCTAATTGTGAAAGATAAAGTGAAGACTCCTTATGAACTTTTTCATAAGAGGAAGCCACTAATTGATTTCTTTCGCCCATTTGGATGTTCTTGTACGCTTCTGAATACTCAAGCTCAAAAGACCAAATTTGGGGCTGTTTCTGATGAATGTTACTTTGTTGGATATTCTTCTTCACAAAAGGCATACCGAGTTTACAACAAAAGAACACGTATTGTTCAAGAGTCATTTTATGTTGATTGGCAAGAATCAAATCCTTCTGAAGTTAAATCTGAACCTGCATGGTTCTTTGATTCCGATACTGTGTTCAATTCATTCAATTTGCCAGTTTTCGATGATGATACGTCAAGTCCATGTACTCAAACGAATATTATTCCATCATCTTCATCGTCTGTTCCATCAATTCCACAAGTAACTGATGCTGTTTCAATTGATGTCAGCTCATCGTCTCCGATGCCTGATCAAGCTCCATTATCTGATTCTTTATCACCTACATCTCCTAACTCACCTGATTCATCACCTGTCATTGATACACCTTCATCTACTCTTTCTCCGGCGGCTGATACTTCTTCAACTATCTTTCCTTCTTCCGGAGATTATAAAACTTTGAAAGATCATCCGCTTGATAATGTAATTGGATCTGTTTCTGATGGTGTTCGCACACGAAGTCAATCCGGTCTGATTAATGTTTGTCTTTTCTCATGCTTCATTTCTCAAATTGTTCCTAAAAATGTTCATGCTGCTCTACAAGATCCGTGTTGGGTAGAGTCTATGCAGTTGGAACTTCAACAGTTCAGGAAGCTTAAGGTTTGGACTTTAGTTGATTTACCTCCCAACAAGTATCCAATTGGTACAAAATGGGTATTTAAGAACAAACCAGATGATCGGGGTGTGGTGGTGCGAAACAAATCTAGACTTGTAGTGCAAGGCTTTGCTCAAGAAGAAGGAATTGATTATACAGAAGTCTTTGCTCCAGTTGCTCGTCTTGAAGCAATCCGTATATTTCTTGCTCATGCTGCCATAAACAGTTCAAAGTGTACCAGATGGATGTGAAATGTGCTTTTCTCTATGGCGACATTGATGAAGAGATATATGTGTGTCAACCACCAGGCTTTGAAGATCCTGATTTTCCTGATAAAGTGTATAAGCTTGATAAATCTTTGTATGGACTTCATCAAGCACCCAGAATCTGGTATGAGACTCTTACACAATATCTTTTAAGCAATGGTTATTCTCGTGGTACCATTGATATGACCTTATTTAAGAAAGAGGTGAATGGTGAAATGATCTTTGTTCAAGTGTATGTCGATGATATTATTTTTGGATCCACAAACTCTCAATTGTGTAGAGAGTTTGAAGAAGTGATGAGCCAACGGTTTGAAATGAGCATGATGGGTGAAATGTGCTTCTTTCTTGGCTTGCAAGTTGAACAACAGAAAGAAGGAATTCTTATTCACCAAGAGAAGTACATTAAAGATATTCTGAAGAAATTTAAAATGGATGATGCGTCTACTGAAATGACTCCTTTTACTGCTCAGACGTGTCTCACTCCAGATGAAAATGGAAAACCAGTTGATCCTCATCTTTTTCGATCTATGATTGGCTCTCTCATGTATCTTACTGCAAGTCGTCCTGATATCACTTTTGCTGTTGGTTACTGTGCTAGATATCAGTCGGCTCCAAAGGAATCTCATGAGAAAGCTGTCAAACGAATCTTTCGTTATCTCAAAGGATCATCTCGTCTCGGACTGTGGTATCCATATGGTGGAAATTTTGATTTACATGCTTATTCTGACAGTGATTCCAATGGTTGCAGGTTAAACAGAAAATCTGTGTCTGGAGGATGTCAATATTTGGGTAATTGTCTGGTATCTTGGCAGAGCAAGAAACAAACAACAGTTTCTCTTTCTACAGGGGAAGCTGAATATATTGCTGCATCTAGCTGCTGCTCTCAAGTTCTCTGGATACAACACCAAATGATTGATTATGGAATTAATTTCCTTCATACACCTTTATTCTGTGATAATGAGGCTGCCATTGGAATCGCTAAAAATCCCATTCATCATTCTCGCACAAAGCATATTGAAACCCGAATTCATGCGATTCGTGATGCTCAAGAGAAGGGTTTCATTAATATTATTCCCATCGATACAAAAAATCAAAAAGCTGATCTTTTCACAAAAACGTTTGATAAACCTCGTTTTTATGAATTGATTTCTATGCTTGGGTTAATATCTTTTTAAATTTTCATTTTCTATTTCTTTGGTAATAATTAAAATAAAAAAATACATAAAAACAAAAACCAATAAAAAATAAATCAAGTTACAATTTTTTTATATAATTATAGACAAATGAAAATAAAAATTTGGGGGAGTAATATCAGTATTCTGAGATCGGATTTAACATGATGAGAAATGATTGTATATTCTCTAAATATTTCTTATTTACATGACCAGTAATTCTATGAGAAATGATAGTAACTGTCACTAGATTCTGCTTCATAATAAAAAAATAAAAAGAAATGGATCAGATTCTTTGACGATATGCTTGATAGACTCAGCCTGATGAATGAAGTAGACAGCAGCTTTATGATTAAATTAAACTTTATGCTTAAGAATGCCTGGATTTACTCATTCATTTTGGATTGCACAAAAACTGAGTCCTGACAAAAATTGGATTGAGAATGAATCTTTCGTTCATTGTGCTTTGTTATGTCATCATTCTCTGCTGTTTTATTTTGTGTTAAGATGTCTTGTGTCTGTGCTTATCTCCTTTGCTGTACGGAAGTACTGACCTGGAGTGATGATCTCCTCTGCTGTACGATAGTACTGACCTGGAGCTCTCATCAGCACATGTTCAAATGGTTATCTCCTCTGTTATACGTGAGTATAGATCTGGAGCTCTCACCATTTTGATATAATTATGTCAAATCATCTTATCGATGAATTTCTCTCAGAATGAAATATTCTGTGTATAATCATTTGTACACTTATTCACAAATTTTGTTTCATGAAGATTGATTCATAATTCAATAAATCCTGAGGTTGGGTGAGGGTTTTTACCAAATGATTGTGGGGTCTTAGCATTCTAAAGCATCTAATCGAACCTTAAATGAATCATAAGCTGTTGTTTGAAAAAGGATAAGGCATGAGTTTAAGTGGACAATTATATCAGCAATCGTTATTGATTTGTTCTAATTTCTGTGGTTTCTGTGCAGATTGTGATCAGATCTTGTTTTCAGTATGATCTCATGACTGGTAGATGATTTTTAATCATCATTATGTTCTAAAATATTTAGAGAATGTGATCTCTGATTATTTTAGATCTCATTATGTGATGTGCTTCCTTTGAGTATTATTGTTAATAAATAAAAAAAAAATTAATAATAAAAAATAATAATAATAATAATAATAAATTAATAAAAAAAAAAATAAAATAAAATAAAAAATAAAAAATAAATAAAAATTTTGGTGCGAAATTATTCTTTCGCTGACAGCTTCGCTAAGCGAAACTGCAATTTCGCTAGGTTAGCTTATAAGTTGTTAACCAGTTATCTTTTAGCGAAATTACAGTTTCACTGAGCGAAACTGTAAATTCGCTGGACGAATTTATAGTTTCGCTGCTAGCGAAACTGTTGACTATATAAGTCAATTTTGCGAAGTTTTCTTCATAACTTCGCGAATTTGTTCTGGTCGTCTGTTAGGGTTTTTAGTTTCATTTACAGCGATTTTGATTAGGGATTGAGTTTTGGACTGATTTTGAGTGCTTTTCTCTTCGGATGTGAGTTTCGAACTTTGATTGACCATTTAATCTGGATTACATCATGTTTTTGATAAGCGATTTGGATTTGTCGCTTCGGTGGTTTCGCTGTTCGTTCAGCGAAACTACTGAAGTTTCAGCGAAATTGAACGAAAGTTCACTGTCTTTCAGCGAAACTGTAAAGTTATGCTGTCCGAGCGAACTTAACAGTTTCGCCACATCTTATCTAATTTCGCAATGACTAATTCTTATTTCACAGTTTCGTCTATAATTTTCTAAGTCAGCGAAACTAATTTGTAATAGCGAAACTAAATTAATTTTTGGTGAAACTAATTGCGAAACTACTTTGAATCATTCTAATTTTGTACAAAATGCTTTTTGTTCTGCGAAATTAACAAGTTTCTATGAGCGAAACTATAGTTTCGCTCGTCGAAACTGTTTGATTTCCTTGACGAAACTGTCTTTAATTCAGCGAATCAATCATGTCTTAGTGAGCGAAACTATTGTTTCGCTTGCCGAAATTAATTCTTTTCTTTTGTTTGTATCTTATTTTCTTATTTTCAGTATTTCTTATTCAAATTTATTTGTTGATCTTTTCAGATTATTATGGCAAATCTAAAGTTTGACGAGAGGAATAACATTACTGCCATATTAGATGATACTTTGCCAAAGGCGGCCGGATTTCGGGATTGTATTAGATGGCTCCAAAGATCACCCATTGCATATGCTATCTCTCACTCTCCCACTATCTATGATCTTCACATTAGAGACTTTTGGAGATCAGCGGAATACAACACCGGAGGAGATGTTCAGAGGATCACAGCTAGAGTGCTTGATCATGATATATCTATTACTGCTGAGAATGTGTCGAGGATTCTTAGACTGGACGATGATACTGGTGATGAGGTTGATATGACGGAATCTGAAGTATTCCAAGCTTTCCGGCAAATGGGATATGAGGGACCAGTCTTTGGTTCGAGGAAAGAGATTAAAAAGTCATTTTTATCTAAAGAATGGAGATATATAGCTCACGTGTTTATTATGTGCTTAGATCACCGTAAGGGTGGATCAGATGGACTTAATCTTGACTGGGCCAAAGCTATGGTGATATGTTGCAGAGGAGAGAAAGCAAACATTGCTAGATTGATCTTCGCGTGTATGGCAGAAAATGTGATGGCGGTGAAAAAGGATAAATGGTTATTATATCCTCGTTTTATTCAGATGATTATTGATGATTTGATTCCTGATGTTCCTAAACACGGTGAAGTTAAGAGATTGGTTCAGATGAACCCTCGGATATTTGCAGATTGCTGTGCTATACGCCATGATTTCAGTGGTAAAATAACCCATCTCTGGGAGAACATGTACCCACCAGAGCGATGGAATTATATCAGACGAGTCGATGAGTCTGAAAACAAAAGAGCTGAGGAAACACGGGTGAAACAAGCTGATGCAGCTAAGAAAAGAAAGAGATATGCAAAGGAGAAAGATTATGATTTTGAAGAAGATATAGATACACAAGCTGAAGAGATAAGGGTGGAGAAGGAACGAAGGTCTAAAAAGAGGACTGACTTTGTTGAGCCTGAACGAAGAACAAAACATAGACATGAGGGTTTCACAGCTGGGAAAGAAGCAAGTGCTGGTCTTGATGAGGATGTGATTCGTGGTCTAAATACTTCATTGGCAAATGAATTAAGTATGATAAAGACTAAACTGATGAATCAAGAGATTCGGGAGCAACAGAAAGATGAGGTCATTGACGGAATGAAAAAGATGTTGATTGATCAGAACAGTTTGATTAAGAGGTTATTTGAAGAAATTTCACAGATGAAAGCTGCTGCTGGCCTACCCAATCAACTAACTCAATCTGAGTTAGATGATATGACTGATATATCTAAGTACCCATTCTTGAATGTTGGTACCTCATCAAAGGTAGGAGAGGGCACCTCTGGAGCAGCTGATACTGAAACAAGAGAACAAGAGATTCCAAGAGAAGAGGCTGGCAGAAATGATGAAGATGAGATTGTTGAGGCTGAGTTTGTTAATCTACAGTTTGACTTTGATAAGGATATTTTGGGAGAAGAAGTGATTGTTACAGCTACTCATGAGGAAGCATCAGATAAAGGTAAAGGGTTGATTGATGAAGAAGAGGAGGATGAGCAGTTGGTTGATTATGATTCAGAACCAGAATTCTATGAAGTAGATGAGAGACCTTTAGTGTATGTGGCTAAGAAGGGAGATGATGAGAATGACGTGTTTGAGATGGATAAGACTGATTGGTTGGTAAAAGAGAAGGAGGCTGAAGAACTCACTCCACTGTTTCAAAATATGGAGGGTCTGAGCAGAAAAGAGGCAGACAAGAAGATAATCAGCTGGTGTTATAATCCTTTTTTAAAGATGTTCTTGATTAAAAGAAGAGGAGGTAATATCAGTTACATGCTCAAGAGGAAGGCGTTTAAGACATTGCCTAAGTGGGATCTGAGACGGTTGGCTACCTTGCCTTTGATTAATTCTCATTTAAGTGAAAGGGCAGAATTTCTGGAAAAGGAGATTAAAAATGGTCTTAATGATAATTTTGAATCATTTGGATTTATGAAGGCTGAACGAAAGAGATCTAAGAAAGACAAAGACTGGGAGACTGGGAAAGGGAGAATAGTTTTGAGAGTCAAACCGCCTAAGACTGTAAACAGAGTAAGACTGGCTGATCCTCTTCCTCCTCGTTTACAGGACTTTGAGAAGTGGTTCTATGATAATAACACCGGTGAGGCTGTGATTAGAGCCAAACAAGGAAAAGAATTTAGGGTGTTTGACCCAATGGAGTTATTCAGCTTTTGTGATGAAGATCTTTTGATTCTCTGTGAAAATCATATAAAGGCGGGGGCAGGTGAGGAAACAAGAAAGGAGGCAAGCTTGTTTATGAATGTGGCGAACAAAATAAGAGGAGTAAGGGCAGAGGTAAAGAGTTTGGCTGAAAAGGTTAGAGCACAAGATGACTTTGCTATGGATGTTCAAGACTTAACAAGGCAGCTTGCTAGAGCTAGTGGTCATTCGAATGAAGCTGATGATGCAGGAACTAATCTTGGAGAATCAGTGGCTGAAGCTTCTCAAGACATTGCTGCAGGAGTGGATGAAGACAGATCAACAGCAGCTGAGGAAACGGGAGCTGAAGAGCCAAACCAAGAGCAGTGAAGACAGTGAGGTCCAACCTAGGGGGAGTATTGAAGATCATGTTAGGTTGGACTCACTTTAGTATAGATGTTTACTTTTCATTGTAATAGGACTTGTGTTAGTTTCATTTTGTATTTTGATAGTTATTAGCAGTTTTGGCAGTCCAGCGAACCTGTGAGCGAATCTATAGTTTCGCTCACAGTTTGCTGTTTTGGTTCACCCGGCGAACTTATGTTCTACCGGGCGAAACTATAGTTTCGGCATGACAGTTTCGCTCATAGCGAAACTGTCAGCGAAACTATGACTGCTATATATACTATTGTTATTTCATTTTGCATGATAAGTTTGCAAAACCCTAAACGTGGAATTCTGTTGCAAACTATCATTCTCAAGCAGTTACTTCATTGAAATACATTGTGCTTATTGTTATTGAGTGAGTTTGTTCATTTGAATATCAATTATGTCTTGATTCATCATATTCATCTCTCAATTGTTTGTTATTTGGCTTATGTATGTGATATTGATCAAACTATTCTATCAATTGTACTGTTCATCGATCACATGGACCAACACTCTGTTCAAGCGAAAGTGCTGCTGAAATTGCAAGCGAAAGTGTCTGTGTTTGCGAAAGTGTCTGCGATAGTATTGTTTCAGCGAAACTGTTAGCCAAGTCACCTCTTTCAGCGAATTTGTTAGCGAATTTGTCAGCGAAATTATCAATCTTTCTGCCGAAACTATAATGTCGAAATTAACTACTCTTACACTGGCGGATCTTGAAAGTGTTGCTCCTAATAGACCTCCAAGACTCATTAATGGAGATAATTTTGAAGATTGGAAGAGATGTCTCAAAGCTTTCTTTTTCTACACAGATCATAATCAATGGGAATCGATTATTTCAGGTCCTCATATACCTACGGTTACGGTTGGTGATGTCGTTTCTCAGAACAAAGACCCATCTTCTTATACTGAAAGAGATCTGAAACTGATTGATCGTGATCAAAAAGCTTTTGGTGCTCTAACTCTTTGCTTGGCTCCAGACATCTACAATCGTTTTGCAGAGCATAAAAATGCTAAATCCCTTTATGATGCTCTCTGTGAATTCTATGATGGAAATGCAGATCTGGTGAAAGACAAGAGTATTCAAGCTGAAAAGGAGTTCAATTCGTTTGTAGGATACAAGAATGAAAGTTTGACAGATCTTACAAATCATTTCTTAACCGTCTCAAGCACTCTGAAGAAGTATGATGAAAGACTCTCCAACAGTGAACAAGTTAACAGGCTTCTCGATTCTCTTCCACCACAGTGGAGTCTTCAAGTGAGGATGCTCAAACAAGAAAGAGGTTTTACAGATTATAAGCTGATGGATATCATTAACAAGTTGAAATCTTTTGAGAGAAGAGAATTTAACCAGACTATGATGCCCACATCTGGTTTTTCTCAAAATGCTGCTTTGTTGTCATCCGCTGCAAACTCTTACATTCAAAATCCAATTCAAGGAGGGAGCAATACAAGTAACTTCTCGAGTGGTAGTAATCATGTTGGAAAAGAATTGGGAAATTCTAAGGTGAATGCTGAAACTTCAATTCCATCTGAAACAATGGCTCTTTTTGGAATGTTTTGTAGGGGTTTTAACATGTTTATCAAAGCTTCATACAACATTATTTATATGAAAACGCAGCGGAATAATATTTTAAAACATGTTAAAATCTGATTATAAAACCCATTTTATAATAACCCCAAGCCATGGATCTTTATACATAATGCATACAAATGAAAGTACACTAGATAGTCAAGAAACTACAACCTTTGTAGCTTCCTAAATCCGAAAATAAGAAGATGAGGATGATGAGATTTGAGGCTGAAACTTCAAGCAAGAAATCCTCAAGAGGTTGTACCCCAAGCTTCTTCAAACACCTTCTTTGCTAGGTTATGCAACACCACCTTCAAGAACCCTCTTGAACTCTTGATTTTCAGCCAAGAACACTAAGATTAAAGGCTGAAAATCAGCCCCTTTCTTACTAAAAACCGTTTTCTAGAGAGAAGGTAGAGAGGATTTTTCTCTTTTGTTGTTATGTGTGTGTGAGAGAGTGAAAAATGCAAGAGTGAAGTGTTTAGTTAATTGCATGTCTTGGAACAACAAAAAGGGAATCCCAAGACTCAAGGGGTGGCCGAAAATTAGGCTCCCTTGGTCTTTCCCTCTTAATTCAAATTATTAAAAAATATACTTGCATTCTACCCTTTTATAAAATTAAACTATTTAATTTTATAGAACTCACACACTATTATATGTCATTGTTTAACCAATTTAAGCAATGAAACAAATAATCCCATATGAATAAATTATATATATATATATATATATATAATCTTGTTCATTTACAAAAGCAATGATTTAGAAAAGCCGGTTTCTAAATTGGTGCTAATATTTAATTGTATGATCTTATCAACGAATAAATATTTATCGGTGTTTGTTTGGCTTGTTATTGGGTATGACCCGACTTGGATCATATCACACTAGCCACATCAATTTAATATGTATCTTGGGCAGATCAAATCTTTCAATCTCCCACTTGCACAAGATTCATAGAAGATTGATGCAAGCAGCAAATAACGCCTAGCAACGGTTTGCTACCCCTAATGTATATGACTAAGTGCCATTCAATAACATCATCCTTTTCAAGTGACTTACTTGAATATGTCTTAGGTGAATTATTCATCTATCCTTTTGTTGCAGATGTCATGTTAAATCCAAGAGACACAGAATTGTCATTCTCCAATGATTTAACTTTAACAGGCCTTAGACATCTAACTCTCAACGAATAAGAGGAACAAATTCCATCTTGACTACATACGTCTCTCACAATCACCTCATATTATACCTGAACTCAGCCTTATGTACTGCCTTTTCAGAACAGCAAAGGACTAAGTCAAAGTACAATACTTGGTGAATATCGAGACCCAATATGTATCTCAGGTCTGAGGATACAATGATATTCGCCTTTACTCAAAATTTCTTATGACTAATCAGAAGATTCCATGCAGAAATAATTGAGTGCGGGTCAGTCCAATATCTATATCCCATAGATATCAATGAACCTTGGTAACAACCTCTTGCTCTATATTCATATCTTATGAACATCAACCAATCCAAGTTCATTATAGTCTTACATTCATAGTTGTTCCCACAAGTATGATCGACTACGGACGTTTAGAATAACTTATTTATTCACGGATTTAAACATGCTAAAATAGAAGAACAAATGAATATTATAACCATGTAATTAAGTCAAATAACATAAGTTCCAATATTCAAATATAAAGTACAACATTAAACCCAGTCACTTGAATATCTAAGTCCCATGGCACAAGCATGACCTTCATGCTTTGCCTTTTCAAGGAGTTTTGTGAGTGGATCCGCAATGTTTTTATCAGTGTGGACTTTGCGAATACATATCTTTCCCTTTTCAACTTCATCCCTTATGTAGTTGAATCTCCGTTCAATGTGCCGAGTCTTTTGATGAGCACGAGGTTCCTTGATTTGAGCAATCGCACCTTCGTTGTCACAAAAGATCTCTAGGGGATCCTGAATGGAAGGGATTACCCCTAGGTCGGCTATGAATTTCTTCAGCCATGCAGCTTCCTGTGCTGCCATTGAAGCGGCGACATATTCTGACTCTGTAGTGGACAACGCTACGACTTCTTGCTTTGAGCTTTTCCAAGAAACAGCTCCGCCATTTAGAATAAAGATGTACCCTGATTGAGATCGTGAATCATCTCGATCGGTTTGGAAACTCGCATCCGTGTAACCTTTTACTACGAGTTCCTCTTCACCAGACCCGTAGATCAAGAACATGTCCTTAGTCCTCCTTAGGTATTTCAGAATGTTCTTGACAGCCATCCAATGACTATCACCAGGATTTTGCTGGTATCTACTTGTCATGCTTAAAGCGCATGACACGTCCGGTCTAGTGCATATCATTGCATACATGATGGATCCTATAGCAGATGCATATGGGATTGCCTTCATCCTATTTTGCTCCTCCTTGGAGCTTGGATATTGAGTTGTACTCAATATTGTCCCTCTTTGAATAGGTACAGTACCTTTCTTAGAGTTTTCCATCTTGAACCTTTTCAAGATTTTGTCAATGTATGCACTTTGATTCAAACCAATCAGCCGCCTTGATCTATCCCTATAGATCTTTATTCCTAGAATATAGGCGGCTTCACCAAGATCCTTGATGGAAAAACAACTTCCAAGCCAGGCTTTTACACCTTCCATGGTTGGAATGTCATTTCCAAATAGTAGTATGTCATCAACATACAATACTAGGAAGGTTATTGTGCTCCCACTAGCCTTTTTATACACACAAGCCTCATCAGCGTTTTTGATGAAGCCAAATTTCTTTACTTCATCATCAAAACGGTGATTCCAACTTCTCGATGCTTGTTTCAATCCATAGATTGATTTCTTTAACTTGCATACTTTGTTAGGATGTTTTGGATCAACAAAACCTTCAGGCTGAACCATATAGACATCTTCCTCAAGATATCCATTTAGGAAAGCGGTTTTGACATCCATTTGCCAAATCTCATAATCATAATGAGCTGCTATGGCAAACAATATCCTTATAGACTTAAGCATTGCAACAGGTGAGAAGGTTTCATCATAATCAACCCCTTGAGTTTGAGTGAAACCCTTTGCTACAAGTCTAGCTTTGTAAGTATCCAAGTTTCCATGCATATCGGTTTTCTTCTTGAAAACCCACTTACTTCCAACTACTTTGGAATTAAGAGGTGGCTCAACAAGTTCCCAAACTTGATTGTCATACATGGATTGCATCTCAACGTTCATGGCCTCAAGCCATTTGTCACAATCCAAATTGGACACTGCATCATGATATGTGGTTGGTTCATCGGAGTCAACCACGTAGCATCCATCCATAAAAAATCCATATCTTTTAGGTGGATTACTTGTTCTACCACTTCTGCGAACGTTTTGTGTGTATTGATCAACCGCTTGATCATCCTCAACATCCTTATGTTGAGTGCTAGTTTCAACCAAACGTGTATTAGGCTGTGGTTCTTGTTCCTCCTCAAGATCCACTGTTCTACTACTAGCTCCTTCCATAAGGAACTTGGCTTCTAAGAACTCACCCTTTCTGGAAACAAACACCTTTTGTTCCAGTGGATCATAGAAATAATATCCCATAGAATCTCTAGGATATCCAACAAAGATACACTTGGTGGATCGGACTTCTAATTTGTTTGGGGTGGGAGTCTTAACATAAGCCTCACAACCCCAGACCCTTAAGTATGATAGGGATGGAACTCTTCCATGCCATATCTCAAAAGGTGTCCTTTCCACCTTCTTGGTTGGGGCCATATTCAGAATACGAGCCGCGGAGAGCAAAGCGAAACCCCAAAATGATAGAGGCAATGTGCTTCTAGCCATCATAGATCGGACCATATCCAATAAGGTTCGATTCCTCCTCTCAGACACACCATTATGTTGTGGTGTTCCAGGTGGAGTGAGTTGTGAGACAATCCCACAACTCCTAAGATGATCTTGAAAAACATCACTTAGGTATTCGCCACCTCTATCGGTGCGGAGAATTTTAATTGACCTGTTGAGTTGATTTTCTACTTCATTCTTGAAGATTTTGAACATTTCAAAAGCTTCATCTTTGTGCCTTAATAAGTACACATACCCATAGCGACTATAATCGTCGGTAAAGGTAATGAAGTATCTCTCACCATTCCTAGTCATTGGCTTAAAAGGACCACATACATCCAAATGTATGATACCTAATAAATCTTTTGCCCTTTCGTTAGTTCCACTAAAGGGTGCCTTAGTCATTTTACCTTGTAAACAAGATTCACATACATCAAATGAATCACATTCATTTGTTTTTAAAAGACCATTCTTTTGAAGTATTTGTATACGTTTCTTGTTTATATGACCAAGACGACAATGCCAAAGGTAGGTATCACTCAAATCCAATTTAAGTTTTTTGGTGGTTGCTTGGTATATTGAGCTATCATATGTTGCGTTTTCATGAACCAATTCATAAATACCATTACAAGGTATAGCTTTAAAATAAAATACATGATTTAAAGAAACATGAATATCATTGTCAACAAACTTGAAATCATAATCATATTGTCTTAAACGGGAAACAGAGATTATGTTCCTAGTCAAACTAGGAGCATATAATACATTACTTAAAATAACTTCCAAACCATTTGGAAGTTTCAAAATGTAGTCTCCTTGGGCTTCCACATGAACCTTTGCACCATTGCCCATGAAGAGACTTATTTCCCCTTTCTCATAATGCTCATTTCTTTTGAACCCCTGCAACAAATTGCAAATGTGAGTTCCACATCCGGTATCTAATACCCATGTGTTAGAAGAAATAACATTTAATTCTATATGTATCATGTATATTATACCTGAGGTTTGCCCCGCATCCCTCTTTTCTCTCAACTCTTTGAGATAGACTGGACAATTTCTCATCCAATGCCCTATCTCACCACATTTGAAGCATGGGTCGTTTACAGCAACCTTTTGCTTCTTCTCCTTGGGCTTCGGAGGTTCCGCCCTAACAACCATCTTCCCCTTTCCTCCAACGTGCCCCTTTCCTTTGGCAACATTTGCCTTGGGAGGGGGTAGAGACCTCTTCCTTCTCCCACCTTCATTAATGGTGAGAACGGGTAAAACCCTTTTACCCATTCCCGCCTCAGCTGATTTGAGCATCGAATGAAGTTCATTTATGCTCTTGTCCCATCCGTTCATGTTGTAATTCATGACAAATGCCTCAAACTTTTTAGTTAGGCCATTAAGGATCAAATCCGTGGCCAACTCCTTTGAGACGGGACAGTTCAACCTTTGAAGGCGGTCGATGTGGCTTTTCATCTTAAGAACATAAGATGAAACTGATTGGGATTCCTCCATCCGACATGCATGAAGCGCTCGAACCGTTTCGAAGCGCTCCACTCTAGCTTGTTGCTGGAACGTTTCCCGCAGCTGAGTGATCATGTCATAGGCTCCATGGAGCTCATACTCCTTTTGGAGTTCGGGTGTCATACTTGCTAACATTAAGCAAGAGACTTGGATGGAGTCTTCCGTATATCTAACCCAATCATTATAGGCCTCCACATCCTCCTCGTTAGGTTCATCGGGGATGGGATCATCAAGAATGTAGGCCCGCTTTTCTTGCTTGAGAACAATTCTCAAGTTGCGGTACCAATCCATAAAGTTGTTAGGTGTTAGACGATCCCTTTGAAGGATCGCCCTAAGAGATTGGTTGTTTTGGTTTGGTACATCGTTATTAGCGTTGGTGTGATCGGCCATCTACAAGATTTTACAAAGTTCCATTTTAGTAATCGTTGATATAATTATACATTTCATTTATTAATACCCTTTACGTCTCATAGACTATTAATAAAAAAAATATTTTTAGAATCCAACGTTATATTTAAATATTGGTTAGGTGACCTTTATCCCATTATTTAAATAAACAAGGTAGTCATAAATGACAATTGCAACCCATTGCAACTTCTAGTGGTATGGGATCATTTAAACATCTTATGTTTATAACGGCATGTTTACCCCATCAACACCTTTTATAAAATACATTTTAGGTGATCCATTCAATATATTTTATAAATCAAGTCGTCCTACTTACACACACGTGTGAGTTTACCACATAAGTGGTTAGGTGACCTTTATCCCACAAACATGGCATTATCACCTCAAGTTACAAGTTCCCTCAAAGTGGTTAGGTGACCTTTATCCCACTAAGAGTTTGCAAGTAACCTAAGTGTTGTGTAAAAGGATGGTGTTTAACTTGTTTTTCAAAAGGGATTTATAATTTCACAATTCATGTTTTAGAAAAATCCATGTACTATATGATTGTATGCATTCAACCATATGGTACCTATTTGGTTCTTATAAATAAAACCCATTTTATTTTGCAAACCATTAACTCCTTTTTATAGACCCATTCTATTTTGCTTAATGATTTGAGAACCAATTTCTTGTATTAGCTTGTTCTAGGTGATGTTTGTTAATGACATCCAAATATCCAAAACAAAACAACATCATAAGTATTCAACCAAGCATAACCAAACAATCCATATATGCATAACAAAGCATACTAAGTTGAGCACACTTGTTTAGCCAAAACAAGTGTGTCAAAAGGTCTTGTCCTAAGGGTTAAGAACATGACACATGGTTGACAAAAGGAACTCCCACTTGAATCCACATCTTCAAGCATCCTCTTTGTCCATCTTTTCTTCAAGTCTTGATCTTGAGCATCCTTACAAAATATGTATCCTAATACATTTTTCTAGTAAAGATAAACTCCTAATCTATTTATTACAAACCATATGAATGAATAGATTACAAAACAAGACTTAAAACAAAATAAATTATTACATGCCCAAATGAATACAACATGACAATCAATCATTCAATCCAAGTGGTCTAGGCTTTGTTATGCATAAACAACAACAATATATCCAAACATACATAAGAAGTCGATTTTTGGCAGCCCCTTAAAACCCATGTTTTTGGCCAACATAAACCAAGAACAAATGGGTTTAGTCCAAGCAAACAATAATCTTATAAACTAGAGTTTTAAAGATCCTAATATGCATAATATAGCATCTTTAAAACATCAAAAGGGGCACCAAAATAGCCCTTTAAACCCACGGTTTTGGGCTGTCCAAAAGAAAGCAAAGTGTAATATATGTATGCATATGTATAAGTGGCTCTTGATGCCATTGTAGGGGTTTTAACATGTTTATCAAAGCTTCATACAACATTATTTATATGAAAACGCAGCGGAATAATATTTTAAAACATGTTAAGATCTGATTATAAAACCCATTTTATAATAACCCCAAGCCATGGATCTTTATACATAATGCATACAAATGAAAGAACACTAGATAGTCAAGAAACTACAACCTTTGTAGCTTCCTAAATCCGAAAATAAGAAGATGAGGATGATGAGATTTGAGGCTGAAACTTCAAGCAAGAAATCCTCAAGAGGTTGTACCCCAAGCTTCTTCAAACACCTTCTTTGCTAGGTTATGCAACACCACCTTCAAGAACCCTCTTGAACTCTTGATTTTCAGCCAAGAACACTAAGATTAAAGGCTGAAAATCAGCCCCTTTCTTACTAAAAACCGTTTTCTAGAGAGAAGGTAGAGAGGATTTTTCTCTTTTGTTGTTATGTGTGTGTGAGAGAGTGAAAAATGCAAGAGTGAAGTGTTTAGTTAATTGCATGTCTTGGAACAACAAAAAGGGAATCCCAAGACTCAAGGGGTGGCCGAAAATTAGGCTCCCTTGGTCTTTCCCTCTTAATTCAAATTATTAAAAAATATACTTGCATTCTACCCTTTTATAAAATTAAACTATTTAATTTTATAGAACTCACACACTATTATATGTCATTGTTTAACCAATTTAAGCAATGAAACAAATAATCCCATATGAATAAATTATATATATATATATATATAATCTTGTTCATTTACAAAAGCAATGATTTAGAAAAGCCGGTTTTTCTAAAAATTGGTGCTAATATTTATTGTATGATCTTATCAACGACAAAATTTATCGGTGTTTGTTTGGCTTGTTATTGGGTATGACCCGACTTGGATCAATCACACTAGCCATCAATTTAATATGTATCTTGGCTCAAATCTTTCATGTTTGTTCAGAGCTATGAAGCTCTTGTTGCTGGTGAATTGAAAGGTAAAGGAATGACTATGGAGGATATGTATCAGGTTGATCCTGATGATCTAGAAGAAACTGATTCAATGGCAAATGGCTATGTTAACTTTAAGAGCCCGGAGATTCATGGAAAGAACTTTGATGGTCAATCATCTACCTCAAAACTAGGATTTGATAAGTCAAAATTGAGATGCTTTAATTGTAAACAATTGGGACATTTTAAACGTGAATGTCCATTACCAATTGTCACAGATCCTAGTAACACTGGAGTACCAAGATTGACAGCAGAGAAAGAAAAGGAAGAAGGAAATTCAAAAAAGGAGTCAGCCTTGATCTCAAACTTGACTGGAGTGCGGAGGTGGAAGAAACAAGATCTGAAATAAATCACGCGTTAGTTGCTGAGGTTGTGGAAAGTGATGAGATGGAAGTTGATAAAGATGGATTTGTGCTGTTCAGGAATTCAAAGGAGAAAATGAATCTTTAGTAAAGGAGAAAGAAGAGAAAGCAGATGGAGAGGAGAAAGAGGAAATTACAGGTTCAGATGAAGAAAGAAATTCAAAAGCTGCGAAAGGAAAAGAGAAGGATGATGCGGCCGCTACTGTTGAGGAAAGGAAATCAAGTACTCCAGTATGCATGTGCGATAAAGCTTTAGCTGCCGAAAGGATGGTAATGGGACTTCCTTATGAGGTAATACAGGATATGTGCTCATCTGCTTGCAAAATTAGACTTTTTGGGATTTATAAGGCTAATCGTTTGTTAATTGATAATGAAAAGGATTTAAATTTAAACGAATTAATGATGAACTTAAAATGAATGAATCAAAATATTTTGTGAAATTAAATGAGGCTTTAAAGAAACTGATCATTTAAAAGAATTGTTTTGGAAAGAAATGTAGAGGTTAATACTTTGACTGAACGGGTTGCTCTTGCTGAATTTGAAGCAAGCAAACTTCAGTCAAAGTTAGATAAATGGACTATTTCTGGAATGAAACATGATGATCTTTGTAAATCTCAACGGGGAGCAAGAATTAAAACAGGTTTGGGTTATGAAAATGTACAGGTTTATCCTCCTCCTAGTACATACTGTTATTCTCCTATGCCTGTTCCTCATCCTTCTAATGATTTAATCAAATTAGATACTGACAGTATGTCTGCAGGTTTAGTGGGAATAACTCTAGTACATTCGTGAAGACTACGACTATGGACCAACTAGTGGGCTTGGATGCACTAGTTCTAGTACACCTGAAAATCAGCAGTCTGTTTTAGATAATAAGTCTAGTTTAAATTCAGTGTTTTGTTTCTAGTTCAAATGTAAAGACTTGAATGTCTCATGTTCTCTTGATTATTCTATTTCATCTTGTACTTCAAATCATGATAGTGATGATTTTTGTTCTGGTAATGAATGCAATGAATCTGATGTTTCTCCTAAAACAACTGAGCAACTTAAAATTAATTCTTTCGAAAAGTTCTTTTCTCAACCTATTCCATCTTTCATACCATTAAATATGACATCATCAGAAAAATGCAGTTCGTCTTTATCTGACACTGGTACCAATGGTACGAGTTTTACTGATTTGTCAGAAGAATCATGTTCTGATTTTGTAAAAAAGAACTCTGATTCAAATAAACATAAACATCATGAGATGTATGAGACATTCAGTGATGTTGATTCTAGTCTGTCTGAATGTGATGAGGAGATTATTATTGATCCTATTTTTACCTCATCACATCATCGACCTAGATTCAAACATCATTGTTTCAGGTGTGGTGAAGAGATCATCTTATCAAAAATTGCCCTTTGATTCAAAGATTCCTAATAGGAATTGTTTTGGGAATAATTGACAAAATTGGTTAATAATTTCTTTCATAAAAATCAGCTTCTTTAAAAACAAAAGTTGTTCAATCTTGGGTCCCTATTGCTCCTGGCTAAATGATTTGTTAATTCATTTCAGGGATCCTCTTCAAAGATTGTACACAGTCTGTGGCATGTTGATAGCGGATGTTCCAAGCATATGACGGGATTAAAGGATTTGTTGACCAATTATCGGATTATAGATGGAGGATATGTGGCATTTGCTGGAGATAAGAAGGGTGGAAAAATGATTGGACAAGGAGAAGTTACCAATGGTTCTCTTACTCTAGAAAAAGTCAACCATGTTCCTGAATTGGCTTTTAATCTTCTGAGTGTCTCTCAAATTTGTGATAAAGACATTCCTGTTTTATTTAAATCTGACGAATGTTTATTTTTAAAATCAGAGATAGCTATTCCGGAGGATTTAATTCTCATGCGTGCTCCAAGGAAACATGATACATATCTTCTTGATATGAATGCTAATGAGTCAAAGGCTACTGCAACTTGTCTTCTCTCAAAAGCATCAACCTCTGAGTCACTCTTGTGGCATCGTCGCTTAGGCCATGTCAATTTTAAGATAATCAATAAATTAGTAAAGAACAATCTTGTTAGAGGACTTCCTTTAAAAGATTTTTCTGTTACTGAAAAATGCATGGCATGTGCCAAAGGGAAACAACATAAGAAACCTCATAAGCCCAAACTTTTAAATAGCATATCAAGTCCTCTTGAGTTGTTACATACTGATTTATTTGGGCCAATTAGTGTTAAATCAATTGCTAAAAAATCTTTTTGTCTTGTTGTTACAGATGATTTCTCACGTTATTCATGGGTGAGGTTTCTTGCACACAAAAGTGAAGTTGCAGAGGAATTGCAGAAATTAATCATTTCTATTGAATCAGTCAGTAAGAGAAGAGTTATGGGATTAAGAAGTGACAACGGCACTGAATTTAAAAATCAGATTCTTGATTCATTTTGTGCTCAAAAAGGGATTGTGAGACAATTTAGTGCTGCAAGAACACCCCAGCAGAACGGTATTGCAGAAAGAAAGAATCGCACTCTTGTGGAAGCTGCTCGGACAATGTTGATAGAATCCTCATTACCCATTATTTTCTGGGCTGAAGCTGTTAATTGTGCATCTTATGTTCTAAACAGGGTGCTAATTGTGAAAGATAAAGTGAAGACTCCTTATGAACTTTTTCATAAGAGGAAGCCACTAATTGATTTCTTTCGACCATTTGGCTGTTCTTGTACTCTTCTGAATACTCAAGCTCAAAAGACAAAATTTGGTGCTGTTTCTGACGAGTGTTATTTTGTTGGATACTCTTCTTCACAAAAGGCGTACCGAGTTTATAACAAGAGAACACGTATTGTTCAAGAGTCATTCTATGTTGATTGGCAAGAATCCAATCCTTCTGAAGTGAAATCTGAACCTGCATGGTTCTTTGACTCCGATACTGTGTTCAATTCATTTAATTTGCCAGTTTTCGATGATGATACATCAATTCCAAGTACTCAAACGAATATTATTCCATCATCTCCATCGTCTGTTCCATCCATCCCGCAAGTAAATGATGTTGTTTCAACTGATGTCAGCTCATCGTCTCCAATGCCTGATCAAGCTCCATTATCTGATTCTTTATCTCCTACATCTCCTAACTTACCTGATTCAACACCTGTCATTGATACACCTTCATCTACTCTTTCTCCGGCAATGGCTGATACTTCTTCAACTATCTTTCCTTCTTCAAGTGATTATAAAACTTTGAAAGATCATCCGCTTGATAATGTGATTGGATCTGTTTCTGATGGTGTTCGCACGCGAAGTCAATCCGGTCTGATTAATGTTTGTCTTTTCTCATGCTTTATTTCTCAAATTGTTCCAAAAAATGTTCATGCTGCTCTACAAGATCCTTGTTGGGTAGAATCTATGCAATTGGAACTTCAACAGTTTAGAAAGCTTAAGGTTTGGACCTTAGTTGATTTACCTCCCAACAAATATCCAATTGGTACAAAATGGGTATTTAAGAACAAACCAGATGATCGGGGTGTGGTGGTGCGAAACAAATCTAGACTTGTAGTGCAAGGCTTTGCTCAAGAAGAAGGAATTGATTATACAGAAGTCTTTGCTCCAGTTGCTCGTCTTGAAGCAATCCGAATATTTCTTGCTCATGCTGCTCATAAACAGTTCAAAGTGTACCAGATGGATGTGAAATGTGCTTTTCTCTACGGAGACATTGATGAAGAGATATATGTGTGTCAACCACCAGGCTTTGAAGATCCTGATTTTCCTGATAAAGTGTATAAGCTTGATAAATCTTTGTATGGTCTTCATCAAGCACCCAGAATCTGGTATGAGACTCTTACGCAATATCTTCTAAGCAATGGTTATTCTCGTGGTACCATTGATATGACCTTATTTAAAATAGAGGTGAATGGTGAAATGATCTTTGTTCAAGTGTATGTCGATGATATTATTTTTGGATCTACAAACTCTCAATTGTGTAGAGAGTTCGAAGAAGTGATGAGCCAAAGGTTTGAAATGAGTATGATGGGTGAAATGTGTTTCTTTCTTGGATTGCAAGTTGAACAACAGAAAGAAGGAATTCTTATTCATCAAGAGAAGTACATTAAAGATATTCTGAAGAAATTTAAGATGGATGATGCGTCTACTGAGATGACTCCTTTTACTGCTCAGACCTGTCTAACTCCGGATGAAAATGGAAAACCAGTTGATCCTCATCTTTTTCGGTCTATGATTGGCTCTCTCATGTATCTTACTGCAAGTCGTCCTGATATCACTTTCGCTGTTGGTTACTGTGCTAGATATCAGTCGGCTCCAAAGGAATCTCATGAGAAAGCTGTCAAACGAATATTTCGTTATCTCAAAGGATCGTCTCGTCTCGGACTGTGGTATCCATATGGTGGAAATTTTGATTTACATGCTTACTCTGATAGTGATTCCAATGGTTGCAGGTTAAACAGAAAATCTGTGTCTGGAGGTTGTCAATATTTGGGAAATTGTCTGGTATCCTGGCAGAGCAAGAAACAAACTACTGTTTCTCTTTCTACAGGGGAAGCTGAATATATTGCTGCATCCAGCTGTTGCTCTCAAGTTCTCTGGATCCAACACCAAATGATTGATTATGGAATTAATTTCCTTCATACACCTTTATTCTGTGACAATGAGGCTGCCATTGGAATTGCTAAAAATCCCATTCATCATTCCCGCACAAAGCATATTGAAACACGAATTCATGCGATTCGTGATGCTCAAGAGAAGGGTTTCATTAATATTATACCCATCGATACAAAAAATCAAAAAGCTGATCTTTTCACAAAAACATTTGATAAACCTCGTTTTTATGAATTGATTTCTATGCTTGGGTTAATATCTTTTTAAATTTTCATTTTCTATTTCTTTGATAATAAAAAAATTAATTAATTAAAATTAAAATTCATTTAGAATAATAGAAATATGAAAATAAAAATTTGGGGGAGTAATATCATTATTCTGAGATCGGAATTTAACATGATGAGAAATGATTGTATATTCTCTAAATATTTTTATTTACATGACCAGTACTTCTATGAGAAATGATAGTAACTGTTACTGGATTCTGTTTCACATTAAAAAAAGGAAATGGATCAGATTCTTTAACGATATGCTTGATAGACTCAGCCTGATGAATGAAGTAGACAGCAGCTTTATGATTAAATTAAACTTCATGTTTAAGAATGTCTGGATTTACTCAATCATTTTGGATTGCACAAAAACTGAGTCCTGACAAAAATTGGATTGAGAATGAATCTTTCGTTCATTTTGCTTTGTTATGTCATCACCCTCTGCTGGTTTATTTAGTGTTAAGATGTCTTGTGTCTGTGCTTATCTCCTCTGCTGTACGTGAGTACTGACCTGGAGTGATGATCTCCTCTGCTGTACGATAGTACTGACCTGGAGCTCTCATCAGCACATGATCAAATGGTTATCTCCTCTGTTATACGTGAGTATAGATCTGGAGCTCTCACCATTTTGATATAATTATGTCAAATCATCTTATCGATGAATTTCTCTCAGAATGAAATATTCTGTTTATAATCTTTTGCACACTAATCCAAACCTTGTTCTATGAAGATTGGTTCATAATTCAAGAAATCCTGAGGTTGGGTGAGGGTTTTTACCAAATGATTGTGGGGTCTTAGCATTCTAAAGCATCTAATCGAATCTTAAATGAATCATAAGCTGTTGGTCAAAAAAGGATAAGGCATGAGTTTAAGTGGACAATATATCTGCAATCGTTATTGATTTGTTCTAATTTCAGTTGTTTCTGTGCAGATTGTTATCAGATCTTGTATTCAGTATGATCTCTTGACTGGTAGATGATTTTTGATCATCTTTATGTTCTAAAATATTTAGAGAATGTGATCTCTGATTATTTTAGATCTCATTATTAGATGTGCTTCCTTTAAATATTATAATTTAAAAAAAAATAAAAATAATAATAATAAATAAAAATAAAAAAAATAAAATATAAAATATAAAATAAAAAAAAATAAAATAATAGCGAAATTATTCTTTCGCTAACAATTTCGCAAAGCGAAACTGCAATTTCGCTAGGTTGGCTAATAAGTTGTTAATCAGTTATCTCCTAGCGAAATTACAGTTTCACTTGGCGAAATTGTAAATTCGCCAGATGAATTTATAGTTTCGCTTTCTGCGAAACTATTTGCTATATAAGTCATGTTTGCGAATTTTCTCTCATAATTTCGCACAATCGCACAGCTTTTCTTTTAGGGTTTATCCGTAACTTTTAAGGCGATTTTGACTTGTGTTTGTGATTTGGACTGATTTTTCGTGAGATTCACTTCGTATGTGAGTTTCGAACACTGATTCACTTTCTAATCTGGATTAAATAGTCTATTCTTAAGTTATCTTGATTGTGTCTCTTCGGTGGTTTCGCTGTTCGTTCAGCGAAACTACTAATTTCTCTGCGAAATTGAACGAAAGTTCACATCTTTTCTGCGAAACTGTAAAGTTATGCTGTCCGAGCGAACTTAACAGTTTCGCCATATCTTCTTTAATTTCGCAATGACTGATCTTTAATTTACACAGTTTCGCTTGTATTTTCTTATGTCAGCGAAACTAATTTGTAATAGCGAAACTAAATTAATATTTGGTGAAACTAATTGCGAAACTACTTTAACTCATTCTAATCTTGTCGAAACTACCTTTTGCTCTGCGAAAATAACAAGTTTCAATGAGCGAAATTATAGTTTCGCTTGTCGAAACTGTTTGTTTTCCTTGTCGAAATTGTCTTTGATTCAGCGAAACTATCATGTCTTAGTGAGCGAAACTATTGTTTCGCTTGCCGAAACTGATTGTTTCTTATGTTTTGTCTTATTTTCTTATTTTCAGTATTTCTTATTCAAATTTATTTGTTGTTCTTTTCAGGTTATTATGGCGAATCTCAAGTTTGATGAGAGGAATAACATCACTGCCATATTAGACGATACTCTTCCAAAGGCGGTCGGATTTCGTGACTGTATTAGATGGCTCCAGAGATCACCCATTGCATATGCTATCTCTCACTCACCCACTATCTATGATCTTCATATTAGAGACTTTTGGAGATCAGCAGAATACAACACTAGAGGAGATGTTCAGAGAATCACAACTAGAGTGATTGATCATGATATAACTATTACTGCTGAGAGCGTGTCGAGGATTCTTAGACTAGAAGATGATACTGGTGATGAAGTTGATATGACGGAATCTGAAGTATTACAAGCTTTCAGACAAATGGGATATGAGGGACCAGCTTTTGGTTCGAGGAAGGAGATTAAAAAGTCTTTTTTATCTAAGGAATGGAGATATATAGCTCATGTTTTTATTATGTGCTTAGATCACCGTAAGGGTGGATCCGATGGACTTAATCTCGACTGGGCCAAAGCTATGGTGATATGCTGTAAAGGGGAGAAAGCAAACATTGCTAGACTGATCTTTGCGTGTATGGCAGAGAATGTGATGGCTGTGAAGAAGGATAAATGGTTGTTATATCCTCGCTTTATTCAGATGATTATTGATGATCTTATTCCTGATGTTCCTAAACATGGTGAAGTCAAGAGATTAGTGCAGATGAACCCTCGGATATTTGCTGATTGTTGTGCTATCCGCCATGATTTCAGTGGTAAAATCACCCATCTCTGGGAAAATATGTACCCACCAGAACGCTGGAATTATATCAGACGGGTCGATGAGTCTGAAAACAAAAGGGCTGAGGAAACAAGGGTGCAACAAGCTGATGCAGCTAAGAAGAGAAAGAGATATGCAAAAGAGAAAGATTATGATTTCGAAGAAGATATAGATGCACAAGCAGAGGAGATAAGGGTGGAGAAAGAACGGAGATCTAAAAAGAAAATTGACTTTGTTGAGCCTGAACGGAGATCAAAACATCGACACGAGGGTTTCACAGCAGGGAAAGAGGCTAGTGCTGGTCTTGATGAGGATGTGATTCGTAGTCTAAATACTTCATTGGCAAATGAGTTGAGTATGATAAAGACTAAACTGACGAATCAGGAGATTAGGAAAAAACAGAAGGATGAGGTAATTGAAGGAATGAAAAAGATGTTGGTTGACCAGAATAATTTGATTAAGAGATTGTTTAAAGAAATTTCTCAGATGAAAGCTGCTGCTGGCCTACCTAGTCAACTAACTCAATCTGAGTTAGATGATATGACTGATATATCTAAGTACTCATTCTTGAATGTGGGTACTTCATCCAAGGTAGGAGAGGGCACTTCTGGAGCAGCTAATACTGAAGCAGGGGAACAAGAGATCCCAAGAGAAGATGCTGGAAGAAATGAGGATGATGATATTATTGAAGCAGGGTTTGTTAACCTACAGTTTGATTTTGATAAGGATATTGTGGGTGAAGAAGTGGTTGTTACTGCTACCACTGAGGGAATGTCTGATAAAGGAAAAGGTTTGATTGATGAAGAAGAGGAGGATGAGCAATTGGTTGATTATGATTCTGAACCAGAGTTTTATGAAGTAGATGAGAGACCATTGGTGTATGTTGCTAAGAAGGGAGATGATGAAGGTGATGTGTTTGAGATGGATAAGAGTGACTGGTTGGTGAAGGAGAAGGAGGCTGAAGAACTTACTCCTTTGTTTCAAAATATGGAAGGTTTAAGCAGGAAAGAGGCAGACAAGAAGATAATAAGTTGGTGTTATAATCCTAGCTTAAAGATGTTTATGATTAAAAGAAGAGGAGGTAATATCAGCTACATGCTCAAGAGGAAGGCTTTTAAGACCTTGCCCAAATGGGATCTGAGACGGTTGGCCACTTTGCCTTTGATTAATGCTCATTTAAGTGAAAGGGCAGTATTTCTTGAGAAAGAAATTAAAAATGGACTTAATGATAATTTTGAGTCATTTGGATACATGAAGGCTGAACGAAAAGATCAAAGAAAGATAAAGACTGGGTGACTGGCAAAGGGAGGATTGTTTTGAGAGTCAAACCACCAAAGACTGTAAACAGGGTAAGATTGGCTGATCCTCTTCCCTAACGTTTACAGGAATTTGAAAAGTGGTTTTATGATAATAACACTGGCGAGGCGGTGATTAGAGCCAAACACGGAAGAGAGTTTAGGGTGTTTGACCCGATGGAGTTATTCAGCTTCAGTGATGAAGATCTCTTGACTCTTTGTGAAAATCATATTAAGGCTGGGGCAGGAGAGGAAACACGAAAAGAGCAAGCTTGTTTATGAATATGGCAAACAAAATAAGAGGAGTACGGGCGGAGGTGAAGAGTTTGGCTGAAAAGGTGAGAGCACAAGATGACTTTGCAATGGATGTTCAAGACATGACCAGGCAGTTTGCTAGAGCTAGTGGTCATTCTGAGGAAGCTGGTGATGCAGGAACTAACCTTGGAGGATCAGTGGCTGAAGCTTCTAAAGATGTTGCTGCGGGAGGTGATGAAGATAGACCAACAGCAGCAGAGGAAACCGGAGCCGACGAGTCAAATCAAGAGAAGTGAAGATAGTGAGGTCCAACCTAGGGGGAGTATTGAAGATCATGTTAGGTTGGACTCACTTTAGTATAGATGTTTACTTTACATTGTAATAGGACTTTTGTTAGTTTCATTTTGTATTTTGTTAGTAATTAGCAGTTTTGGAAGTCCAGCGAAACTGTGAGCGAATCTATACATTCGCTCACAGTTTGCTGTTTTGGTTTACCCGGCGAACTTGTGTTCTGCTGGGCGAAACTATAGTTTCGGCATGACAGTTTCGCTGGTAGCGAAACTGTCAGCGAAACTATGACTGCTATATATACTATTGTCATTTCACTTTGTATGGTAAGCTTGCAAAACCCTAATCGTGGAATTCTGTTGCAAGCTGCCATTTCTAAGCAGTTACTTCATTGAAATACAATTGTGCTTGTTGTTATTGAGTGAGTTTGTTCATTTGAGTACCAATTATGTCTTGATTCATCATATTCACTTCTCAATTGTTGTTATTTGGATTGTGTGTTTGATATTGATCAAATTATCCTATCAATTGTACTGTTCATCGATCACATGGACCAACAAAGTGTTTTCTTATGCAACCGTTGAAATTGAACATCCGGATGGAAGGGTCTTTAAAGTTAATGGAAATCAATTGAAACATTACATCGAATTCGGGGTAGATAAGGAATTGGAGGTTGTGAATCTTCACCCTAAGAACAATTAATGCGGGGTCGAGTCAAGCTAAGGACTCATTAATAAACTAAGCGCTTCCGGGAGGCAACCCGAGGGTTTGGACGCATTATGATATTGTATTTTCTTCTTTTACATGGTCTAAATTATTTAAATTTTTGAACAATCGTTGTGTTTCTTGTAGCATGATCAAACTCAAGATCTGATTACCTGCTTAACTCGGTAAGTATTTCTTTAGTGATTATGCTAAGCATTAGAAAAATCAATAACTAAATTTTAAAAATCATTATCTTTTGGTAATAGTCCGTTTAAAAAATTTTATGCATAAAAAAATCAAAAAATCAAAAAAATCAAATATATATTTTATTAGGTAACGGTAATAAAATCAAAAAGAAATTATGACAATATAATATTTTTTTTCTTATTATTTAAGAACTTTTGAGAATGTATTTGTTATGACCATGACTTAAAAAGTCATGATCATAACTTTTGCATTGTAAATGAGCTTAAAACTTATTATGACCATTTTTGTCATGGCCATACCCTTGGTCAACTTTCAAGTCAAAAAAAATTGAAAAAAAAAATTTAAAACCCTAATTTTCTACATCTGATTTTCTAACTCCATCTTTCTCTTCACACCATCTCCATCTTCACAACCACACCTACCAGCCACCACCACCATCTCCTCCCGTCACCACCACCTGCACCACTCAACCCCACCAACCGCCGCGCCACCAGCCACCGCGAACCACCACTCACCCTCACCTCCGCGACAACCACCGCAGCCAACCACAACCGCAGCCCCCATCCCGTCACCACCACCTGCACCACTCACCATCACCACCATGACAACCGCCCAGCCAACCACAACTGCAGCCCCCATCCCATCGCGCACCACCAACCATCACTACAATCAACCATTACTTGGAGTTCCACCTTATTTTCTTTCTTTTCTCTTTGATCTTTCTTCTACAAAGGTATGTAACTTGCAATTTTTCTTTCTTTTCTTTTATTTTTTGTTTGTCCTTATTGTTCTTGGTGGATTAAAAGCATGATGCTGATTTTTGTTAGATTCAACGCATTTTCATGATAGGTTGTGTTGACAATTGTGTTATTTTGATTTAGCTTAGCAAATTTGAACCATAGTATGATATTTGACATGTATTTTGGGTTGAATTGATTATGGATATTTATCATTTTGTTGAAATTGTTGAGATGAAGATTGTGTTGTTTTGATTTAGCTTGTTGATGTGTGTTTGTGATGATTTTTGTTTGGATTCAACAACTTAGTTATTGCGACACTTGGAGCCTCTTTTTGTCAATTTATTTCATGTTTCGGATACAATTTTGAGATATTGTTTAAAGCATGTTATCACTTTCATTTTTGTGTCTTGAAGGTTGTAATTTAATATAATGTGTCTCACGAGTTTTGGTAGTTATTGTCTGAATCTTTTGTGATGGTTCATCAATTTTGAATTTATAATATTTTGATGTGGGTGACTGTTAATGTGTGTATATATATATATATATATATATATATATATATATATATATACATATATATATAGAGTATATATATATATAGATATATCTATATATATATATAATATATCTATATATATCTATATATATATATATATATATATATATATATATATATATATATATATATATATATATATATATATATATATATATGCGTATACATATACCCACATATATTGTTTAATCATTATCTCACATTTTCATTTTGTAGGTGATGGCGAATGACGATCTTCATCGGTTTCTTCAATTCGAGCAAGGCAGCGAGAGCGCTAAGCGATATGAAGCCATTCGCTTAAGGAACTTTGAGCCCTCATGTACGATTTGCATGTCCACCTTGGAAGCTCTGGGAGAGAAGTCTCGTGTTGACGCTATGCTCACAAAACCATGACAACGTTTCTTCTCGATTCATCAGCCTCAGTACAAAGAGCTCGTGTTGGAATTCTGCACTACTTATCGATTTGCTCACCCGGTCACTGACTTACATGATAAGAACGCCATTTCTTTCAGATTGGGTGGTGAGGATCGCAAGCTTTCTGTTGCTGAACTTGGGGGGCGCTTGGCATTTATACTAAATCTGAGCTGAGAAGATCGCCATTTCTTCAAAGTTTAAAAAAGATTGATCGGGGAACTTTATCTGCTTTCTGGCATGAAATTGGGATGGAAAATCATTCCCCAAAACACTCAATGAGTACACACCTGCACGATCCCCTTCATCGTTATTTTCACCGTGTGATTTCACATTCGATCTTTGGTAGGAAAAACAGCAGGGGTGTGGTGACCCGTAAGGATCTTTTTTCTTATATTGTTTAATCAAGCAGTCTGGCTTACGCTATGGCACAATTCTTCTCATCGTGCATTGGAACAAAGCCCGCTAGTTATATCTATGGTGGTTCTTTCATAACACAATTGGCTTTATCTTTTAATTTTATGACAGATGATGTTGTTTCAGGCTTGACACATTTATTCCCTACATTACTCATTAGCACCTCCATGTTAGAGAATATGAGTTTGGCTGCACGGTTTGGTGATGAAGGATGGAAGTTCATTGATGACGATGGAAACCTGTGGCAACCTTCACAGTTAGGTGGCGGGGAAGCATCGGCAATAGCTGTTTGAGAAGAGGTACCAACCCCTCCACCACCTGTCGACCTAGCTGTGCGCATCTATCAGCTTGCTCAGACTCAAGAGCTCCTTGTCTAGTCCGTTTCTCAGATTTCAGCTTCTATTCAGTGGATTGTCGAGGAGCTACAACAATCTGCACGTGCTACCGGTCGAGAGCCCATTCCCACCACCACCTTATGGGGATGACCTTATGGAACACTAGTCTGATACCCTCTATTTATGTTTATAGGATTTTGATTTGAGTTGTACTCTTTTGTTTATTTGTTTGAACAAACTCATGAACATTAGTGTTATTATCGTTTCTAGTAGTTTTCTTATTAATGTTTTTATGCTTTGTCTTTCATTTTGTTGCTTCTTATTTTTGCTTCTGATTATGCTTATTAGATCATCTTGGACTCTGGGTTACGTGATACGTGAGGTTGCTCTAGGCTTACTTAGAATCTGATCGCGTGCGTCAGGAATTTTTTATCAGGGGAGTCTTTGTTCTCTCTTTTATTCTCACTTGCATATTCATTGCGTCTAATTGCATTGTTTTTGCATATTTTGCACATTGAGGACAATGTGCCATTCAAGTGTGGGGATGTTAGGGATTTTTGATTGATATTTCATCAAAACCATCGATCTTATATTTTTACTTCTAACAAATTCCTCTTGTGGCTAAAAATTTTTTTATGATGTTCATTTTGCTTAAACGTTAGATTCTTAAGCATAAGCGTACATTTGAAATCACATTTTAAAAAGAATCCAATGAAATGTTTAAAATATCGTAATAATTGTCATGTTGATTGAAAGAGATTTATGCCAAAGTTTGTATCAATTCCTACCACCCCGTTTCCATGAGTGAAATTTTTGTGCCTTTAGAGCATTGGTTATTCACTATATATCATGCTCACGTTTTTGTTAATTATGAAGTGGCTCGAATGTTGTAACATTTTAGAACTTGCTCAGGTGATTCAATTCAAGATCATGAACTAAGTTATTGCATGAAAATGATTGGGCATTAGGAAAACTCACCTTGTGTACCCCGTTTTTGTTTCTCTTCCCCTGCCCGATCATCACCCTTAGTTGCCCTTGTTGAGCCTAACTCTCACTTATTGTTTTACCATCATTCATAACCTAATTAGCCAAATAGCCTTTTTCCTTTTAATTCTTGTGTTAAATTGCGGATTTTGTTAGTTGTCTAACTTATATTATGTAGCTGTAATTATGTTTAGAACAATTGTGGTTTTGTTCTATTAGCGTAATAATTGTTATATTATAAAAAAAAGAAGAAAAAAAGATTATTGCATTACTTTCTTCGTTTGTTTTAGGAGAAATCAATTAAAAATGAGCAATTTTGTATGTTATAATGGAAAACCATTTTGGTAGCTCATTATTTGTATGTTGTATTAGTTTATGTTAGTTGGTGTACTCTATTCATGTTTTGTAGTTGTTCGCACGTAGCATCTAGCGATTCCGGATTTTTAACATTTTAAGCACTATATCACCAAAATCCACACCTTCAACCCTAGCCCCGTTACAACCTTCAAAGACCTCTTGATTTGTGCAACTTTCTTATGTTATGTGGTGGAGAATTTGATCTCTAAGCAAGCTTATGATAATGTTGCTTCATTATGTGCTTTGAGTGATTTACATATACACATCCATATATATATCCGAGTGTTGAGCGAATCATTGTGAGAAGTGCAAGTTAAGGCATAAACCTCTTACCATAAACATTTTCACATTTTATTAGATATTCTCACACATTGGAAATTGGTTGACTCGTTGGTGTCCTCTTTAAATGTTGTATTTCTTAACAAGTCTTATGCATTTAAATCTTTAGTTTGCTTGTGAATTACCTATCTATGTTTGTAAAGCCAATAGGAATTTTGTTAGATCTTTTGAGATTTTGCTTGAGGGCAAGCAAAGCTTAAGTGTGGGGATGTTTGATATGTAAATAAATATACATGTTAATAATGCATATCTTTACCCATCTTAAGTGGTTTTTTGTTACAAATTCATCTTTATCTATACTTAATTATGATTAATTTGGATTTTGTAGTTTTGGATGGTTGCTTGATGATTTCAAAAGAAAAAGACAAGAAATACATGAAGATTTTGAAAGTTTAGAGGCTATTATGGTCAGACTGATTTTGTCAGGGCCATAACATGCATCAGGCCCCTGTTTCCTGCGTATTTTGGTCATGACTGATTCTGTCATGGGCATAACACGCATCAGGCCCCCTTTTAAGCCCTTCTTCTTCTTCATTTTTGGGGAGACTAATTTTGGAAAAAAACACCCTAGTTTTTCTCCATTCTTGTGGCAACTTTCAAGGAGTTCTTTCAAGAGTTCAAGCTAGGTTGAAGATCAAGCATTTCAAAAGAAGATTCAATTCCACACAACCCACCTCTACTCATCTTTGGTTTGAAAATCTCTAGATCTATATGTTTTCTTCCATTTTTATGAGTTTGGTTGTGGTTTTTGTAAGCCTTATGGGCTAAACACTCTTTATCACTTAGATTAAATGAAGCTTAGCATACTTTGACATATTACTTGTAATGTTTGGTGATGATTAGGTCAATGTGTATTACAAGGCTACGAATGTTCTTCAATGATTATGTATGCTTGTTGAAATTGGTGAAATGATGAATCTTGTGGGTGTTATAATCACATATTGTTGGAAAACTTTATGTTTTAGAACATGTATACATGAAATGCATACATTAGTATGTGGTTTATGGCATTTGACTAGGAATGGTAAATGATGATTGATTATCTAGTCATGTTAAACAAGTATGCATCCAAATACATGTGTTCATGAAAACCATTGTGTTTGTTATGAATATATCCTAACATTGGGTATGTGTAACCATATATAATGCGCATATTTATGATTCGTGTATTCGTGTTAGGGCATTCATAAATTGAAGAATTTACATAGCTATTGTTACATTACGTGAATTGAGGTGGTTACCATGTGTTTATCGTGCTAACTTTCCAAATATTTGTGGGTTTGGTATCCTTGACGGGAGTCCTAACCATCTTCAACTTTGGCTTAATAATATCATTAGGTCTTCTTGGCATAACTTTACGTGGTTATTATGTGTTTATCGTCTTAGCTTTCCAATGAGTTATAAAATTAGATAACCTTGATAGGAGTCTAATTTGTATCCATATTCCATGTGTAGAAGATGATCTCACCATAGGTTCATGTATGTTGTTATTGTTTTGCTAAGCGGATTCAAAGTCTAAGTGATATCTTCCTCTAATTGATTATCTTCATCTTCGTCTACTTCCTCTATTAGTTTAATTATAAGCTAAATTAGTTAGTCATATTATTCACAAATCGTATTTCATCGGGTAGATAATGACAAAGACTTAGTATTAGGAGCTTTCGTGTCCAGCGATCGATACTTGGTCTTACCAAAAGCTATACTACTATCCGATAGGTACACTTGCCTATTGTGTGTGTAGTTAGTCATAAGGTGAAAATCATTTTTATAAATTTAAATCTTAATTGTGTAAAATCCATTATCAATATATATATATATATATATATATATATATATATATATATATATATATATATCAAACACACATCAGGGACAGATAGTGAAATGCCACTAACTTCCGAAGCTGAAGTCACAGCTGCGGAAGAAGCATTTCAAACTTTCGAAGCTGAGATCCAAGCTGCGGAAGGGCTATACTCTCTGTCTGATGATCTAATTATCACAGATGCAATCCTTGAACTGGCATCTAAGGTAAATAATGAAGACTTTCTCAAAACATCTCTCACTCAAACATCATCATCACAAGCCCAAATCACCACCCACCAACCAGAATCCTCTACACAAGAATCTCCAAATTCTCAAGCTTCCGAAGATATAAAGGGCAAAAGAAAGTTGACTGCAGAAGAACTGCAAGAGGAAGAAAGGTTGGAAAAGCTTAGAAGAAAAGGTAGGCTTCCCTCAGAGAAGCTATTAGCTGCAAGTAGCAAAGCAGCTGTAGTCAATTAGGAGGCTATCAACAACCAAAGAAGGGTGGAGATTATTGACAGACTCATCAATCTTCGTGCAGCCAGTAAAGATGTTCTCCTCTTACCACTTGAGGAGTTAGTAGAGTTAGAGAAGGCAACCCTATTGCGGAAAGTACAAGAAGAGGCAGCAAGGTTGGCCTTAGAAGAGTAAAGACTGAGAAAGAAAGAGGAAGCTGAGCAACAGCTCAAGAATGAAAGGATACCTTTTCTGAGCTCCAGGGGATTCTCTCTTGAGGAACTTGCTCCTCATGATAATGATACGGTCTTGTGGGTTTTCAAAAAGGAACAAGACCAAATGAACAAAGAGAGAAAGAGGGCTTCCAGGGAAAAGCTAAATGAGAAGATGAAGAAGAAAGAAGAAGCTCAACCTGCAGCTGTCAAGAAGATGGAAGATAAAGCCTGGATGAAGGATTATCTCAGGGCCCATGGCTTCTTTGGCAGGCAAGTTGGCCCCATATCCGAGAAGACCCTGCAGCGACATGTTAGCGACATCAAGGCTGACATTCGCTCAGGAAGAAGGAAGGAGATGTATAGAAAAATACAGGGGATGACTTCTGAACCTGCACCACAACCACAACCTCAACCAGAACCAACACCTCTCCCTTTCCCCATCAAAATCGAACCAACCACTAAGCCTTACAGTCCCGAGCCCACACCATCATCCATACCCTCTCCCATACCAATTCCATCAAAACAACCGCTCCACTACTTATTGTTAAACCCAAAACACTCCCCAAAACCCAACCATCATCTAACCAACAACCACCTAAGTCATCCGCTCAACCCTCTAAACCTCTAACCTTAGAAGAGTTTAAGGAGATCAAGAGGAAGCTCATCAAATGTACTACTCTGAGCGATATCGCTTGTGAGAACGGGTCCATCAAACTAACCTTCATTGATGGCTCCTCATGTTCCCTCACAAGAGAAAAATTCATTGATCTTCCTAGAGGAACACTGGACTAGGCTCTCAAAATCTTGGCAACTAACTCCAACTCTCTTGAAGAAGAAGATAAGAAGCTGAGAAGAAAGCTGGTGACTCTACTAGACACTAGGAAGAAAGACAAATTACCATCTCAACCTCTTGTTCCTAGGAAGAAAATAGTCCAGTGGAGGTTCAAAGACTCTTCTCACAACTTTATTATGGAAAGAGAGAAGGGTGAGATCAACAGGCTTAATGCCTCCTCTCTGCTACACTTAAGTAGATTTGATATTGTTGAGTTAGCAGAGAAACCATTCTCCAATCCCTCCAACTCTGAGATAGCTGCTCACATCAGAAATCATCTGAGCAGTTTTTATCTGGCTGAACTGACTACAAGGGCCAAGATTGAATAAGAGTTGAAGTTGAGAGTGAAGGATGAAAAGGAAGGGTCAAGAACCAAAGGAAAAGCCTTTCTTCAAATGGTTGAAGGTCCCGAATTGGAATCTATAGTTAGATGGGAGTATGACTACAACTCTCATCAACTAACTCTCTTCAGAGGGTCACAACAAAGGGTACACATCATTCGGAGTGACAGACTTGATCTATTGTCTATGAAGGATTTGTACAAACTTCTCAGCACTACATCTAGAAAGAACAAAGAGACAAGTAAACATCTTCTCTCCTTAGTGCTGAAAGTTTTGAGAAGTAGAAACAAGTGAGGTTTTGGTAGCATCAGCCTAGGAGAAGTTTGTTGGATCAAGTAATGCTGGTTCAACCAAAACAAACACTTAGAATATTTTTTGTGCAATTGATGAAGAACTTGAGTTTTTGTTGGATCGGGTCAAGTGATATTCAAAGTTTCAACATTCTTATTCTAAAGTACATAAATCATATGCTATGAAGATTTGAAGTTTGTAAATTTTCAAATCCTTGCTCATATTTTCTAATCACTAATCAAATTAACTCTAAACAACGAAAGTAATATATAAAACATTAAAACTCTCAATGCTTAATTATATTATCTTAGTGCGGTGGCCGAAAGTGGTGATTAGAAAAGTGACAGCCAGAAGTCTTAGCTTGGTGATTGGAATTGAGTTTAAATTTTAATTGGGTTTAGGTCAAATATTAGGTTTAAAACTTAAAGTATTAATATTTATAAATTATTGAGCAGTTGGGGGACGTGTGCAAATTTACAGGAAAAAATTTGAGATATGTTGATAAAGGGCATTAGGCAGCATCACCAATACAATTTCCTTGCCAAAAGAAACTAGAGGCCTACCAGAAAACATACTGGTTTAGGAGGAGACACTTTATGACTTTAAAAATAAAGATCATGGGTTAGAGTCTCTTGGTGTAATATGTTTCAAGTGGGTCAAGGGTTATGGTGGATGAGCCGGGTCACCAGCGCTATCTACGTTCGCGGGTGTGAGTGGTCTTTCGCCAATGAGTTTACACGGGTGACCGAGCTTAAAAGTTATTTGTTGGCCGTTAAAGAAAAACTATTTTAATCTTATGTTTGAATAATGGAGGCAATTAAAATGAGGAAATAGTACTTTTGAAGTGGTATTTGACTTGTATATTTTCATTTTTTGCATTATCAAAGTAAATATAATTCATATTAATTGAGAAGTATGCACCAACAATTAAATATATTTTTCATGCGTGTCTTAAATAACAAGTTAAGAACATTTTTTTATTATGTTTGCCTAAACAACAAAGAACCAAACTACAACATATAAGAAATTTGAGGAAAACCTATTAGACCGAATTAACGACAAACTAGTTTAAGCTTGTACTAGATCTAAGTGTTTAAATAAGTGAACTAGTTTAATTATGACAGATAAACTCAGGTTGAATTACTAACGAATCTTTGCGTAGCTAGAAGAAATTTTTATAAATACGTGTAGTTTATTGTGTCTTTCATATGATCTTTTGCACGTACTTTTCTCCACTTTTTGACACTTTTTGCTTAATTAAGTTTAGAGATCGTTTTCATCCAAGTATTAATATTGTGCCAAATAAGTAACTACCGAATAAAAACTGTACAGATATTTATTTTTTCTAATTTCAGTATAGGTACTAGGCGATTATGCTACCTGCAAAACCGAAAAATATTGACTTGATTAGTACCGAGTAATGAAAAATTGTTTTTTTAACCATTTTAAAACAAATTATGGGACATTCTGAATGTTTAAGATTTCTAAGTTCAAATTTATGAATGTTTTTTGTAAATTGTTTAGACATGTTTGAATGTTTAGGTTTATGTCCATTTCCAAATTTATAGCAGAAAAGGAAAATGCTAAAGCGGCAAAGTACCAATAAATATTACTGAACCAATAGTTCTAATACGATATTCGGTCACCACTCATCCTCAAAAATTTGTATTTTCCAGTTTTATGAAAATCGGATGGACCGGCCTATCCGACTGGGAATCGAGGGTGACTGAATCAAGCAGCATTGGTTTGTTTTGAAGTGGTTCGACTAGTCTGTTGTCCCGGTTTTGTGGTTCATGGTTGGACCTAGAATTGGATCGGTGGTCGGACCAGATTTTGTTTAGTTTTTGTCAAGTTTTTGGATTTTTATGAGGTAAAACAGGAGGTTAAACAATAAATTAAAGTGTTGCACATAAAACTATTGTTAAGTTATATAACTAGGTAAAATACATATAAAATACTTACATTGAATTATATATATAACTATATATATAATATTAGATTTATATAATTACGACGTCATCCAGTTCTTAAATGTTGGTCTGATCAGGGGACCAATAAGATGTTCGGTTTGACGTCTAATCCGGTTCTGAAAATTTTAGTATTTTCGATGCTAGTACCGCACTAATCTCATCTATTGTTTAGGCAATCAAATAATGATAAAATTACCTATGCCTAACTGGCAACTTCTTAAACCCTAATCATCATGTCGTCTTTGTTAACGGAGTATATTTGAAGGGTCATTGGCACGCACCCATGGTTCAACCGCATTTTTATCAGGTAACAATCACTAATCAACACGTTTAAAGTCCCTCTTGCCTTTGTGTTCCTTTCATATTAAGTTCTCTTTTATTATTACCTTTTTGTTTTTTAATAATTCCTTCAATCTTACTCAACTCTCACCATCCCTTTTGCATTATTATTAGTTTTTTATATCATTATTCATGTTTCTTTTCTGACTCTTCAAGCTTCCTTTTCACATGCTTTGACCAGTTTTTTTTTTACAAACTCACATGCATCTTCTTGGGCCAGTTTACCTTAATTGCCGAAAGCTAATTAAAATTGAGTAATTTAGAAACATGGGTTCAAGATCATATTTTGTTAACAAGTATCAAGTAATTAAAGAAAAATCACATGAAATGACATTACATTGTTGTCTAATTTGGTAGTTCTAGTAAACTGTGGAGTTTTTTGATCGAGTTATACTTTCATGTGACAACGTCAATGATGATCTTTTCAGCTAAAAAACCGTCAATGGTGATGTGCAAGCCCAATATTTTAGGCCAAAACACCCTCTCTGCTGTACAAAGCACATTATCTGTGCCCATTTGGCGTCGTTTGATTAAATCATATTTTCATTTAATCATTTGTATAAATCATGTAGTTGCATTTTAATAGATTTAGCAAAACAACTATTAACCAAGTAAAATGTATAGTCAAAATATGAATCTGGTAATTTTGCATTTATAGATTCTATTCAGTAACACCTTATAGAGAGAGGGAAAACAATAAACTTATGAAGACTTGAATTAAAAATTCCCTTGTTAACTACTAAAAGGTGTAGTTTGGAAACGTGTTGAATGTTCTAAATGTTGCTTTTGGCACTTTGCTTCTTTTTTGAGTGTCCAAAAAACTCAGATCTTAAGTTAGTTTTTTTTATGGGTATTTAAATAGATTTCCCCCTATCTCCACTTCAACCAAAACTACTTCTCTCTGCAACTTCTTCCACAGAAAAGGTATGAACTTTGATCCAAATTCATCAAATTCTGTTCATTATTCATCAGATTTCCAATTCTTTATTCAATTTATTTTTATAAAAAAGAAAGTGTGATTTGGTGTACGTTTCAGGTTTCACTCAGCTTCCTGTTAATTGCTCTTTGTTGTTTGACTTTTCTCTTGATTTGAATCCAGATTTTTGACTTATATATGACTGTTTTTGTAAATCTGTTATGGTGTTTTCGAGTGTTATATCAATGCTCTAACTACTAAAAATTACTAGTTCCGTGTCTAAATTTGTTTTCACATACATGTACATATATACATGCATACATATGTATGATTGTATGTGTGTGTCTCTCTATATATACATACATATCACACACGTATATAAATATCCTAATTTGTGTTCCATCCTGATATTAAGTACTCAAGAACTGAAAGAAATAAGATCAAACTTTTTATCTAGATTCAGATATGATTTTAAACTAAAATCATATCCTTTTTATATGTGTAGAGACTAGATTGGTAGAAAAATGGTGAAGATCTGCTGCATTGGAGCTGGTTATGTTGGAGGTCCAACAATGGCAGTTATTGCCCTGAAATGTCCTGACATTGAGGTAGCTGTGGTCGATATCTCGGTCTCTCGGATCGCTTCCTGGAACAGCGACCAACTTCCCATATATGAGCCAGGGCTAGATGATGTGGTCAAGTCATGTAGGGGCAAGAATTTGTTCTTTAGCACCGATGTTGAGAAGCATGTATCTGAGGCTGACATTATCTTTGTGTCTGTCAACACACCCACAAAGACTCGAGGTCTTGGTGCTGGAAAAGCTGCTGATCTCACATACTGGGAAAGTGCGGCCCGTATGATTGCTGACGTGTCAAAATCCGATAAGATTGTGGTAGAGAAATCAACAGTTCCGGTGAAAACAGCCGAGGCTATTGAAAAGATTCTCACCCACAATAGCAAAGGGGTAAACTACCAAATCCTCTCCAACCCTGAGTTTTTAGCCGAAGGGACAGCGATTCAAGACCTTTTTGCCCCTGATCGTGTGTTGATCGGAGGGAGAGAAACCCCTGATGGTCAAAAGGCCATTAAGGCATTAAAAGATGTTTATGCTCATTGGGTGCCTGAGGACCGGATTCTTTGCACTAACCTTTGGTCAGCAGAGTTGTCCAAGCTGGCGGCTAATGCGTTTTTGGCACAGAGGATTTCCTCTGTGAACGCAATGTCAGCGCTTTGTGAAGCAACTGGCGCTGACGTTGCACAAGTTTCCCATGCAGTGGGAAAGGACACTAGAATTGGACACAAGTTCCTGAATGCTAGTGTAGGCTTCGGTGGCTCTTGTTTCCAAAAGGATATTCTTAATTTGGTCTACATTTGTGAATGCAACGGGTTACCTGAAGTGGCTAACTACTGGAAGCAAGTGATTAAAGTCAACGACTACCAAAAGAATCGATTTGTTAATAGGATCGTTTCATCAATGTTCAACACAGTTTCAGGGAAAAAGATTGCGATTCTGGGATTTGCTTTCAAGAAAGACACGGGTGACACGAGGGAAACTCCTGCTATTGATGTTTGCAAAGGATTGTTAGGAGATAAGGCTAAATTGAGCATCTATGATCCACAAGTGACTGAAGAACAAATTCAAAAGGATCTTTCTATGAACAAGTTTGATTGGGACCACCCAGTGCACTTGCAGCCCATGAGCCCGAGCTCAGTAAAGCAAGTGAGCGTCGTTTGGGATGCGTATGAGGCGGCTAAGGGTGCACATGGGTTGTGTATACTGACCGAGTGGGATGAGTTCAAGAATCTTGATTACAAGAAAATTTATGACAACATGCCGAAACCGGCATTTCTTTTTGATGGAAGAAATGTTGTGGATCCACAAAAATTGAGGGACATTGGTTTCATTGTATACTCGATTGGAAAGCCATTGGACTCGTGGTTGAAGGATATGCCTGCCATGGCATAAAGCTTTTGAGTTTGTCATTTGATGCATGGATTTGATCCATTGAGAGTTATATTCTTGTTAAGCATAAGTTCTTTTCTTGTTGTGATTATGATTATGTCCCATGTATTTCATGTTATTCGAATAAAAATATTCTAAATATATAATGACAATTAATAAAATGTACTGAAAATTTATCTTTTTATAGCAAAATAATTTGAGGGGATGAGCACGACCCCTCAACCTTAAACGAGCTTTCTCTTCTCTCTCTTCTCTTTTTATCCTTCCCCTCATAAGTATTGTTTATTGATGCTCTTGTAAAAGGACATACCTCCATGGGTGTTTAATCACTTTAGTCAAGCCCTTCCACTAAGCACCTTCGTGTGGCCTATGGTCAAGCACATATAGGTTGCGATGAAAATGGTCTCATGATCTTACATTTCTATCATCAAGGTTTGTTTAAATGTATAGAAACCATCATGACGTGACATAATTACTATTTTATTAGAGGTTTTACTGGTTTATTTTATGTTTGGATCGCTAAGCATCTTTTAGTTTAAATGATAGAAATATATTTAAAATTCAAGAGTAAAATACAAATTTTGTCCTTTAAGTGTGTTTAAAATTACGGATCTTGTCCTTAAACTTTAATAATTACACTGAGTATCCTTTATTTTAAAAATTTGTAACGCTTTTTGTCCTTTTTACTAACAACAATTAACTTTTTCTGTTATATTTTTGTAAATGCTCATTTTGCCCTGACCCTTAAAAGGACAAAATGTGTAATTTTTATATATCTTTTATTTTCTTTCTTTGTGCGTTTATTTTATTAACTTTACTTTTCATTATTTCATTATTTTTAACCACTTTTTATCTAAAATACTTATCTTAAATATTATTAACTAGTTATTTTCAAATTTAATCATTCAAATATGATATTAGTTTTTATTATATTAAAATATATAATAAATTACTATTTTATTTTAAAACATTTATCAAATGGTTAATATTTATTTTATAATAAAAGTATATTTAAAAAATCAATTTTCAATAAGATTTATATAATAATGTTTAGAAAAATAAAAAGATTGTGTATTAACTTTTTCTATAAAAGAAGCAAACAGACAGGAAAAGAAATTCAAACCTTAAGTATGCTAATTAAATATTGTGAGGTGTTAAAATATTATTCTCCCAATCAATTTTAGAAAAATAGAAAATAGGGTGGCAACATGAGTCAGTGGGTTGTTCTACACGATGGGTCGTGCTTCGGTTTGACTTTTAACATTTGTCACACCCCAACCTTGACGGCGGAAACGTCGAGGTGTGAGGATTAAGGTTGTTCACAGCCACATAACGCTATATTTAAATTGCAAATATTATTATCATAAGTCTTAAAGTGAAATACAAGCATAAGTCTCAAACATGAAATAAGTTCCAAACAAGACTAAACATTTTATAAACATTTTATTCATTAACTAGGTCCAAGTCCTAGTTTTATTGCAAGCTTCAAAAGTCCACTTTAAACTTGGGGGGTTTTCCTGAAACATGATAAAAATAAGAGTCAACTAAAAATAGTTGGTGAGTTTCCAAGGTTTTCATACATAATATGAAAAAGGTTACAAGTAGCAATTCATGTCATGGATTATAAGCTAGTAAGGTTATAGAACACATATCGTTACAACCAAATCTCGACTTGATTACAAGTATAAAAGATTGGCTAAGTGTATTTGGTTCCCTAGTGCACAAGCGTACGGCCCCTAGGAGTCGGCAATACCTCGACTTTAGCACCAAATAGGCTTGTCAGGCCCAAAGATCTAAGACGTCGCCAGGCTAGCAATAGTTAATGATTGTAAACAAACTATGTATCTCATATAAACACTTACAATACACAAATAACCATGACCAAATAATAAGTAGAATTGCACGTGCATTACAAGTCTCAAATGTTTAAACGTGTATGTAATATAAGCATCATGTTTCACCCCAAATAAATGTGAAAATATGAAAAAGGGGCAAGGAAAACTCACATGGAAATAAGCATTTCATGATGATATAAAAGATTACAAGATAAATCCCAAGTGTCCATTACAAGCACCTAAATATATAATTTACAAGATGAAGATTAAGGTTAATATATTGATTAATGTTTAAATAAGAATTAGGGTTTCAACAGTTTTAGGGTTTTGATGAGTAATTATATTCATAATGATGATGATAATAATTTAAACGAGGTTCCAAATGATTTCTTTTACAAGTTGTTTAAACGTATAGATTCCAAGATTAGGTTTGGTAATAAGATTAACAATAAAACATGAACTAGGTTCAATGTGATGTTTGGGGATTTTATCAATTATATTTAACAATTGAGAAAACAATTATATATTCGTGAGAACAACATACTTATATTTTATATAAATATACTATAAGAATAACATTTATAGTAGTTGTATAATATTTATATAGTTTTAATAAAGTTTTATAATTAAATAAAATGAGCACGATTTAAACCATAACTTAAGTAAACAATAGTTGAAATAATAAACTAATATTTTTTTAGTCTAAATTTCATAGAATATATATATTAACTAAAACATTCACTTTAGAGTTTTAAATAAAATATAAGAACATTTTTAATAATAAATTGCAGAAAAATATTTAAACAGTTTAGAATATACGAAATTTATAAAATGAATATTCTTACAATTTTTAGAAATTTATGTATATATATATATATTTTTAAAAGCTGTAAAACAAGTAAAATAGAATAAAAAAAATGTTGGAGGTCACTGGGTTCGAACCCGTGACCTCTAACTAAGAAGGTGAACATGGAACCAGTAGACTAAAGGCCTCAGCCGCATTTAGATTGGGTTTTTAATTCTTTAATACCAAAGTTAAAACAACCCCCAAATTTCCACATGAACCCTAGTTCAAACGAATCCAAAATTGAAGATCAATTCGTGTAAGATAGCCAAATTGATGTTAGGGCTTTTAATCCCTCAATGAAAACGAGTGGAATGATGTATGAAACTTACTCGATTACATCAAATCGAAGTGATTACGCTCGGTTTTCTTGACTCGGTCAACTCGCGAAGAACAAAGGTTAGGAATCGATGGCAGAGTGTGTGATTGGTGCAATTGATGTTACAGAGAGGTTAAAAGAATCAAAAGGGACCTTTTCCCCCTGTTATATAGGTTCCATTCATTCGATTATACAACCGTCGAGTTCAAGTCGTCTTGCGAACGTTAGAACATCAATTCGACTGATTAACTATTGTCTTGAATTAAATTAATTGTATCATTGAATTCTAAGTGATTAAACGTACGTACCCGTCCAATTAATTTGATTTTTAACATGATTTGAAAGTTGAACGTATGGATTCCGATTGCGGTTTTGGTTTCTTGTTCGAATGTCATTACAACAGTGTTTAACACCCAATTAAAGTATGTATTCAAGTTTAAATCGTTTCCCCGAAGTGATTGCATCATTCGGGCTTGAAATTGGAGGGAAAAACGGCCGACTTTGGCCTCGCCGGCGCCGTGCCGGACATTGCCGGCCGGCGACCGGAAAGACGGGGGTCGACGGGCGGGATTCAAAGGTTTTAGAAACCTTTTCACTTTTGGCCCCTGAAGTTTTCTATTTTGTTATTTTATGTAAAAGGTTTTAGATTAAATTTTAGAAATTACAAAATGAACCCTAGACTTATAAAACTAATTTGAATAATAAAACAAATTAATTAGTTATTAATCCTTAAAACTTTTATAAGCTTTTAAACCTTATGACTTGATTATTTAGTTTTACTTAATAATTAAAATCCATAATTACTTAATGAGTTGTATAAGTTTATTTGAATTCATTTTATAACTTAATAAATTTTTAAATAAAACTTTCCATCTAGTTATTTATCGTAAATGATTAATAAACTCTATACCTTTATTATTTTATGCCCAAACTTAACTATTTAAAGTTTCAAAATTAACAACTAGGCACCCTTGACTTTTAAATCCAAGCTTAACACATTATAATTACTAATAACAATATCATTATTATTGTTATTATTCTTTGCTATTATTATTGCTATAATTTTATTATTATAATCACAATTATTAACATTATTGTTATTATGATTACTATTATTATTATTATTAGTGTCATTATTATAATAATAATAATAGTTATTATTTTATTTAAGATTATTAACACCTTAAATTTTATAATAATAAACAACATTATAACACTTATAATGTTATTATTATTATATTAATTTGTTAATCACCAAATTTATTATTAGGTATAACAAGTCCTCAAAATTTCAAATTTGACATAAAAGGCCCTTTTAGAATTTAACAAAATTACGAGATGTCACAGTCTCCCCAACTTAAAAGAATTTCGTCCCGAAATTAAAAATGAACTTAAATGAAACAAAGGAATTGTAATGAAAGGTAAGTGTTCAACGAACAGTGTTTGACGTTTGATTACAGGTGGAACGCTTCACTTTATGGAATCTTACAAGATTCTTAACATAATAAGCGCGAGATGTTTTGAGATGAAACGTTGGAAAACGATAACAAGTTACCGTGGTACCTTAGATTCATAAGTCACAACTTCTAGAATGTAATTTCGTAGTAAATTGATGTCTAGAAATCAATAAAAGGACCAACAATGATAAGAAAGGTTGACCGTCAGGGTTTAAGAATCCCAAACGTCACTATATGAAACGGTCTTAACGCATATCTTGTGAATATGTATCTCTCCTTTGACCAATCATCGGTCTAAGAATAATACGATATGCGAATATCTTGAAATAAGTTCACGACGATGGTTGGGAACATTATTAAAAGCAGAAAAATGAATTGACCATCTAAATTAATGATCGATGTTTAACGACATACCACGGTATACGACTATTTGAGATAGATACAAGCCAATTTCTCGACCCATTAACCCACATGGGTCAATATGAAATTAGTTAATCGGTCTATAATGCACCATTTGTCATCATGGCATCTAAGATAAGAGGCACTTAGTGATGAAAAGTTAAACAGGAGATTCATAGGAACACGAATGTTAGGCTTTGTCATATATGAAGGTAAGACACTTGGACACATACCAAGTTATGTCTTTTTTTTTATGCCAAACCCATGACTACAAGTTACGAAGGTTTATGAACCTTTATACCCACATCGCAATGAGGATAATAACAAGTCTCGTTAGTCGAAACCAAGATAATGTTTTAAAAATTTCCAAGATTAGGGTTCAAAAGTGATTCAAGAAGTAACGCATACACTAAGACGTGCATTTGTAACCATATTTTGCAAGGTAACAAATTTCCAAATATAGATTGCATACATAATTCATCAAACCCATAAGTACAGTCGAGAACATTCGTATGACTAGAAAGACATAACCACAAGTTGATAATGTCTTTATTTAGTAGAAAGATTGTTTAAGAAGACTACCATCACACAAGCATGTGTTGATGATATCTCCAAAATGAAAGTTGATAATAGGGAATAAATGGTTCGATATAGCTAGATCAAATCAAAACATAAGGATAAAGGGAAAGAAATCAATTTAAGAATTTAAATGCTCCAAGCTCGGAATCAAAATCAACCTAGAGCGATCGGGTCTCCTTTCAAGTTCAGAGATCATGCTTTGGCTTGATGGGTCGAAACACTAACATTGCTTCACCCTTCAAGTTACTACATGTTTCTTGTCACTTGATTAAAACCTTGGTAAGTTGGAGATCAAGAAATGAGAATAGTCATCAAGGTGCGGTTTTCACTCCTAACTTGATGGTGTATTCCCAAGGTATGACCACAACTTACCAATCAAAAAGTTCGATCCCAACTCCTTGTTGAGGATCCACAGAAATAAGACGAGGTAACTCACCATTAAGGTAAGGGAAATCACTCCTATCTTAACGGTGAAGTTTTACAAAAACAAAATATAACAAGATGAACTTCTTCATCAAAATCCAGAATTCACTCCTACTTTGATGAAGTCGTCTCATTTGAACAAATACGATTCATACAGATGATATTGTCATCAAGGTATGGAATTTACGCCTATCTTGATGATTGAATTTCATAATAGCAAGAAAAACAATCGAAGATTGACATTTGTCACCAAAGTACGGGTTTCAATCCTATTTTGGTGAGATCATGTCATTTGTGAAATGCCATTCCAAAGAAAACAATTGAAATCAATCCTCGGGATAAGGAAATCACCCCGATCCAGAGGATGAAATTTTATAAATCGCAATTGGAAACCATTTATCGAAACGAATAGAAAATCATCAAAGTAAGGGAATCACCCCTGTTTTGATGAGTTAGAATCATTTAGGAGATACGAGTGTTTTTAGTCATAAGTTGGCTTGCAAACACTTGCATCTCTCACGGTGCAGACGGTACGGAGTTTGACTTAACGACGAAAGGAAAATAATATCAATTAGAAATTCGGAGAATTTCCAGTTACATCATTGTAACAAAAGGAAAAATCATGCTTACAAGCTTAAGATCAAAGTTCGAGATAACAGATTTTGTTGTGGTGTTCAAATCTTGGATGGTTTCAATCGGGAAGACAAATCAAGGGCAGGAAATTATTCAACACCACAATGAGATGTGAACACTCGTTTCACAATCGAAAGGAATACATGAACTCCTCAAGACATGAGGTCAACCATAACCTTATTAAGGACATGCGTACTTATAAGCGATCACTCATCTCAAGGGTTTCGAGTCAAGTAAATGGATTCAATGATCGAGTCAAATCACCATTTACACTTTGCCTAGACAAAGTATCTCGAGATGTGGAAATTCCACCTATAGCATTGCATGTTCTTAGTTATGGGACACATCCTTAAGAAGGTTTGAGAACCAACGGTTTAAAGTTTTTGAGGACCATTCGGTTTAGATTCCCAATATCTTTGGGTATATTAAGATCCATGTTCATGTTGGTCAAGATATAGAAATAGTTACATGAAACGCTCAACGTGTAACGGTGTTTAAACGTAAGAGTTGAAATGTAGGTTTGGTTCAATATTAACAGGAACACTATGTATGATAAGAATGAAGAGATACTAGTTCAAGGAATCAAAGATTTTTAAGATACGAAGAGGATGGTTCCATTTGGTAACGCATTACCATTTGGAATCGTTGACACGTCAAGGTGAATTGACCCATTTGCCATAGAGATTTGTGTATGTTGACCATAGTTTATCACTCATCCCAGAAATCCCCAGGTAAGCATAACTGGTCTCACAAGGAGATTTATACGATATGCTTGCCTTAGCCCGAAGGCCTTTTGCCAGGAAATCCAGAATACAGGTGTCTATGTGTCACACAAATTTCTTTGGTTTATGTAATCAAAACCTTGATGAGATTTTTATAGATTAGACATAGAGTCTAAGGAATTGAACTCACGACGATAAGTGTAGATTCCACGTGTCGTTGAGAATAAGTTTAGGAAGTTCATTTGTCGGGGAGGGTCAAAGAGTCAAAGTTAAGTTTAGGGAGACGAGTAACAAAGTTTAAACAATTACAAGGCAAACCTATGCTAAGGCATCAAGTTGCACATAAGTAAGGTATAGCATTATGTAGCATGTAACAATATATATATTTCCAAGAATATAAATATTTTCTAAGAGGTTCATGCATAAGCTATAGTCTAGGTAACCATTTCTAATAACCTAAATCCCTATAGTTATGGGCTCTAATACCAATCTGTCACACCCCAACCTTGACGGCGGAAACGTCGAGGTGTGAGGATTAAGGTTGTTCACAGCCACATAACGCTATATTTAAATTGCAAATATTATTATCATAAGTCTTAAAGTGAAATACAAGCATAAGTCTCAAACATGAAATAAGTTCCAAACAAGACTAAACATTTTATAAACATTTTATTCATTAACTAGGTCCAAGTCCTAGTTTTATTGCAAGCTTCAAAAGTCCACTTTAAACTTGGGGGGTTTTCCTGAAACATGATAAAAATAAGAGTCAACTAAAAATAGTTGGTGAGTTTCCAAGGTTTTCATACATAATATGAAAAAGGTTACAAGTAGCAATTCATGTCATGGATTATAAGCTAGTAAGGTTATAGAACACATATCGTTACAACCAAACCTCGACTTGATTACAAGTATAAAAGATTGGCTAAGTGTATTTGGTTCCCTAGTGCACAAGCGTACGGCCCCTAGGAGTCGGCAATACCTCGACTTTAGCACCAAATAGGCTTGTCAGGCCCAAAGATCTAAGACGTCGCCAGGCTAGCAATAGTTAATGATTGTAAACAAACTATGTATCTCATATAAACACTTACAATACACAAATAACCATGACCAAATAATAAGTAGAATTACACGTGCATTACAAGTCTCAAATGTTTAAACGTGTATGTAATATAAGCATCATGTTTCACCCCAAATAAGTGTGAAAATATGAAAAAGGGGCAAGGAAAACTCACATGGAAATAAGCATTTCAAGATGATATAAAAGATTACAAGATAAATCCCAAGTGTCCATTACAAGCACCTAAATATATAATTTACAAGATGAAGATTAAGGTTAATATATTGATTAATGTTTAAATAAGAATTAGGGTTTCAACAGTTTTAGGGTTTTGATGAGTAATTATATTCATAATGATGATGATAATAATTTAAACGAGGTTCCAAATGATTTCTTTTACAAGTTGTTTAAACGTATAGATTCCAAGATTAGGTTTGGTAATAAGATTAACAATAAAACATGAACTAGGTTCAATGTGATGTTTGGGGATTTTATCAATTATATTTAACAATTGAGAAAACAATTATATATTCGTGAGAACAACATACTTATATTTTATATAAATATACTATAAGAATAACATTTATAGTAGTTGTATAATATTTATGTAGTTTTAATAAAGTTTTATAATTAAATAAAATGAGCATGATTTAAACCATAACTTAAGTAAACAATAGTTGAAATAATAAACTAATATTTTTTTAGTCTAAATTTCATAGAATATATATATTAACTAAAACATTCACTTTAGAGTTTTAAATAAAATATAAGAACATTTTTTATAATAAATTGCAGAAAAATATTTAAACAGTTTAGAATATACGAAATTTATAAAATGAATATTCTTACAATTTTTAGAAATTTATGTATATATATATATATATTTTTTTAAAAGCAGTAGAACAAGTAAAATAGAATAAAAAAAATATTGGAGGTCACTGGGTTCGAACCCGTGACCTCTAACTAAGAAGGTGAACATGGAACCAGTAGACTAAAGGCCTCAGCCGCATTTAGATTGGGTTTTTAATTCTTTAATACCAAAGTTAAAACAACCCCCAAATTTCCACATGAACCCTAGTTCAAACGAATCCAAAATTGAAGATCAATTCGTGTAAGATAGCCAAATTGATGTTAGGGCTTTTAATCCCTCAATGAAAACGAGTGGAATGATGTATGAAACTTACTCGATTACATCAAATCGAAGTGATTACGCTCGGTTTTCTTGACTCGGTCAACTCGCGAAGAACAAAGGTTAGGAATCGATGGCAGAGTGTGTGATTGGTGCAATTGATGTTACATAGAGGTTAAAAGAATCAAAAGGGACCTTTTCCCCCTGTTATATAGGTTCCATTCATTCGATTATACAACCGTCGAGTTCAAGTCGTCTTGCGAACGTTAGAACATCAATTCGACTGATTAACTATTGTCTTGAATTAAATTAATTGTATCATTGAATTCTAAGTGATTAAACGTACGTACCCGTCCAATTAATTTGATTTTTAACAGTATTTGAAAGTTGAACGTATGGATTCCGATTGCGGTTTCGGTTTCTTGTTCGAATGTCATTACAACAGTGTTTAACACCCAATTAAAGTATGTATTCAAGTTTAAATCGTTTCCCCGAAGTGATTGCATCATTCGGGCTTGAAATTGGAGGGAAAAACGGCCGACTTTGGCCTCGCCGGCGCCGCGCCGGACATTGCCGGCCGGCGACCGGAAAGACGGGGGTCGACGGGCGGGATTCAAAGGTTTTAGAAACCTTTTCACTTTTGGCCCCTGAAGTTTTCTATTTTGTTATTTTATGTAAAAGGTTTTAGATTAAATTTTAAAAATTACAAAATGAACCCTAGACTTATAAAACTAATTTGAATAATAAAACAAATTAATTAGTTATTAATCCTTAAAACTTTTATAAGCTTTTAAACCTTATGACTTGATTATTTAGTTTTACTTAATAATTAAAATCCATAATTACTTAATGAGTTGTATAAGTTTATTTGAATTCATTTTATAACTTAATAAATTTTTAAATAAAACTTTCCATCTAGTTATTTATCGTAAATGATTAATAAACTCTATACCTTTATTATTTTATGCCCAAACTTAACTATTTAAAGTTTCAAAATTAACAACTAGGCACCCTTGACTTTTAAATCCAAGCTTAACACATTATAATTACTAATAACAATATCATTATTATTGTTATTATTCTTTGCTATTATTATTGCTATAATTTTATTATTATAATCACAATTATTAACATTATTGTTATTATGATTACTATTATTATTATTATTAGTGTTATTATTATAATAATAATAATAATAGTTATTATTTTATTTAAGATTATTAACACCTTAAATTTTATAATAATAAACAACATTATAACACTTATAATGTTATTATTATTATATTAATTTGTTAATCACCAAATTTATTATTAGGTATAACAAGTCCTCAAAATTTCAAATTTGACATAAAAGGCCCTTTTAGAATTTAACAAAATCACGAGATGTCACAACATTTCTTTCTCTCTTTTTTTTTATAAAATAATGACCAACCCATCTAAACGTTCACCATAGAGACAAGTTCAAACAACTACTCTGAAGTTTTAATTAAACAAAAACGGTTACTAATGGCTTTTAATTATTATAAATCAAACATAAACCACTAAAAATTAAAGTGGAAGCGAACATTACAATAAGAACAATTAAAGACTTTATATATTAAGCAAAACCTAATCATATATAAGACCTAACATATAATAATTATAACTAAGTAAATAAAAAGTCATGGCCTAATTTCATACGATATTCAATAGGTTTCTAATATAATACGTAGAAAAAAATTGTTTGATATAGCTGAAATTGTTATACCAAAAGGGTTAAAAAGCGAAGATGTAACAAACTGTTACTAGTTTAATTTTAATCTAATGCGAAATAACTAAAGTAAACAAATGAAAGCATTAGAATTTAATAATCTATAATAAAATTTGAATTTAATAAAAATATATAAATTAATTAATTAATAATATTTAGATAAGTTTTTAAAACAAAAATGTTTATAAGAGAGAAAGAAAAGTTAAGTAAATGAAAATATAGAAAAACAAAATAATATATTAGTTAAAAACAATTAGGTGTTTTTTATTTAAACCCATGTATGTTTTAGTTTATGTTTTAATCAATTTATGTTTCATTAATTTCTGTAAATTATACCTTTAGTTTATGTAATTTTTATTTTTCAAAAACTGTTAGGTGTTTTTTAAATTTTATTTGTTCTAACAGAAAAATACTTAACAAAATTTAACAAATAATAAAATTGTAATATATTAAAATCTAAATAAAATTAATTTTTTTTACAATTGAAATTGATTTATTAATTATATTTAAGATAAGGTGTAAAATAAAAGTGGTGAGAAAAATAAGGAAAAGAAAGTAAATAAATAAAAGAAAGAAAGAAAATATATGATTAGTAAAGTTACATATTTTGTCCTTTAAAAGAGAATGGAAAAAATGTCATTTATCATAAACTTAATAGAAATATTTAACTTCAGTTAGTGAAAAGAACGGAAAGTGTGATAATTTTTCAAATAAAGGATATCCAGTGTAATTATCAAAGTTTAATTATAAGATTCGTAATTTTAGTAATATTTAAGGACAATATTTGTAATTTACTCAAATCCAATTAATGAAGTGTAATAATAATAGTAGTAAAATAATATTTAATATATGTGCCCATAATAAATTTGAAGGCAATAATGAATTATTTACTTAAAATAATCATAATAAAAAGATTAACCTAAAGTAAATAAAAGATATAATTGCATAGCAAACTAGGATTCAACATATGCTTTGTAGAGGGCTGGCTACCTTGCAATGTTATAATTCGACGTTAGCTCACGCTCTCCCTATACCAGAAAAGTTCTATTACGCTCATCGGTGTATTCGTTTTTTTATTCGAAAGAAACATACAATAAAGTAATGAAACGAAACGTTAATTTTGAGAGATAAAGGCTTTAGTAAACTATCTACTACTAAAGAAACATGAAAGAATGCTTTCTAAAATTAAACTCTTAAACTGAATTATTGTTGTCATTTATAACTTCAAGATAGATGTTAATAACTATAATTGTAAAATCACAGAGTATAGTTTAGAAGAAATTGATAAAAAATAATTTCATAAGTTAAAAAAATTTAAAATGTGTTTAAATCGATTTTCATTTGAATATACATTGAATGTAAGGACGGACAAACACACACACTTATATATATATATATATATATATATATATATATATATATATATATATATATATATATATATATATATATATTTACACACACATACACACACATATATATATATATATATATATATATATATATATATATATATATATATATATATATATATATATATATGAAAAAAAATGTATCATACAAATTGTTGTTTTTTTGCGAATTGTAAAAGGTAATCTCAACCCTTAATTTAAGAGATTACTTTAAAGATCTGAATAATCACGCATGGAACGGGTTGCATATTTAGAAATAAAGTACAATTGTTGACATTTTTAAAATTTCCTCAATTTTTTAAATGTATATAAATTTTTTATACAATATTATTTTTTAAAAGAAGTTACACCATAAATCAAGCATTTTATACTCTTTAATTTGATTATAGTATTGCTATTCTTTTTTTTAAATCAACATTATTTAAAAACGCTTATTTGTTATGCGTATAATTTGCGTGATTATGAACTACAATAATTATGAAAATAACTCACGTAATTATCATATTAATTGCGTAATAATTAATATAACTTGCGTAATTATTAATTATAACTTGAGTAATTTTAATTTGTGTAATTATGAATATAACTTGCATAATTATCCATGTTATATGCATAATTATAAGGTGAACGAAATTATCCATCTCCCAAACGACACGTGTCACGCTGTGCTTACTTCATACGGTTCGCACAAAATTTACACTTTATATAGTAACCGGCCCCTATACATATATATGTTCCTAAAAAAGCTAACCATGCTAGCTTTTCCTTTAATCGATAAATTTTCTCATTATTAGATTTTATATACATATCAAACCTTTATATTATAAAAACATATTAACTAATTACTCTGATATATAAAAAATGTGATAATTTGAACATTAACTAGCTTCACTATAGTTCACATTCTTAAAGACCGACTTAACTATGCTGAACTCACCTCTAAAGTCTAAACCCATGTGCTCAATCGCAAACCATAGTTTTCAATTATCATAAAAGTCAAGTCTTTTTTGGACCCAAATCATCATCACCTTCATCATCTTCTCCTCCCCGCTTTCACTCTCTAGAAATGGAACACCGAACAACTGAAATATCTGTCGGGATCATGTCAACACTTCCGGATGTACTCATGTGCTCCATTTTTTGTTTATTTTTGTTTATATTAAAAAATAATGATGCTTTTTGGTGTGAATTATTTTTTATTTTGAACTAGTGGTACTCGATTACGCGCTTCGCGCGTTTTTCAGTCCGGTGTGTTTGTTTGCTTGTCTACAGAGACGTTTTCCCGAATTGTTAGCATGCGTATTATACCAAGTTATTAAACTAAAAGCAGTTGGCACTGTGCGGTTACATTTGCTATTGTAGTTGGTCATGCGTTACTTTCCCGGCACATACAGGAGTTTGCTGACTTTAATGGGCTACCAAAATCTCAACCTGAAGAAAGATGACATGTCTAAGAAAAAAACCCAAGTTAAACATGTAATGTGAACAACCAAAAAAGAAACAAATTATTATTGTAACTCACCTCACTTGCTGCAATTCTCTTTTCATCTTCTCTATAGGATTCTTTTACTTTCAACATACGAATAACATAGGCAATCTAAAATGTTTGAATCATGGAAAATTCGAAACATGCCACTTTTATCACATATATCTCAGCGGTCACATGTCCGTTATCACAACCACTTGGTTCTTAACGAAAATTCCACGTAATACCACCAACACAAGAAAATTTTAATTATTAAAAAATATGTTAACATCCCAGGAACACCATCGTAAAAAAGACCACACAGGAAACGTTGGCTAACCTCAATCAAAGAATGGAGACTACTGTGAATCTAAGGATCGCAATCAGGAATTATCAGTGTTAGATGGGAATTAAGTTAATGAGTGCGGAATGAACATTAACTTTGTTTAATTGATTAATAATTAAATATCAAACACAATAAATGTTGATTATGACGAACACAATAATATGAGCACAATAATAAACAAACAAGATTTGATTCAAAAATATTTCATTAAAACTGATTAATGATTACATATGAATAAACGATGAATGCTATAAACAATAATTGCTTTGAATGGATTGATGTTGGTGAAATATTGATGTGACGGTTGCTAGGGTTTGTGTTTGATTGATTGTGTGAATTGATGTGATGTTTTGTGTTTTGCCGTCTGGTTGCCCGTGTATTCTCTCGTATTGCTCATACTTGATGTGAAACCTAGGACTCACATTTATAGGCAAGCATGTTTCTGTTAAGGAAACACCGGATCTCTTGAGATTTCAATTTGTCTTGTTGACTTGTAACACTTGTATTATTTAGATACAAGTGTTTGGACTTCATAGTTGGATTGTCTTCCGCAGGTGATTGCACATCCGCATAAGTTTACTCTTCCGCAGGAGTCTTCACTTAGAACACTTGAATCCTTGGAACTTCAGAGCTGTTTGTAACACCTGGCCCTTCACACCAACAATATTGTCCGCTTTGCTCACGAGGAGCTCACAGATTTGCTTTTGGTTGCCCGGGTGAAAACTTCGCAGGGAGGTCACCCATCCCTGGATTGCTCCCACCTGAGCACGCATAACTGTGGAGTTCTCCTCTCATCCACAGCCAATACGCCCAAGGCCAGACATTCCTTATGAACCAGGAATCTCTCCTGTCCACGACCGATGTGGGATATGTGTAGGGTGTCACAAGCACCCCCTGTTTGGACTCATCGTCCTCGATGAGACCGAGAAGTCACCATCCTTGGTGAGGTATGTCCCACATCCCAAACGGTACAGGAGTGGCTCTGATACCATTCTGTAACACCTGGCCCCTCATACCAACAATATTGTCCGCTTTACCCACGAGGAGCTCACGGATTTGCTTTTGGTTGCCTGGGTGAAAACTTCCCAGGGAGGTCACCCATCCCTGGATTAATCCCACCTGAGCACGCTTAACTGTGGAGTTCTCCTCTCATCCACAGCCAATACGCCAAAAACACGTTGTTAATGTTAGAGGCCAGACATTCCTTATGAACCGGGAATCTCTCCTGTCCACGGCCGATGTGGGATATGTGTAGGGTGTCACACTGTTGTACATACGCAGAAGATCTTCGGATGTTAGTTTTTGTAAGAAACATATCTACGGAAGAACAAAAGTTTTCATCCGTAGATGTTTCTTACACTCAGTCAATTTCAGAAATTAACTAAGTCTAATGTTTGATCCTGCAATCATACACATAAATCAACACACATATGGGTTAACCTATATACATAAAGCATACATTATAATAATGAATTACAAATATTCATTACAAGTTTTGATTAAAGTTCTAAGTCTATACAAAAAGATCTAGACCTATTGTTTCTAGATCTAATAACTACCCTGCAAGCAACCACACCGACATCACTACCATCATCATCGATGCCCTGAACACTAACTAGGATGATGAGCGATGCCTCCAACGGTGACAATGGCCAATGGAAATGGGACCACGACACCTTCGACGGTCACAATAGACTCACCTAGGTAGCACCAGTGTAGGACTTGTGAACAACATCAGAACCCCTCTCTCTGTAAAGAATAAAGATGTAGAAAAGACATATGAAGGCGTAATTAAAGAGGCCAAGCAGTAGGCCAGGTAGCACATTTTGTTAGGACCTGATATTTGAACGAAATACCGAGTGATTACGTCTTAAACCAACTCAAATAGTGCGGAATCCTATTTGATTGGCGATCCAATCAGTGAGAACACACGATGAATCAATCAAGAATTGAAATCAACGTCAGAAATCGATTAGGAACCGATCTGATGTGTTCTATGAACTTGGAGAACGATTTGGGAGGCTTCTGGACGGCTAGGGTACGTCTGGAATCGTAATGGGATGAATGCTTACGTTTTCCCACGAATTGGGTCTATTTATAGGTTAGTATTGTTCAATCGTGCGACTGGGCCATAAGTATGGTTCAGTCGTGCGATTGAACCATGCGGTTGATTCATCCGCACGACTGAGTGTTCAGTCGTGCGATTGAGTCAATCTTATGTGTCAATCATACGACTGATCCAGTCTCCTGGTTCAGTCGTGCGATTGAGTCAATCGTATGAAGTTATTCATGCGTGTGGTCCATTCGCATGGGCCATTCGCATGAGAACTTCATTAAGTTAAGTTTGAATGTTTTAATTAATATAACATAATGTGTAACCATTCAAACAATCATAAACCCAATCAACTCAATCACAACTCATTAATGAAATATTAAACATCACAAGTAACAACCAATTCATATCATTTCATTAATCGATACAATTACATCATAATCAGACAGACAAGTTCATTACATTACAAAACATGATCTAGGGACATACATGCATCAACAAACTCCCCCTTGGACCTAGATCTATCTATTCTCTTGTCTTCTGCATAACCTCCTTATACTTCTTGTACTTCTCCTCTTTAGTGACTCCTGCGTGTATCTCAAAAGCAAAGCAGAGTCTTATGACATTTTGGAATTGGAGGGCTTGTACAATATCTTGCGTGTCATAGAATAGTGGCCACTTGTATAATGTGTAAACATCATTAGCAGACAAGTTGGTTAGCCACATTGGGTCGAATACCCTGATAGTATCCATTTGTCCCTCTTTATTCAACACTATGACAGCTTCAGCGGTTCTCCAATCATAGTACCACCATTTGAAGTGGGGAGTGAAGTCCTGTGGCATTTCCCTGAGAGGGATTCTCGACATTGTTCTCGGTGGACTCCACTTCAGCACTATCTTTGGCTTACCAGTTATGGGATCAACTTCAGAACGTCTGATATACCTCGTAGGTTGTTGAGGTTTGAAGTTGTCCCACCTGGTGTGGTACTCTTTCCTCAGGGCAGCCTCAAACCAGCCTGACATCTTTCTTGGGTCAGCATACAGCAGCTTTAGTTTAGCCAGCTGGTTGAGCTCAAAACCAGGTAGAGTCTTCAGATCATGTGGGAACCTGAAGTACTCTATGCCCTGCTCCCTCTTAACTGCATAAGCGTTAAGGTCTTCAAAATATGCCCATGAGATAATCCTGCCTGACACCTTATGGTGTTTCTTGACTCTATAGAGCTTGGTGTAGGCATCTCTCTTTGGTGCAGCACGCTGGGCTCTTACTTCTTCAAAACAGGCAGCCCATTCAGCCTTGCGAATATCTACATCTGCATTGGAGGCTTGGGCTGTTCCTTCAGTCTTTTCTGTTTCCTGCTCCATCTTGTCTAGTACCTCAAAAGTATCACTGACTAGGGATTCACCCAGATTGGGGACCACATTTCCCTCGGCGTCAGCGTACTGAGGATACTCTTCTGCAGTAATGTCTTCAACCTCAACTTCATCAATGTCATTCAGTTCCTCATCACTGGTTGAATCAACTGTTGGAGCGTCCGTGACAATTTCATCAGGATTTAGTCTGAACATCTCTGCCAGTTGCTCGTTAGATAGGTCATGAATTATTTCCCCTTCTTCAGGGGTATAACTCACAGACCTTCTTACAATCCCTTGCAGATCAAGAATCATGGTTAGTTGAGTCTTGACCTGTTGAAGGGGAGCAATGTCAAACTCATCTCTTTGAAAATTTGGATCTGTTTGATTAAAACATTCAACAGATAAACCATTAGTAAGTAATCAAACAGAATTATATAAACTTAATATATAAACATTCAACACACTTGTTTTTCATTACATGATTTAAACACAAAATAAATAAATACATAAGACATCTAATCTGTACTTTTGTCTTGAATCCTTGGCTCGTCGCTCGGAGGAGCAGAAGTGGTAGATGACTGGTCCTGTCGATGCTTAGATCTTCGTTCTTGACCAGAAGCAGAGGCCGATGCAGCCGCATCCCCTCCTTCTGCTTCCTCATCATCATCTTTTCCTTTTGTCCTATCTTCCTCTGTCTCTTCATCATCCTCATCATCCTCATCATCATCGTCATCGTCATCATCTCCATCATCCCCATCACCCTCCTTTATCTTCAAAGGCTCATCCTTTGACCCCTTTAACCTCAGCATAATCGTCTTGTTGGTAGTCTCCAACTCCTCTATACGTTTGGCTGATTGGGCCTGCTGGTCCTGGAGTTGGGACATCTCGACTCTCTGAGCATCGATTAGCTGGGTCTGCTGATCTATCACCCGAGCCTGCTCTGCCATCTGCTGCGACTGGGCAGCAGTCAGGTCGGTCAACTGGCGAATCTGCGCCGCCTTCTCCTCATCTGCAGCTAGCAGGCGCATCACCATACGGTTAAGCGCCGACAACTGCTCCTCTACCCCGATGTGAGGTAGAGTAGATCCATATACATGTGATGGCTGGGCTGAAGGTCCGGCATGATGTGAGGTGGTGGTGGTAGTAGCAGTGGTGAATATGGGTCGGTAAGCAGGTGCTGGTGATGTAGGTGTGAATGGTATGGTGGTGGATGGGAAGGATACAGTGGTGGTAGGTAAGGTGGTGGCTGTGGTAGCAGTAGTGGATGTGGTGGCTGTGGTGATTGGTGGTATGTCAGTGGAGGTGGTAGTGGTGGCTGTGGTGGTGGAAGTAGTGGCAGCAGTGGTAATGAAGGTCAGGCGACGCTTCTTCTTCTTCAGTCCATGGGGTTGAGCCATCCTCTTCCTCCTAGTCCCGGTGGAAGTGGATGCTCCCCCTGCAGCTCTGCCCACTGAACCCGGAGCATAGCTCAGGTCAGTCTCTCTCTCTGAGGAGTCCCGAGGGTGTTCACCAACCACGCTAAGCCCGTGTTCTGTGGGAACTACTTTGCTTCCCACAGTCCTAGTGAGGGGCTCCTCATCCGACTCCTCCTCCTCCTGATCACCAACAATGAACTCCTGATGGAAACCGGCCGTCTCAGCAACCTCTCCGGCAGTGGCAGACCCCGGGGGAATAACATCAGAATCAGTGCCTCTTGGTGGAGCAGGCATATCATCCCCGGCGTCGCCGCTATCATCATCATCTGAGTCAATATCTGGTAGAGCAATCTGCTCTACATCTGAATCGCTATCATCGTGGCGCCACTTTCTCTTGGCTGGCGCCACATAGTCAGCACGGGCCAGATGCCCAAACAACCTCCTGACAGGGGGTTTCACCTGCTTCCCCCTGTACACCTTCATCCTGCCTAACGTAGTGTCATCCATGACCTCAAGCACTACAGCATCCTCCTTCTCCTTCGGCAGGGAGGGAAGCTTATGATCTATAATCATCTGTATAAACCTCGGATACATGCAGAAGCCTTCCTTCCCTTTCCCCTCAATGTTCTCGACCAGGTAGGTGAAGATCATTTTGGAGAAGCTGAACGGGTGGTTCAGCACCAATGCAGCATAAGCGTTCTGGATCTGATCCGACAACTCATCAAATCATCCCTTCCTCGACGCTATGCACTTCAGTAGAACATGCGCAAGATACTTGAACTGGGGACAGAGGTTACTCTTGTTGAGTACCCCAGCATTGATGTCCCCAGAGTACTTGGCTCTCATAAAACAACCTCTGACCGTGAGGGGGTGTAGACGAGTAGGACAATCAGCATCATCCCCTAACTGTAGAACAATCCTCAAATCCTCCTCTGAGATGGTAATAGCCTCACCAAAGATAGTACTCCGGATGCAATGAGGCTCAGAGGATCTATCCACAGTCGCACCTTCCCAGAAGGCCTGCTGCACTGATCTATAAGGTGTACATGGTGTAGAAATAGCATGAGCAATCCTGGATCTCAGCAGAAAAGTAATGATGCCTGAGAAGTCAGCCGCGTTCCTGGATGTCAAATCCAGATGAGCACATATGTTATGCTTTGTGCTCATGGTCCATCGACTCGCCATCTGTAACACATAACAATGTAAACATTAGTACCTTTGGCTAAGAGCATCATGAAACACTTAAACTTGAATAGAATGTTTCTGTCATGTGATTGAGGTTGTGCGACTGAGATCAGTCGTGCGACTGAACCGTGCGATTGAGGTTCAGACGTGCGAATGATCTCATGCGTACGACTGAGTGTGCGACTGGACTCATGCGCATGTACTTATGCGGTTACCTCAGTCGTGCGACTGAGTCTCATACGCATGGTTCAGTCGTGCGGATAGTTAAGTCGCCCCCTTCAGTCGTGCGACTGAAGTTCATCCGCCTGTCCAATCGTATGACATCCTGTCCGTTCGATTCAAATTAACTTTTTCACCAATTTTGAGTTTTAGACATTGTTATCTGGTTCATTTGACTCGCAATATGTTCTTATAACCTATAACACACTTAATTTTATCTGTTTGAGTAGTTAGGTTAGGTTATTTGTCCGTTTTAGTCTCGGCTTGCTTTTGGTTCAAATTTTACGGATCTGGAGTCACAATGAACGCGATGTTGGTTTCTTTCCACTGCAATTTACCTGTAAAGTCGATAGAGATGATCAGTACTCAAGAATCGGGTGTTTTAGGAATCAAAGGAAATTTTGGCAGAGTTTGGTTAAGTCGTGCGATTTAGGGTTTCTTTGAGGGTGATGAGTCTCTGCGACCGACTCCTCCTCTATTTATACTAACCCTAGAACCAATCGTGCGACTGAGTTCATACGCACCTTTCAGTCGTGCGAGTGGGACTCAGTCGTGCGATTGGGTCAGTCGCCCTTCTCCAGTCGTCCGATTGGATTTCAGTCGTGCGACTGACTCACTCGTTCGCACTTAAGCCTCCGACTGGGCTAATCGTATGGGCCATTCGGTTTGATGGTCCATACTCATAGTTCATTCGTGCGAATGGATTCCATTCGTATGGTAAGTCCATACGTATGGTCCATTCGTGCGAATGGGTCATACTTAGTTAATTTTCTGCCATTTTTACCAATTTACATTTAAAACCCCTTTTAACTTTTTGAAATTAACGTTATGAGCCTTTGATCATCTCAGACATGATCATTTTATCTTGAAAACATTTTGATCACCTCAGACGTGATCCTTTTAAACACTTTAGTCACCTCAGACGTGACCCTTTTAAAACTTTCAAAGCACATATGGTCATCTCAGACATGACCCTTTTAGTGAGTTGATTCCTTCTGATTTTCCTGATGTAGCCCGACACACGACTAAAATTAAAATTAAAACGACTAACTAATTTAAAAATCTTAAACTAATTACATAAACAAACTTATTTTTGGCTTTTTGTGAGAGATAAATCCAGAGATTGATATCTACGGGATTTGGTTCGGGAGTAGACAGCTTCAACTTAGATTGATCATATCTGGACCAATTCAATTTTGGAATCATACAGGTAAGTCAAATCATTTGGGACTTATTATTAAAACTTTTTGATGCTTAAATTCTCGGTGTTCATCCAGAGTCGTTAGCAACTTAAGGAAATCATACTGAAACTCTTAGATTTTCACATTGATTTGAACTTTTGAGAATGTAGCCACAATGATTGTCAGTATGTTTGTCCACTTAAATCCATACACAGACTTTTGACGCAGACTGGTGACTGATTTAGGTTTAATTATTTCAACTAACATTTGTGGATCCCACACTTATATGGTAATCAACATTCCTCGGGAGCTTTTGAGCGGTCTACGGGTATTATTACAAGAAGAGACTATTCTTAGAGCTTTCAAAGAGAAGCCTGTCCTCAGGTCAGTGCCATCGCACAGCAGAGAGGCGGCAAACAACAATGAATTCTAGAATATCTAGGTTATGCTTATCCTCAGGTCAGTGCCATCGCACAGCAGAGAGGCACACAACCTATCTCCTTGTTAGAGCAGCTTATTTTATTTTACACAAAATGCACCAACAACATAAGTCATTAGCTTTATTGCATTTGTCTTTCATTTTTTTCTTGCTTTGCTCTAATTATGGTCATCCGCACACATTTGTGGCGTTTAAATGCTCATTACCCCTTATTGGAATATATTTGATTGTGTTAACCAGTGATAAGATGGAAGCCCACAGTCAGTTGAACACTTTAGTTTTATTTTGAAATCACCAATCCGGTCTATTTGTCTATTGTGTTGAATCTACCAACATATCATATATGGTCTAGCAACCTCTAAGTCTACTTTCTTTGTGTCACCTTAGGAGTTGCCAGTTTTCTATCATCTTTCCTTTTAGTATTGCTTAGACTACACAGATTTATACTTTGAACTTTTGCATATTACTAAAACTTAAATTTTAAAGTCCCTCTTGATTTGATCCTGTGTACTATCATTTTCCAAAGGTATTGAATCGGTATCGCAGACACAATCTACCTTATTTCAGCTCGCTACTCCTTCTCCCTCATTTTTTTTTTTTTTTTTTTAATGTTAACTTGCTGACATATTCTCCCCCTAAAATACTAAAATCATTTCTGGTTTAATTATTTTAGGATTTTAATAAACAGCAAGAGAACATGAGTTTAAATAAAATTAAAATCAAATAGACAAATCAAAATAAATAAAATAAAATTTAACTACACGACATCGGACTACACATTTTCATCATCAGGAATTACCTCACTTTTCTTTTTAACACCGTTACCTCTAATAAATATTGAAAACGTGGTTTATCAAAGGCTTTAGTATAGAGGCCAGCGCGTTGAAAATCAGTATTAATTTTAACCACATCAATTAAGTTCTTTTCAAAACAATCTCTTATGAAATGGTATTTAATACCGATGTGTTTGGTCTTAGGATGTTGGACCGGATTTTTAGTTACTGCAATTGCAGCAGAGTTATCAACGAAAATAGGAGTAGATGAGAATTTTAAACCGTAATCCCGCATTTGCTGTTGAATCCAGATGATTTGTGAACAGCAACTTGCAGCAGCAACATATTCGGCTTCACAGGTTGACAATGCAACCGATGTCTGCTTTTTACACTGCCAGGTAACTAATCTTCTCCCAAAGAATTGACACCCTGCTGATGTAGACTTGTAGTTCATCTTGCAGCCCCCGTAATCCGAGTCACTATACGCGGTAAGCTCAAAGTCATCATCATGAGGGTACCACAATCCAAGTGTGGGTGTACCCTTCAGATAACGAAAAATCCTCTTGACCCCGATCAGATGGTTGACCTTTGGTTTAGCCTGATATCTTGAACATAGACAAGTAGCATACATAATATCAGGTCTTGAGGCAGTGAGATACATGAGGGATCCGATCATTCCTCGGTACATCGTGGCATCTACTAGATCTCCATTCTCATCAGGTGCTATATCATGATTCGTAGCAAGTGGAGTCCCAGCAGCAGAAGCATTCTCCATGTCAAAGCGACTGAGAATGTCTCCTACATACTTGGTCTGATGTAGAAAGATTCCATTAGGTGTCTGATCCACCTGTAACCCGAGAAAGAACTTCATCTCCCCCATGGCACTCATCTCAAATTCTTTCTTCATTACTGCTTCAAATTCTTTACATAACTCTTCGTTCTTTGACCCGAAGATTATGTCATCAACATATATCTGTACAAGCAGTAAGTCGCCATCCTTTTCCTTAATAAACAGTGTACAGTCAATTACTCCCCTGCGAAAGCCGTGTTTCACAAGATGAGTTGAGAGTTTCTCATACCAAGCTCGAGGAGCTTGATGAAGCCCATACAAAGCTTTGTCGAGCTTGTAAACTCTATCCCGATGGTAAGGATCTTCAAAACCCTCGGGTTGACTTACGTAGACTGTTTCTCTGATTTCTCCATGAAGGAATGCACTCTTTACATCTAATTGGTAGACTTTGATCTTCATGTACGATGCATAGGCAAGGAAAATACGAATAGCTTCCATCCTTGCCACGGGTGCAAACACCTCATTGTAGTCAATTCCCTCGACTTGTCGAAAACCTTGAACCACCAGTCGAGCTTTGTTCCTGATAATGACACCTTGGTCATCCTTCTTGCATTTTAGTACCCATTTAGTGCCAATGACTTTAGCACCTTTAGGTTTATCAACCAGAGTCCATACACCTAACTTCTTAAACTGCAGAAGTTCTTCTTGCATGGCACTCACCCACACCTCATCATTGAGTGCCTCACTGACATATTTTGGCTCAACCTGCGAGACAAAACATCGATAGGCACCATCATGAATGTAACCTTTCTCCATAACCGAGGCGTAATCAGCTGAGTATAACTGATTTCGGGTTTGTACTCCTGATCTGACATCCCCAATAACATTGTCAAGGGGATGATAGACGTTTAGTCGTGATCCTGGAGTAGTAGGAACAGCTACCTCAGAACCAAGATTATGAACATTTGGTTCTGCATCTGAGGTAGTTGGAGTTTGAGGTTCTGAAGTCGAAGGTGCATCATTCGTAGATGCTTGTGGACTTTCAGGAACTGGAACCTGTTCCTCCTGACTGTTCTGGTCATCTGCTTCAGCTTCATCTTCAGAGGAGAGTCACTGTCGTCGACTACTCCCCCTGACTGAGTAGATGATTCTCCCTGTGTGCTAGATGGTGTATTCAGAATATCATACATCATCCTAGTAGCTAGCTCATCATCCGAGGGAGAGAGAGGTATGTTGAAGGATTTGAAGAATCCATCATAATCGAAGAAGTAGGCAGGTCCTTTGCCTGTAGGAGGCGTGGTATATCTTTGAACGTCGACATTACACCACACTTCTACAAGACCCGTTGAGTTATTGTAAACTCGCTTATTCGGTATGTTGTATCCTAGAAAGATTCCTTCATCTGCCTTCTCGCTGAATTTTCCTTCTTGCGTCTTCTTCAGAAGTGTACACGGCGCGCCAAAGGGTTCAAGATACTCCAAATTCGGTTTGCGTCTTTGTAGTAGCTCATAACATGTCTTTCCGTGGCGCTTGACTATTAGGACTCGATTCAGTGTATAACATGCATTTGCTACTGCCTCATTCCAGAATTGGATAGGCAGTTTCGAGTCAGCCAGCATAGTTCGTGCAGTCTCTATCAAGCTCCTATTTTTCCTCTCAGCAACACCATTCATCTGAGGCGTGTATGCGGAAGTGAATTGATGAACAATTCCCTTTTCCTTGCAGTATGCCTCCATCCATTGATTCTTGAATTCGGTCCCGTTGTCTGAGCGTACTTGTCTAACTTTTAGCTTGTAGAGAGATTCCAGTGTGGTTACTAATTCCTTGAATGACTCAAATGTTTCTGATTTGGATTTCAGAAACATTACCCAAGTGAACCTTGAGTAGTCATCAGTGACCACAAAACAGTACAAATCGCCTGCAATGCTCCTTGTACTGACTGGACCAAACAGATCCATGTGAAGAAGTTCAAGAGGAAGTTCTATTGAATGAACTTTCTTCTCCTTATGAGACTTCTTTGTCTGTTTGCCTTTCTTGCAAGCTACACAAAAGTCAGGAAGTTGGAAGTTCTTGACATTTACTCCTCTCACTAAGTCCTTCTGAATCAAGTGATTCATCTTCCTTTGACTAATGTGTCCCATTCTCCTATGCCAGGAGATTGAGTCCTTCTCAGTAGCTTTAGATAGAAAGCACTGCACCTCATGATCCGTTGGAGCAGCTGTTGACAGATCCAAGACATATAGGTCCTTATATCTTGAAGCAGTCATCAGAACTTGGTCCTCTGGAATCATATAGTCTTTCTTCAGCACGTAACACTTCTTGTTGTCGAAGATGACTTTAAATCCTTTATCGCAGATTTGGGAAACAGACAGCAAGTTATTTTGAAGTTGTTGAACGTAGTTCACCTTATCAAACTTAACTTTCTGATTTCCCACTTCTCCCTGTGCTGTGATGTATCCTCCCTTGTTTCCTGCAAAGGAACATGCCCTCCTTTTATTTGTTTGACATTTGATAAAAGGGCTCTATTTCCTGTCATGTGCCTGGATGCTCCGCTGTCTATAATCCACGTGTTAGTCTCAGCGCTATACCGAACACCCTGCACATATCAAGTAAATGTATTAGTTTAGGTTAGGAACCCAAGCCTTTACTGTCTTGGGTTTCCCAGAGGCATCACACATCATAAACTCTACCCATTGACCTTTAGAAGGTGAGGGTAACTCAGATTCCTTCTTGTCATCAGTATCAGTCACACAGGTTGACTTCTCTTTCCATAAGCCAGATTTGTGCAATGCCTGTTTATGATAAACAGTCGTCTGGCTTACAGGTTGGACTTTAGGTTCACTAGATCTTCTAGGTGGAGTTAGAGAACTCCTCTTAGAAGACCTAGGTCTAGAGTCCTGAAGATCAATCTTCTTCCTAGGTGTCTGATAGAAAGGACAATAGGAAGCAATATGTCCACATTCTCCACAGTTGTAGCATGATCTGCTATCAACTTTATGAATAGACTTTCGTTGTGGAGAAATGCGTGACACTTTAGGAACATCAATCAGTTTAGGTTTAGACTCTTGCATGTTTGATGTTTTCTCTGGTTTAACAAATTTAACTGTTTTCACCTGTTTAACTTGTTCCACCTTTTGGTTAACCGGTTTTTGACTTGTAGCATGTGAAAAATTAATGACTGAAGTCTTTTTAGGTTCTGGTTTGACTCTGTTTGACCCTGACTTTAAGTTAACTTTTTCAAATTCATTTTCCAGATTAACACAAGGCAATTTACCCTTTGCCTTTGAAGTGGCCTCCTTTTGTTTCTGTCCAGATTCAGTAGATGAACATGATGTGTCTGGATCAGTAACAAGAGGAGTGGTCACCACATGATCCTTGATTGGGTTGTTGTTTACTGGTTTAGACTTGGTGTTCATCAAGGTCTCAGGTGGTGGTGGAACCACTTTGTAGCCTAATCCCTCCCCATTATTCCTTTCTCTCACTAAGTGTTGAACTATGTGTGAAGAACTAGTCCAGCTATGCAGTTTCTGTTTTAAGGAATTTACTTCTACTTCTAGAACTGCCTTTTGTTTCTTAGTGTCCTCTAGGGAGTTTAGATAGTACCTAATGTCATTTGCTTGATTAAAGGCAACTACTTCGGTTTCCCTAAGTTGTTTAGTCAATAGGTCTATCTTTTCTTTATAACTATGCTCATTTTGTTTTAGAACTCTATTGGCCTCAGTGCATAGTTGTAAATCCTTTACTAAGTTATCATTATGATCTAATAACCTAGCAAATTTTTCATCAATGCTATTCCTAAACATATCACAGTTAGAACAAGCATGATTATTAAACATTTGGTCAGTTGTACTTACCTGTGTTGTTTCAGAAGAGTTAGCCATCAACGCAGCATCAGATGTTTCTGGTTCTGGTGATTCTGACTTTTCTGTTTCTGACGTGGAAGTCTCCTCCTTTGTTTTGTAACTGACCTCAGCTGTAGTTGTTTCTTCACTGTGTGACACCGCCATTTCAACTGCCAAATCACCTTCACTCGCAGAATCATCATCAATATCTTCAACACTGGCAATGTTAGATTCTGGGGAGACAAATCTAAAGCTCTGATACCACTTGTTAGGACCTGATATTTGAACGAAATACCGAGTGATTACGTGTTAAACCAACTCAAATAGTGCGGAATCCTATTTGATTGGCGATCCAATCAGTGAGAACACACGATGAATCAATCAAGAATTGAAATCAACGTCAGAAATCGATTAGGAACCGATCTGATGTGTTCTATGAACTTGGAGAACGATTTGGGAGGCTTCTGGACGGCTAGGGTACGTCTGGAATCGTAATGGGATGAATGCTTACGTTTTCCCACGAATTGGGTCTATTTATAGGTTAGTATTGTTCAATCGTGCGACTGGGCCATAAGTATGGTTCAGTCGTGCGATTGAACCATGCGGTTGATTCATCCGCACGACTGAGTGTTCAGTCGTGCGATTGAGTCAATCTTATGTGTCAATCATACGACTGATCCAGTCTCCTGGTTCAGTCGTGCGATTGAGTCAATCGTATGAAGTTATTCATGCGTGTGGTCCATTCGCATGGGCCATTCGCATGAGAACTTCATTAAGTTAAGTTTGAATGTTTTAATTAATATAACATAATGTGTAACCATTCAAACAATCATAAACCCAATCAATTCAATCACAACTCATTAATGAAATATTAAACATCACAAGTAACAACCAATTCATATCATTTCATTAATCGATACAATTACATCATAATCAGACAGACAAGTTCATTACATTACAAAACATGATCTAGGGACATACATGCATCAACACATTTGGAGACCACCGCAAATCCCATCATAATCAGTGGCTAAGAAGTAGGCTGGGTAGAACCACGAGAGAGCATTGTATACCTTATCATGTTCACACACACACACACACACACACACCCTCTATCTCTCTCTCACACACACTTTCTCTCACTTTCTTGTACACTTAAACAAGTGAAGGAGTGCATTGCTTGGTTGTACACCACACATAAAAATATTATTTTATTGTTCATTTCATTCGGTCTATTAAGATATAGAATAATAATATATAACTTAAATTTTAATGACATAAAAGTATAGGATTAAAATATATATTAAAAGTTGAGTGATATAATCTACTAGGGGTACAAATGAGACGAGTCGCTCTCGAGCTACTCGAGATAGGATCGATAAAAAGCTCAAAATGAGCTGAGATTTATCGAGCCCTAGCCGAGCTCGAGTTTGAAAAAAAAACTCATTTAGTAATATTTGTTACATATAAAGTTATGATAAAAAAAATTAAATAATACATATAATGTTATATATAAATAATATAATTATAACTATATATCAAAATTAAATATAAAAATATTAGAAATAATATTTAAATAAATAAACGAGACGATCTCGAGCTTTAAAAAGTATTTGTCGAGCCGAGCTCGAGCTTACAAAATAAAGTTTGAAACAAGCCAAGCTCGAGCTTGAGCTCTCCTAAGTAATCATGAGCGGAGCTCGAGCCTATATAAGCTTGGGTTTGAATCGACCCTATAATCTACTGTAATGAAGCAAAATATATTTTTGCCATTTGTCATCTTTTCATACTAACTTTGTTATATGCAAAATTAGGTTAGAGCCCATGTATTACATGGGTGGAATAGATAAAACATGTTAAAACTATTAGTTATATGAATATTTTATTTCTAAATGTTATTAGCTATTGGTGAAATAAAAATATATTAGATACTCCTTTGTTCCATATCTCTGACGCTATTTACAACCATCCAATTAAGAATTCTCAGATTTAATGAACATCTAAAAATTATAACGGATAATTACAATTAAAAATTATTACTCTATATTTAAAGATAAAATATGTCTGAAATGATATAATTTAGTATGTATTAATAAATTATAAAAAAGTATTTATATTTAGATGTTTGATAGTTTAGTTTACTTATTTAAAATAATTATCATGTAATATGAGAGAGACAATAAACACATATAGATAAGTTTGTTTTAACATATTTTAGTAAAATAAGAAAGTCAAACTTATTGTTGTTATAAATTTCGTATTTGTTATGAGAAAGAGGCGGGAAATAATTTCTTTGATATGCTAGAATGATGACACGTGTCACTTGATATGCTAGAATCATAACATGTGTTTCAAAAAAATCTAAACTTTTTATAAAATTAAAACATGCTTCTTTTTATCAAATAACATAATTCTTTTAAAACAAACTTTTATGAAAT